>CM075866.1:41670853-41793353 GCA_038021265.1 Cyprinella venusta | reverse complement strand
GTTCAGAACGCTTGCCAAGCGCCAGAGCCGTCGGGATATAAACATTCCAGCGCGCGTTCGCCTGCGAGTCCAATCTTATGAACTGACCCGAGAGACTCCGGCACCTTGCACCTGTTTTGATTATTTCTTAGTGCAAAACAACTCTCTCACACACACTCACTCTCACTCTCTCTCTTTTTGAGGAAAACACTCTAGGATGTTTCTCCATATAGTGAGTTCAATGGAGTCCAATGGGTCGAAGGTCCAGATGTGAGTTTCAGTGCAGCTTCAAAGTCTCGACTCGATCTAGCCGAGGAATAAGAGTCTGATCTAGACAAACCAGCCGACATTTTGCATACAGTATATATATATATATATATATATATATATATATATATATATATATATATATATATATATTAGGGCTGTCAAAACGATTAATCGCGATTAATCGCATCCAAAATAAAAGTTTGTGTTCACATAATATATGTGGGGGCACTGTGTATAATTATTTTGTATATATATAAAAAACACATATATTAATATATATTTAAGAAAAAATATTATTTATATATAAAATTTAAATTATATATAAATCTGTATACAGAATATACATGAAAATATTTCTTAAATATATACAAGCATGTGCGTGTATTTATATATATCAAATAATTATACACAGTGCACCCACATATATTATGTAAACACAAACTTTTATTTTGGATGCGATTAATTGCGATTAATCGTTTTGACAGCCCTAATATATATATATATATATATATATAAATGTATATACTTTTTAACAACAAATGCTGGTCTTGCACTAGCTTTGATGCGACGCACATTACGTAATCATGTTGAAAGGTCACGCGTGAACTAATCCTTTAAAGTATAAATCTAACACAACTGAGTGAGTTTTGTTTAATAGCTTATTTCAATGATGTTTACATTAGGGCTGTCAAAACGATTAATCGCGATTAATCGCATCCAAAATAAAAGTTTGTGTTTACATAATATATGTGGGGGCACTGTGTATAATTATTATATATATATATATATATAAATACGCACATATTCTTATATATATTTAAGAAATATTTTCATGTATATTCTGTGTATGGATTTATATATAATTTATATTATATATAAATATAAATATTTTATGTATAAATAATATTTTTTTCTTAAATATACATGCATGTGTGTTTTTTATATATATATATATATATATATATATGCAAAATAATTATACACAGTGCACCCACATATTATTATGTAAACACAAACTTTTATTTTGGATGCGATTAATCACGATTAATCGTTTTGACAGCCCTAGTTTACATACAACCCTCAATAATTCCCTCGTTTTCCGACTCTTGTTTTGGCCGACTTATTTCCCTGAATCCCTTAGGCAGGAATTCCTCTGTCCATATCAAGTTGCTCTCTCTCTCCCCGTCTCTGTTGTTTTTCTGTGAGTCTCATAACGAGAGTAATCTTCTACACACTTGTTTTTTGAGTATATAATGTGAGTTTGTTATAATCATACACTTGGTTTGTGCAGTGTATGAACCTGAGCTGTGTTTACACACATTACACATGCGCTCCGGTGAGGTCATGAGTTAAACTTCACTCTGAACCCGTTTACACACACACACACACACACACACACACTCACAAACGCAGCGTGTAGCTTTTATTAATGTGAGTGGTTTGCCGTGTGAAGAGCTGCTTTCTCTCTCATGTGGATCTGAGAACAGAGTCCAGGCTGTGTCTATACACTCGGCCTAATGGGTAAACACACACAACGCCTGGGAGAAATGAGTGTGTTTGAGAACATTTGCATGCATCACATATAACGTGTCATCAATAAATGTAAAATCGTGTCTGCTTTGAAAGATTTTTCATTGGTCCAACTGGAAATGTCATGTTTCCAAATCCCAAAACTATTTGAAACCCTATGTTAATTGAAATAAAGCTGTATATGGGACACATGTCTTAATTATTTCAATTGCCCCAGGTGTATAAGCACCTATCCATCCGGTATTATTGGAAAGTGGAGGCATTTTAAAACTGCATTGAGACCAAACCGTAAGTCGTAGAGAGTTGAAACTTTGAGGGATGGTAGTACTCACACCCTCTACACTTACACCAAATCTCGTCCCAATCGGCCTGATGGTGGCGCTACAGGGACCAAAAGTATGTAATGACTCCTAACTCCTTAAGCATTCGTCACAGACTTGTCTTGTATCGTTGGAATCCTTGGGGAAATTTACGGGTATTTAGTTTTTTTAAAACGGGTTCATGTTAGTGGTGTCATGTTAACTTTATCAGGACAATAACTTTATTCTAGATCTGCTGTAAAGCCAATCAATCTCTTACTGTAATCTCCTGTTATCACTGTAAAGCTGCTGCGAAACTCTGTATTATTAAAAGCTCTGTATAAATGAAACTGACTTGACTATTGACTCTATTGTGTATTGTATCTTATTTTTTTATTGTTTCTAATGTCCTTCTATGAGAGGAATGGATAAAATAAGAATTGAATTATAAGTTTGACTTCTACCCACTCCGTTTCGAGCAATAGATTGAGGTTTTGTTAAAGTTGATGAAAATATGATGAATTTAAAGGCTTGTTCAGACTAACCAAAATGCTTCTTATTGCCTTGTCATGTGTAACTACATATTGCTCGAAATAAATAAATAAATAATGTTAATTACAGATGACACTAAAAATCTTGAAATGGTTTGGACGACACACACACAGTCTGATATGTTGAACTGGTATTGATGAGCGAGTGTGTGTGTGTTTTCAGGATCTGTGCGGCCATCACTCGTGTGATACTCTCGGCATGGCAGACGTAGGAACCGTATGTTCTCCGGAGCGGAGCTGCGCGATCATCGAGGATGACGGCCTTCACGCGGCCTTCACCGTGGCACACGAGATCGGTACACACACACACACACACACATCAACATCAAAAATCCACCTGCACCATAGACTGTAAAAAAAGATGGACGACGCCCCTTAAACTTTAAAAAACGACACTTAAACTTACATCAGCGTAAAATGACAGAAAACATCTTTGGAAAAACTGTGTAATTTGATTGTTTAGTTTCGTCTCATTAGACTACATGGGGAGGCGGGGTTTATGAGCTATACTGGGACCAGCCAATCTTCACTTGACCTGCACGCACAAACACCGACCTTGATGACATCACTTCCTGTGTGTGTGCGCAGGGCATCTGCTGGGTCTGTCCCACGACGACTCCAAGTTCTGCGAGGAACGCTTCGGCTCAAACGAGGACAAGCGCCTGATGTCCTCCATCTTGACCTCCATCGACGCGTCCAAACCCTGGAGCCGATGCACATCCGCCACCATCACGGACTTCTTCGACGACGGCAACGGTGAGGAACCACTGTGACTCGATATCACATCATGGGAATGGTAACGATTCCATAGGATCAGATTCCAAATTGGCCTGTGATTTCAGGGATCTTGATTTTCAGGAATAATCTGGAGTTCATGACGCATTATGTTTCTTAAATGGGTTGCAATTTGCATTTCATGTTTAATTTCCAACTTTATGTTGGTCAGTATTGATTTTGAGCTTGTCCAGTCTTAATTCAGTATTTTTTATGTATTGTTAATGTTTTTATGAACTTTTTGAATCTAGCGTTTACGTTTGTTTATTCAGTTTCATTTTAATTTATTTTTTTTGTCATTTTGTTTTTGTGTTTTTTTATTTATTTTATGTGCTTTTGTCATTTTTATTTATTTTAGTTTTAAAAAATATTAGTTTTAGGTTTGTTTCACTTTCAATTTTAAATATGTAATGGCTATGTGGCCAATTAGTCTTATTTCATTGGTATTATTGATTTGTGAAGGGTCATGTGACACTGAAGAATGGAGTAATGATGCTGAAAATTCAGCTTCGATCACAGGATATAAATTACACTTTACTATATATTCACTCAAAAAACAGCTATTTTAAAGTATAATAATATTTCACATTTTTTACTGTATTTTGTGGTAAGTAAATACAGACTTACTGACTTTAAACGTTTATATTATAGATATATAATGAAAATAACTGTATTGACCAGTGATGTGCACGCAGTTTTATAATTTCTCCACTAATGTCTTGACCTCTTCCTCTTGTGGTGTGTGTGTGTGTGTGTGTGTGTGTGTGTGTAGCCGAGTGTTTGCTGGATGTCCCTCGTCTGCCTCTTCTGGGTCCCGAGGAGCTTCCGGGTCAGAGTTACGATGCCGTCCAGCAGTGCCGCTTGGCCTTCGGGCTCGAGTACACCGTGTGTCCCGGCATGGACGTGTGTGCCCGACTGTGGTGCGCCGTCATCAGGAAGGGCCAGATGGTGTGTCTGACCAAAAAACTGCCCGCCGTTGAAGGAACGCCGTGCGGGAAGGGAAGAATCTGCCTACAGGGGAAGTGTGTGGACAAGACCCGAAAGAGACACTACTCGGTAAGACCCGAGCTCAGAGGTGAACTCACAAGAACTTAAAAAGCCTTCAAACTCAAACTTTAAACATGACCTCAAACTTAAAACTTTCTGAAGCCAACAATGTTTGTCTTGATGAACTCCCCCAAAAGTCCCCCTAGTCGACAATTGTTTCCCTTAAAACTCATTTTTGATCACCAAAATTACATAAATGTGGACCCAAAAGAGACACTCTTTTGAGACCCAAAAGAGACACTCCTCGGTGAGACCAGAGCTCAGATATGATGCTTGGAAATTAACAATGACTTGCTTTTTTACCAGTTTAGAACTATTGCACATTTAATGCAAGAATTACAACCAATGCAATGCCACAAAAGTGACACATTCCTTATTAATTATGCATAAAAAGTGACACTGATCTGACACGAAAACAGCTTAGTTTTGTCTTAATGATGGAGAACGGTTGGTAATTGTCATAGAAGTCTATCAAAAGGGTAGTTTAATAGTTAAAAAATGTAATGAAATAGTTTGTGCATGTAAATAAACATGATTTTATTGATAAAAACGTCATAAAGGGATGCATTTTAAAACTGCGTTGAGACCAAACCGTAAGTCGTAGAGAGCTGAAACTTTGAGGAATGGTAGTACTCACACCCTCCACACTTACACCAAATCTCGTCCCAATCGGCCTGATGGTGGCGCTACAGGGACCAAAAGTAAGTTGGTAATTGTCAGAGAAGTCTATAAAAAGCTTTAAACATTATTTCAAACTTAAATCTGGTTCATACTTCAAGTATTCTAAAGCTGCTTTCTCAAGCCAACGAGTTTGTCTAGATGGACCGTGATGCATTTTATTTTCTCAGGATTCTTTGGTGGACAGAAAGTTCAAAACAACAGCATTTATTTGAAATATAATCTTTTTAACATTATAAATGTCACTTTTTGACCAATTTAATGCATCTTTGCTGAATAAAACCTTGCTGTTCGCCCTTCCTGACCCGAGCTTCTCTCTTAACACTCTTGTGTGTGTCAGGCTGTTCTGAGTTAACTAGATTAGTATCAAACACATTTAACCGGCAGGAATTTCCCATCCTCTCGGCTGGCCGGTGGGGTATTTTTATCCGAGACTCAGAGGTCATTAAGTGTTTTAAGGACTCGTTTTGGTCCCGATGAAGAATGCTGCCGTTGTGTGAGCGCGTCTCCTCGTGCATGTGTGTGTGTTTGTCGGAAATACGGTTCTGGTGTCTGTTTTACACACCCTTCCTCTCGCTGAATGTCCAGTGTTCGGCTCTCTCTGTGTTTTTTTGGCTTGTTTATTGCCGCTCTGTGAATGCAAACACTCGCTTCTGTCCCATCTTTGCCCATTCATGTCACTGAATTCTTCAGATGTTACACGAGATGTTAAAGCCCAGCTAACACAAATATGCTTTAAGAATGTTTTGTTAAGGTTCCCGTTGAGTTATGAAAACATTATTTCTGAATGTTCTCCAAACATTTGAGTCATCCATATTAAAAAACAGTAAAAAGTGACACGCATTTTACAGTTTTACAATGACTGGTTCTTGTTCACTTCCAAAAACTACATTAATTACATTAAAGGGATACTCCACTTTTTTTGGAAATAGGCTCATTTCACCACTCCCCCAGAGTTGAACAGTCGAGTTTTACCGTTTTCGAATCCATTCAGACGATTTTCTGATATTTAGAAGAATATCAATAACCAGACTGTTTCTTGTCTCATTGACTTCTATAGTATATTTGTTTTCCTACTATAGAAGTCAATGAGACCAGACACAGTCTGGTTAGTGATATTCTTCTAAATATCAGAAAATCGGCTGAATGGATTCAAAAACGGTAAAACCCAACTGTTTAACTCTGGGGGAGTTATAAAATGAGCCTATTTCCAAAAAAAGTGGAGTATCCCTTTAACCCCTTAGCTGTCACCCCCCTTTTTGAAAATGGGGGTTAAAATGCACTATTAAAAACTTAAATGGTTGTAATTTAAGAATGCTTTGGAATATACCCAAGTTTGGTCTTGTTTTAAAGGAAACACTCAGCAGAATATTGCTGAAGTGAAAACACTTCGAAAAATGAAAGTATGAAAAAGTTATGAAAGTTTAAATTTACAGTAAATTAAATATACTGTACTATATATTTTTTTATTTTATATAAAATATATATTTGACAAAATATTTTTTACTCTAAAATTTCTATAAAATCAAAGCCACAAATCTTATCAACTTATGTTCCAAGTGTGAAGTTGATATCACAAAAATTGAAGTTCCCATGAGATTTTGTTTAGGCGTAGTACCAAAAATAGCCACCGGGTGCCATTGAATTCCATTGAATTTAGTTGTATACATTCTGCCTTAACAAATAAATAAATTTCTGTCCAAATATCAATTCTGTCACAAAATTTGGAACTTTGAGACTCAGAGCTTTCTGACAATATGTGTTTTGTCAAGATTAGAAAAGGTTTTGATCATAAATTATGAAATATAATGATGCCCAAAAGGGGAGGAGCCTGATAAAATAAGTACCGTTTCTATGGTAACGCAACGTTCAATTATAAAACAGTTTTCACACGATGAATTCTGAGTTTATAAGCTTTCAAATGATACCTAATTTATTATAACTACTAAAATATGTGATATAATAAAAAAGGCGATAAAAAATAATATTATATTTTAGAGGATAATAAATATAAATATTATCAATTTTAGAGGATAATATTATACTATATTTTTTTATTTTTTATTGAAAAATACTAGATTATATGTTTTATTATGAACTTTTAGCATAAAAACAGAAGTTTCAATGATTAAAAGTGGATGCATCGACTTTTTGTAACAAAGGTCAAAAGTAACGTTAGGCGTCCCGGTACCGGGACGGTGACAGTTAAGGGGTTAAGTAAACTTACATTAAATGTACATTTAGATCTATCACAGTAATTTACCGTATATAGACGGAACGGATTAACAGTTTTTCACTGTAGCATTTTCCAGTATTTTACCGTTAAAGTCACGATCAGTCTGATTATCTCCCATCAGTCATGCCTCATGAACTCTCTCTCTCTCTCTGTGTCGGCGTGTCAGACGTCGAACCACGGCAGCTGGAGCTCCTGGGGTCCGTGGGGTTCGTGTTCCCGTTCCTGTGGTGGCGGAGTCCAGTTCGCCAATCGTCTCTGCAACAATCCTCCTCCCCGAAACAACGGACGCTACTGCACCGGGAAGAGAGCCGTGTACCGGTCCTGTAGCGTCACGCCGTGCCCTTCAGCCAGTGAGTGTCCTCACACACACACACACACACACACACATACACATACAGTTAAAAAATTCCAGTAAATTTTACGGTAAGAAACCTAGCTCACCAAAATTGGACAGTTGAAGACTGGAAAAATGTTGCCTGGTCTTAAACCGGTGTGTGTGTGTGTGTGTGTGACAGGTAAGAGCTTCAGACAGGAGCAGTGTGAGGTGCGTAACGGCCCGCAGACGGACCCTAAAGGAGTGAAGACCTTCGTGGAATGGGTGCCGAAGTTTGCCGGCGTTCTTCCCAAAGACATGTGCAAACTCACCTGCCGGGCCAAAGGAACGGGATACTACGTGGTGTTCGCACAGAGGGTGAGCACACACACTTCAGATAAACACGGAACATGTCGTGACAATCGTTACACCCCTAATTTGTGATAACGTTTTGAGAACATTATAAAGACCAGATAACTTTAAACGAATGTTATATTAACGTTAATTCGTCAACGTGAGAACGTTTGAACGTTCTCTGAAAGTTAACAACGTTACCGTGGACAAACGGTGCATAGTCTAAATACTAGGGCTGGGTATTGAGACAAATTTCACAATTCGATTCGATTTTGATTCACAAGCTTGCGATTCGGTTTCGATTCAATATCGCTTATTTTGGATATCAGTTACAATAAATGGAAATTTTTCTCAAGGGAATCAAATCTCTGAACTAAAGCTGTAAACTATGGGAGTCTAGTTGTAGCCTATAGGCTTCATTAGCCTAATATGAAGGCCATAATGAAGGAATCTCTTAAATTACACTTTTATTTATTTTTATAATAAGACGATTATATGAAATATAAACATTTAAATGGTGGCTGTCATAAAAACTTGCCAGATTTATTCAAATCTGCATTAAATATTGAAGAACATTAAGATTATAATGCATATGTAATATGGTGTATATATTTATCAAAATGCTCCTCTCTAGAGTTATTTTTTCTAGCTGACTAACGAGTTTATGTGGGTTTTCTGAGGTAAATATGACGATACATTGATTACAAGCTGTTTAACTGACGTCTTTGAAACGCTGATTGAGTGAATCAATGTGACATGATATGGATTTGGATAAGTTGTCCTCTATCTTTAACACACTTTCAGATGCTCATTCATGTTTATTTGGCGCTGTGACTGCTATTATTAAGCCGGAAGAGAGATCAGCGCTGCTGCTTCTCCAGAGCGATCTCACGCCACAGCCACAAAACGCTATTTATGTTTCTGAATTTATAAAGAAAATGGACGGAATTTGAAAATTGAGACTTTGTTTCATATCAATAGTAACAAAGGACAAAGATTATTGTGAGTTTTTAGATGCACGCAGCCGCGATACAATGATCCATTCATTCAAATTAAACAGGACGACTAATCGATTCTTGAGATTTAAGAATCGATATCGGTTCGTAAAAATGAGAATCGATTAATATCGAGAAAACTATATTTATTACCCAGCCCTACTAATTACCTATGTGCTAATATGCATAAATACCTCACCAGATCCAATCATTGGGAATATCCGGGTGAACGTGTGGCGTGTTGTTTTCCGCAGGTCATTGACGGGACGGAGTGCCGGCCGTACAGCAGTTCGGTGTGTGTGCGAGGGAAGTGTGTTCGCACCGGCTGCGACGGCATCATCGGCTCCAAACTTCAGTTCGACAAGTGCGGCGTGTGTGGCGGCGACGGCAACGGCTGCATCAAAGTGGCGGGAAATTTCACCAAGAAGAGGTGAGGAAACACACACGTTAGACACACACACTTCGCTGTCTGAACTCAGAGCAGAGGAGCTGTTCCGCTGGGTCCTTCTAAAGACAGTTTTACTTCAGTGTGCGTTCACATCACACATTTATTGTTAAAGTTTTAGCATTTTTAGCATAGGTTTTTCTATGTTTACCGAAGCATCCCATTCATTCCTAAGGGGATTGAAATTCAAATTGACCTGCGAGGGAAGGATTTGTTACTTATTTTTAAATTTCAATCACCAAAAATTCTCTAATCTGTTACATTTTTGTGTGTGTTTGTGGTTCAAGTGCGACAAAAGTCCTGGGGTCTCCTATGGACACTCAATTTTTAGGAAAGGATGATGGTTAAAGGAGTAGTTCACTTTTGAAAACACTTTTGCTGATAATTTACTCGCCCCCATGTCATCCGAGATGTCCATGTCTTTCTTTCTTCAGTCGAAAGAAATTAAGGTTTTTGATGAAAACATTCCAGGATTTTCTCCATATAATGGACTTCAATGGGGACCAAACGGTTCAAGGTCCAAATGAGAGTTTCAGTGCAAACTACAAACTGTTCAAAGGGCTTTAAACGATTCCAGACGATGAATAAGGGTCTTATCAAGCGAAACGATCGCTCGTTTAATAAATAAATAACAAAGTTTAAGTTTTATAAGCACAAATGCTCGCCTTGCTCTGTTCTGTGATGCGCGTTCGAGACTCTCCTGTTCGAACTCGTTCATCAAAATGAACGAATCTTTTCCTGAGTCAACTCGTTCATTTCGTTCATTGAATGAACCAAATGACTCGAAAAAAGATTTCTTGTGTGTGTCTTTTGGACCTTGAACCATTTGGTTCCCATTGAAGTCCATTATATGGAGAAAAATCCTGGAATGTTTTCATCAAAAACCTTAATTTCTTTTCGACTGAAGAAAGAAAGACATGGACATCTTGGATGACATGGGGGTGAGTAAATTATCAGCAAAAGATTTTTAAAAGTGAACTACTCCTTTAAGGATGTTTAGACATTTGCACTGTAAAACAAACACAAGATTAAAGGAGTAGTTCACTTTAAAAAATAAATAAATAAATTAAAAAAAAAAATCTGATTATTTACTCACCCCCGTGTCATCCAAGATGTCCATGTCTTTCTTTCTTCAGTCAAAAATAAATTAAGGTTTTTGATGAAAACATTCCAGGATTTTCTCCACATAATGGACTTCAATGGGGACCAAACGGTTCAAGGTCCAAATGAGAGTTTCAGTGCAAACTACAAACTGTTCAAAGGGTTTTAAACGATTCCAGACGATGAATAAGGGTCTTATCAAGCGAAACGACCGCTCATTTAATAAATAAATAACAAAGTTTAAGTTTTATAAGCACAAATGCTCGTCTTGCTCTGTTCTGTGATGCGCGTTCGCGACTCTCCTGTTCGAACTCGTTCATCAAAACAAACAAATCTTTTTTCGAGTCATTTGGTTCATTCAACGAACTCGGGAAAAGATTTGTTGTCGTTTCGCTTGATAAGACCCTTATTCATCGTCTGGAATCGTTTAAAGCACTTTGAACAGTTTGCACTGAAACTGTCTTTTGGACCTTGAACCGTTTGGTCCCCATTGAAGTCCATTATATGGAGAAAAATCCTGGAATGTTTTCATCAAAAACCTTAATTTCTTTTCGACTGAAGAAAGAAAGACATGGACATCTTGGATGACATGGGGGTGAGTAAATTATCAGCAAAAGTGAACTACTCCTTTAAGGACGTTTAGACATTTTCACTGTAAAACAAACACTTGATTTTCTCTGGTCCTCTCTGTCCTCCAGTAAGGGCTACACGGATGTGGTGAAGGTCCCCGAGGGTTCGACGCACCTTAAGGTCCGCCAGTACAAGCCGAAGGGCCAGTCGCGCTACACTGCGTACCTCTCGCTCCGCCGTCCCGGGGGAGAATACCTCCTGAACGGCAAGTTCATGATCTCCACGTCCGAGACCATCGTCCCCCTCAACGGCTCGGTCCTCAACTACACCGGCTGGAGCCAGCGGGACGAGGCCCTTCACAGCATGGGCCCCGGGGCCCTTCAGGAGAGCCTGCTGGTGCAGATCCTGGCCACGGATGCTAAGAAACCGCTAGACGTCCGCTATAGCTTCTACATGCCTCGGAAAACGCCGTTTCCGCCTCGGATTTCCAACGTGGCCCCGCCCACCGCCGCCGCTCTGTCTTCCGCGGATCTGCTGACGTTCACGACCGAGGTTCCGACTGAGGCGCCGACGGGGCCGCGGTGGGTGACAGGACCGTGGATGACGTGCTCCAGAACTTGCAACACGGGTTGGCAAAGTCGCACGGTTCAGTGTAAAGACCCTCACGGGAAGCTTGTGAAGATCTGCCCGCTCAGCGCCCGCCCGTCGGCCTTCAAACACTGCCTGATTCAAAAGTGCTGAGGATTAAAAGTAAAACTCGTGCTCCAATCACAATCACTGTGGATTCTGTGACTCGGACAAGGAGCTTTGGCTCTAGTCTCGAATGTGGCGATGTGTGGCCACGCCCCCTTGACAAAGCCACGCCCCTGATCCATATGACACGCCCCTCGAGTTCACACTGGCATTGCTGTGGTGTTCGATGGTTAACACTTTACGATAAGGTCCGTTAGTTAACTTTAGCTAATCACGCGATACGTTTTGTGTCTGTACTAGTGTAATTACTAGGGCTGTCAAACGATTAATCGCGATTAATCGCATCCAAAATAAAAGTTTGTGTTTACGTAATATATATATATATAATTATTTTGTATAGATAAATAGACACACATGCATGTATATATTTAAGAAAAATGTGTTCTTAATATATCAAATATTTGTATTTATACATAATATTAATTATAAAGTATATACTTTCAGATTTTTCTTAAATATACATGCATGTGTGTGTATTTATATATACAAAATAATTATACACACTACGCCCACATAAATTACGTAAACACAAGCTTTTATTTTGAATGCGATTAATCGCGATGAATCGTTTGACGGCCCTTGTAATTATATATTTAAGTACCGAGTAATATTAATTAACTTCATGTGCTTGGGCTAGGGCTAGGGTCGGATTAGGATATGGTTGAGGGTTATTTGCATGCAATTATGCATGATTTGCATAATTGTAATGTACCTACATTGGTAACACTTTATTTGACAGTGTCATTGTTACATATGTTACATGTACTTATCATACCAATAACAATAAATTATGCATAAGTACATGCAAATAACCCTCAACCAAACCCTAATCCGACCCTAGCCCTATAGTAAGCACATGAAGTTAATTAATATTACTCAGCACTTAAATATATAATTACAGTGTAACACAGACACCTTAAAAATAACGTGAAACCGGGTTGTTTATAGACAATTTATAGTTACAGGTAACATGTGTAACAAGGACACTAAAAGAAATCTCGATCCGACCACAGGGCTGCACGATTAACCGTAAACATGATTTCTGCTACTTTTGATCAATTACGCATAATTTTGTGCGATATTATAAATCCAAACATGAATCTTGTGGTTGCTGGATAAATGCGCAACCTCTGTGCGACAATACAACATTTTTTCGTTGTTGTTTTAATCGAATAAAAACACAATTTTAATAAATAAAAATAAATAAAATAAATATATATTTTTTTAGAAATTAAAAAAATATAATAAATAAATAACATTTTTTTAAAAAATTATTTATTGTAATTTAATTATTGGAATTAATATTAGGGATTTTCGTAATGTTACAAAACGCTGCGTTTGATTATTTTGTGCAATACATTTACAACTACGCATTTATCCCAAACTGCTTGTTCTGATTGTCGTGATTCGAGTCTCGATTATGATTTTTGAGCGAAATGTTGCTGATTATCATATTATCGTGCAGCCCTGCTCCCATTGGTGGTCGCCGCATGACATCACAGCTCGTTTGCATGAAGCTGGACTGAGTTTCCTCAGACTGTCAACTCTCAGTGAAATGACTGTCTACAGTAGTTTAGCAAACCTCTGTCAGTGTGAACGTCGCTTTAAGGGTCTAGAAAACCCCGGGGTCAGGACTGGAAGGGTTTAATGAAGACTGGGACGGACTGGTTTCCAGAGTTTGAAGACTGGGATGGACTGGTTTCCAGTGTTCGAGCTGATGTTTGTGCCCCGTTTGAGTCTTAAACTCCTCGATGAACTGAGCTTACCTTCTTTGTAATGGAAAAAGGAAATATGGCTCTGTGATTTAAATGTGTGTGTGTAATTTTCTCAGTTCAGGGCTCGAGGTGTGTGTGACACTGTGTGCCCTCGATACTCGCAATAACGCTGTTTACACGTCTGTGGGTTCAAAATAAGTTAGCAACACTTTACAACAAGGCCGCATTTTGTTAACGTTAACTAACTATCAGTGAACGAGGCATTTTTACAGCATTTAATAATCTTTGTCATTATGTTCTTGTTAGTTCACAGCGCATTAAAGCGATAGTTCACTTTGAAATTAATTTTTGATATGGTTTATCTTACCTCAAGGCCATCCAAGATGTACGTGTCTTTGTTTCCGCAGTATTTTCAATTTTGATATTTTTAGGTCAAAGCGTTCGTGTCAGTCATATAATGGAGGTCTATGGTCACCACCTCAAAGAGCATCCACAGAGAAGTCCTAATTAAACATGATTTAATGACTCGTGAATGTAAGTACACATTGATGGCCTGAGACACGAAACGAGCGGTTTGTGTGAGAAAACGAGCAGTATTTATATCATTTTTACTTCTTACGCTCTCAGATCACATGTGATTACAGGTAAAAACGATATAAATACTGCTCGTTTTCTCACACAAACCGCTCGTTTCGTGTCTCAGGCCATCAATGTGTACTTACATTCACGAGTCGTTAAATCATGTTTAATCTGGACTTCTCTGTGCATGCTCTTTGAGGTGGTGACCATAGACCTCCATTATATGACTGACACACAAGAACGCTTTGACCTAAAAATATCAAAATTGAAACTCCTGCTGAAACAAAGACACCTACATCTTGGATGCCCTTGAGGTAAACTAAAACATACCAAAAAATAATTTTAACGTGAACTATCCCTTTAAGAAAAACTATTTTTAATTATAGTAAAGGTAGAAATGAACACTAGCTTTGTTTCCATACGCCTATTTTTATGCACATTGTGAGATACGCAAAAACAAAACTGAATTGAAACGGCAAGATGTGCATAAATTCTAAAAATGCACAAATGTGGCTCAGCGTCAGCTGTGATTGGATAACTGGAGTAGCCAGCGGACCAATGGCGTCGCAGCGTCTCTAATGCTGGTTTGGTGTTTCTGAAAGAGTGTGTGATCAGAATGATTGGGTTTATTCCCTCCAGAAGCGTCTCACACACACGAGTGTGTTCCCAAACGACAGCGTTAACTGTGACGCTCGACACACACTCGTTTATGATGGAGGGAAAAGAGAGAGTTTGCAGAAACGTACAGTTTTATACTGATATTCTGCACCAGGAAGTGATGATTTTGTTCCCTTGAACACATCAGATGGACATTGCTAATGCCGTTAACTAAATATAACCTTATTGTAAAGTGTGACCACATGATCATCACATAAATATGGTTTTCTATTCTACACGAACAGTAAAACACTTTCAATGGACGTCTATGGGACAGGAAAAAGCCTGTAAACGAGAAATGTGTCACTGATCTTATATTGTTTTCCATGTAGACGTGTGTTTTTCCTGCGTTTTTAAATGTAAAACCCCTTTTTTGTGATGAACTTTAAGTTGAAATATATCTCTGGAGTTGAATTATATAACTTTGCACAGACCAGGAGAGATGTTTAACATGCTTTATGTATTTTAGTGTGTATTCAGATGCCCCATAGACGTCCAGTGTAAGTGTGTTAGTTGTTGGACAGCATGAACGCCTCAGTTCAACCTTGAAACACTGAAGCTGAATTAACGATGTTTTCATGCTTCATAGCTCAGTGTTATTTACATATGCAAACGCTCATGCAAATGAATGCAGATGTGTGATGTGTGTCCGAATCATTCAGCATCACGCGTGTGATTTATATGACCAGCAGAAAGTCAACATGCAATCAACAGTTCATGTTCACGCTCTTACTTTGAACGATCAGGGATGATATTCAAAATAGTCATAATAATCTGTCCGATTATTGCTTTTTCTCAGAGAATATCCCTGGAAACGCTTCACGTTAGAGAAATGCAGATGTTGCACGTTGACTTTAAACCTGCTGACGAGTGAATAATCTCCACCGTTTCTCCATGTATATGCAGTACTGTTCTACCGTCTCGATGGGAAAGGGCCGTTTCACTGAAAATACACAGCACTGATTTTATAATTTATTGTTTGTACAACTGGTATGTGGAAAAAAAAAGAAAACACATGATGAATTTTATTTATTGTTATGGTCATTTTGTCTCATAAATACTATTTAACTAGGAATATGAGTGAGCAGAATAGTTCCTTTTGAAGAAAATTGTGTTTTTTTAGCCATCTTCATGAATATATGTGTATATAAAAACAAAGCGCTATATTTAAACGTTTGCATTTCATTGATTTATTTGTTGTTTGACTGGTTTATTTAAAGGGACAGGTCATCTAAAAATCCGTCATTATTTACTCACCCTGGAATTGTTGCCGAATGAGTTTTTTTTTAAGAACATATTTTGGACCCCATTGACTTACGTTGTATTTTTATATTTTTCAATGGGGACCAGAAACTGTTTGGTTACTCTCTAAGTGTGATTAAATGATGACAGAACCATCCCTTTAACATCTTTAACTTCATAAATGAGCGGAGGGTGATATTTCTAACCCTTTATTAAACACAACACTAACCTCAACACACGCTTCAGTAAGTGTTTTTCATAAGCAGTCTTACTTTGAGAGCAACTTTAAACTAAAGACTGCAAGAACTGATTTTAATTCCGATTTGAACAAGATCAAGAGGACGGGGCAAGTTGTCACACGTTTCACTCGGTTTATCAGTGTGATTTCTGCATAGATAAGCATCTCTGTTATTTCCCAGGAAATAAATTCATATTTCCGCAGTTCATTTAACACACGCTGACCCTATGGGGTAAGTTGTCACATGTTAACCTGGTACTTATTGACACTTATTTTGAGAATATCTATCTTCATACACTTCTCTGTACTAAAATGTATTATTGGCTATGAAAGTGTGATCGTTATGACACCAAACAATACATTAAACACAAAAAGCAGCTTTAAATCAGAGATTTAAGCATACATAAACATATGATCTGTTTTTATTAAGAAAGAAGACATTTAAAAAATCACAGCACGTAAATAAAATAAATCTAATTTAGGATAATCAGACCAGCTGACCATTAATCAAGACACGAAGAAGAATGTAAAAATCTAATTTCTTGTGGGATCTTTTTTTTTTTCATGCATCAGGGACACAGATAATAATTTAAAAGCATAAGATAAAGGATGGCACGTATTTTTTTTTTTTTTTTTTTTTTTTTTTCTGCACACATTTGATGACATCACTTCCGGTTCAGTTAGACCACGTTACTGTAGGTTGTACGCTACCTAGTAAAATAGGGTGTCACTCCTGATCTCGCAGTGCACACGTCTCCGGTAATATAAGGTTAGTAACAACAGCATTTTTTTTATATATCTACATAATTGTGCACGAGCGTGAAAACACAACTAGCTGTTAAAGCTGTGACGTCACTGCCGGTGTAGCGCTGAAAAACAGAAGAATATGACGTTAAAAGCGTTCTTTTTTATTTTATCTATTTATTTATTTTTATTTTTTTCTGTAACGATCTTGTGCATTACTTTTTGCACCTGATCCTGATCCTACGTTGTTTTGCACTATTATTCTACACTAGTATTGCCTTTTGCTGATGATTATATGATGCTGGAGCGCCACCTGCTGTCGGCTTGACATAACACATTAAACACAGAAAACTGAACCTTAACATTAAATCACACCATTTACATTCTTATAACTATATATCGTGTTTTATATAGACAATTTTCCAAATTAATACTTTTTTAATTGTAAAAGTGGGTGTTTGAACTTTGCCTGGTGTGCCTGTTACTATTATCAAAGATGCAATTGTATTATCTGATATTAACTTAGAGACCTACCGATAGGCCTACTCTTTAAAAATCTTTGACTCTCGCGCTTGCAGCAAGAGAATGAATAGTGGTGTTCTCCTGCCCTCTGCTGGATTATACTCAATTTACACATCACACTACAGGCATTTAAGGTGGACTTTCAACTCTCTGGACTTGAGGATTGACTGAAAACTATTTATTAGTTCATAATAAGTTGCATATGCATGCATAAATTAACGTATCGTTGCTTATATGTCACTCAAAGTCAGATACTTTGCATAAATGTTTAATGCAAGCATAATGTATGCTTCGGAACAATGAAATGTAAAGTTGTATTATATATAATCACAGTGAATCTTCATTTTCAGTGAGTCCACATTTGATATTCATTGTGGTTCTTTCATTCAGAACACTTTGGGTTTGTTCTCGGACGGTATGTGCGTTCTTTCAGAAGGTCACCGACCGCTTAAATTAAATTTGGCCCATTAAACGCGCGGGACACACGCTATTTCCTCCGACACTGCGAGGCGGGAGCCATAATCCGCACATAATTAATTTTGGATGGAGTTCCTGCCGGACACAAGGAGCGTTTCTGGAGGAGAGGAGCTGGTCCACCTTAACAGCACCCGGCCCGGCTTTACCAGGAGTTCTCTCAAAGTTAAGAACAAACGTTCTTCCAGTAACATTCGTTCAAAGTTATCTGGTGTTTAATAATGTTTCCATGGAACGTTTCAAATGTTACATTGAACAAAGATAGTTACTATTTGTTTTAGAACGTTCAGAGAACATTCAAAAGTAACAGTTAGCAGAGTGATACTTTAGAATGTAACGTTCGAATTTAAACCTGCGGTTTAGAACGTTCAGAAAACATTCAGAATTGTCATGGATTTGTACCTAGAACACATTTCTCAATCCTAGAGACAAAACTGTCATATTAGTGCCCTTCAATTCATAGGCTACTCTCAGAGTATGAATGGCCTCTATAAGTCGTGTAAACGCAGAAAGAGACAGATACAGAGTTTGAATGAGTAATAAAAGGGTCAGATCTGAAGTGTTGTCCTGTGATGATTGATGATTGTGGCTGAGCTCCAGCACTCTGTTACGCACTAGATTCGGGCTGAGTGGATCAAAGGGGCTCCAGGAAAGGGGTGGTCCCGCACGGGAGCATATATAGAGAGAGACTTCTCGCTGCTCGGACAGAAGGAGAGAAACTGCTGAAACTCTGAGGGAAGTTCTCCACTTTTGAGGGTTTTTTAAGACTCGTCTGCTGTTAGAGACTGCGATTGTTTTATTTATTACCTCTGGATTGGTACCTCTTGCAGTTTTCGGGTGATTCGGGAGTCAAATTCTCAAAAGAACTAAAACTCTGTAAGGATTTCCATCGGGTGCATCTTATTTGTCTTTCACCCAACAGGAATATAATGTCTTTTTTGCGCGTCATACTGGGTTTGGTTGCAGCCCTGTGCGTAAACGCGGCGCAGAGCGCGTGGGAGGAGAGCACGGCGGTGCCGGTTCGGCTCGACTCGCACGGCACAGAACCGACCCATTCAGCAGAAGCACGGGAAAAGGAATCCGAGAAACGCATCTATCGCCTGGACGTGTTTGGAAATCGGATGGTGCTGGTGCTGGAACCGGATCAGACCTTTTTAGCGCCTGGGTTTGTGTTCCAGATGGTGGGGAAACCGGAGTCCGAGGAGTTTGACAGCGCGGGACAGGCGCGGTGCTTCTTCTCCGGGTCCGTGAACGGAGAAGAACTTTCCGCTGCGGCGATCAATCTGTGCAATGGACTGCGGGGCGGTTTCTACGTCGGGGGCGAAGAGTACTTCATTCAACCCGCAAACACCAGCGGACAGGCATCAGATGGAGACATCCATATCATCCGCAGGAGAAAACGGGGGTTGCAGGCTGAGGAGAACGGGTCTAAGTGTGGGGTGAACGAGGAGGAGGAACGGGTCTCCGAGAAACCATATGCAACCAAATCCGAGTCTAAAGGTAAATATTAAATAATAAATCTTATTTTTTTTAATCCATATTGTATCTTGTACATACGTTTATTAGGCTAGTATTGAGGGCGTGAGATGATTTTCCGGTAATATTTCATGCACGCCTCCGGTAACCCGAATAAACCCGGTGACTCCGCGTCACTCGGCGCGCGCTGGCGCATGAGGAGCGAATTAAGCGGGTTTAAAAGTCCTCCGTCTGCCTTAACGCGTTACGCGCCAAATCGCGTAAAAGTCGAAGTGCAGATGCAATTTCTAAAGTGCACTTCAGAAGAGCCCTCTCCAAAAGCGAGGCGAGGGTTAACTTGGAGAGGGCAGAAATCTCAGGAGGAGGGAAGGGGAGGTGGGAGGTGGGACTGGAGAGAATGGGCTTGGGTTGGAGAGACGTGGAAGTTCTCCTCCTGGTACCGCATGTTGCGCAGATCCGCACCGGAGGACTTGTGTTTCCGCCAACGTTTCTCGTGAAAGTGCGCAAGTTTTGGAGAAGTTATTAGCAGGGCGGAGCAGAAGCTTAGTCAAATAAAGAAGCAAGCAAGCTCAGCTTTAACTCTCAACAGCTCTCGCTCTCTCTCTCTCTGGTTATTACGCTATTAGACACCATCAAATGTCACTTAACTATTTGCAATCAAAATTGCATTTATGTTTATTAGCGTCGACGCACGTATATGCATACTCTTGTTTTGACATTGATGGACATTTATTAGTAATGGAACATTTCCAATGCGCAAAAGGTTCTTTAATAGTGAAAAAAACAGTCATTTAGAATAGATTATTAAAATAAAATAATCCGCAAAGAAGGTACTTTGAGGGGCCAAAATGGATCTTCAATGGCATAACTAAAAAAAACAAAACAAAAACAAAAAAAAAACAAAACTGTTTTAGAATCTTTTTTTGTAAAGAGTGTACTCATAAAAGTACATTTAGCATCTAAACACAGTTTTTCAGTTTCAGTTAGTTTCATGACCAGAATTATTGATGACATCACACTCACAGGCGTCCAATAAAATACACTCCCAACTAGCAATAGGAAGTATTGCGCAGCCCTCAATCAAACCATGTAGATCGAGTTCAAATAAAGAAAAGACCACGCCTTTGATCATCAACATGGGAAAAGTAATTTCATGTGTTTATTTTTATTTTTTTTAAAAAAGAGTCAAATTCTTTTTGACCCCTTTGGGTCGAAACGTTGTTCATTTTAATATATCCTTGGGAGCAGAAGTGGAAGAGTGCCGATTCTTGTTTATTTTGAATGTGATGCTTCATTTTGATCGAGCACTTGCTAAACGTTTTTTGGATGTGCACAAAATTTTTTTTCTGATTATGATTTAACATGAATATGTCTTCCTATCCTCCAGCGCACCACAGATCCCGTCGCTTTGTCTCCACTCCTCGCTATTTGGAGATCATGATTGTGGCAGACCAGTCAATGGCAGAGTTTCATGGAGCTGGGCTCAAACCTTATCTGCTGACCATCATGGCGGTGGCGTCCCGTCTGTATCGACACCCAACCATTCATAACTCCATCACTCTGGCCGTTGTGAAGCTGCTTGTCGTGTATGACGAAGAGCACGGTCCCCAGGTGTCCACCAATGCGGCGCTCACCCTTAGAAACTTCTGCCAGTGGCAAAAGCAGCACAACCCATCGAGCGACCGGCACCCGGAGCACTACGACACAGCAGTGCTGTTCACCAGACAGGTAAATCTCACTTACTGGATTATATTAGAGTAGATTATGTGCCGTGGCTCATATCTGTGAATCGTGCAGGATCTTTGTGGAGCTCATTCTTGTGACACTCTGGGGATGGCGGACGTGGGAACCGTGTGTGATCCTGATCGGAGTTGCTCCATTGTTGAAGATGACGGCCTGCAGGCATCCTTCACCGTAGCACATGAGCTCGGTAGGTGCATCTCTGTGTTTCTAATCGGGGCTTTCACATCGGAGGAACTTTGTCATAGTTCCTAGAACTATTGGCGGAAGTTCCTGGATTTTGGAGCTACCCAGCAAACAAATTTAGTTTTTGGATCCCAGGACGTTCCTAGAACTTTACCTTAAGGTTAAGGGAACGTTCCCGGGACATTCTCTTTACACTATAAAAATGGAACCTAAAAATAACCTACATGGAACGTTCCTGTAACGTTTTGTTTGGTTCCCAAAAAAATAACCTCATGGGACCATTCGGGAACGTTAGGGGAAGCTTCTGTGTTGGCTGGGTAGCTCCTATTTCAGAAGCCCCTTTTCCACCAAAGCATTTTGAGAGCCAGTGACCAGTTCTTTGTGTTTCGACAGCCAAAGAACCGGTTCGCGGCCGGGAGAACTGGTTCCAAAGCGGCACCAACTCTTTGCTGGACTAGAACCGTTCTTTTAGCACGTCATGTTTACGTCGGGGGCTGGGGCGGGTTTAGATGCGTTCTAAACATGTTTTCTGACCATCGCAAAGCCAGGAGAAACTGCAGAAACACACAAGCGTTTTTATTTATTTATTTATTTTTTTTATTTTTTTATTTTTTTTTTACCTTTATTTATCCAGGTAAACTGTTTGAGAACCACTTCTCATTTACAAACATGACCTGGCATGATTTATTTTGAAACATAAGCAAAGAAGAAAACAGTCACGATATAGAACAAATAAATGGAAAGAAAAAAGATAACAAGACAGGGGTACATAACTTATCAAAAAAGATTACATATCAAACGGAAAGATTAAAAGACTTACATATTTCAATTGTTTTTAAAGTTTTCTTGGTACACGAGTTAGAGATAATCCCAAAGCAATGTATTTGCAAGTGACGTTAACAGTGACGTAACGACGTCGTTCCCTGGGCGCTCTAGTCAGTGGAAAAGCAAACCGGTTCTGAACGGTTTCGCTCCGAACCAACTTTGAACCAGCACCAGATCCGAACCAGTTCTTTGAGTAGGGTCTAAACCAGCACTATAGGAACTGCCAGTGACGTTAGTCTTCGCTAATTGGCCGAAACACCAACACCTGCCATTTTAAAAAAAAGCTATGTAAACGCACAGATTATAGCCTACTCTACGAACACGGAAAAGTTTACGCTAGGGAGAAAATCCAACGCAACTTTGAGGGGACCAAGCCAAACATGATCATGTATTTCTGCTCAGCTAGCATATACTGTTTTTTCATATACTGTCTGCTTTCTATGTATAACAGTTCTATCTCGTCAACTAATGAACACCGTCAAAATGAAGGTCACAAAATAAAAGTCACAACAACAAGTGTGGCTTACGTCACTTCAGAGTTCCTAGTGGCCGTGCGAATGCAATCAGGAAACCAATAGTTTTCAGGGAACCACCTTGGTGTGACAGCCTCTTATATGAAAATAGAAACCATGCAGGTGTAGAACAAGTCACTGATTGTGCTTCTCCCGTAGGTCACGTGTTCAACATGCCCCATGATGATGCCAAACAGTGCGCCAGTGTTAATGGCGACCAGTGGAGCGCCCACATGATGGCCTCGACCTTGTCAAATCTGGACCAGCTTCAGCCCTGGTCTCCTTGCAGTGCCGTGATGGTCACGTCATTCCTGGACAATGGCCATGGTCAGTGTTTACTGGACAAGCCCCAGAAGCCTCAGCAGTTGCCCCAGGCCCTGCCAGGTTCAGTTTACGACGCCGACAGACAGTGCCGTCTCACATTCGGAGAGGAGTCCCAGCACTGTCCTGACCTGAGCACCACTTGCGCCGCACTTTGGTGCACCGTCACGACCTCAAATGGACTCCTGGTCTGCCAAACCAAGAACTTTCCGTGGGCCGATGGGACGTCTTGCGGGTCTGACAGCTACTGCATGGCAGGGCGATGTTTGAGCAAGGCTGAAGCTGCCAGATATCAGGTAAACACCATTTGGTTACCATTTGCTGATGGAAATTGTGTAATTCTGCATGTTACTGACAACGTCTTGTTTCTTTTAAAGACTCCAGTCAATGGCGGATGGGGAACCTGGGGATCTTGGGGAGATTGCTCACGTACCTGTGGAGGAGGAGTGCAATACTCTTTTAGGGACTGTGACAATCCCCAACCCAAAAATGGAGGGAAATACTGTGAGGGCAAGAGGATCCAGTACCGCTCCTGCAACACCGAGACCTGCCCTGATAGCAATGGTAAGGGACGGTCTTGTCACTGTACCTGAAACCAATGCAACCATGTGCAAGCTGATTTATACTCAACTGTATTTGCTTGCACAGGTTTGACCTTCCGTGAGGAACAGTGTTTGGCCCACAATGACATCTCCTCTCAGGTGTCATTAGGCTCAGGAGACGGTGTCGAGTGGGTGCCGAAGTACGCCGGAGTCTCTCCCAAGGACCGCTGCAAGTTGGTGTGCCGAGCAAAGGGAACCGGGTACTTCTTCATTCTGAAGCCAAAGGTGCGTGTCTCTATCAGTGTTGTAGTCGAGACCACCTCACTCGAGTCCAAGTCGAGACTGAGACCAGAGAGAGTCGAGTCCGAGTCAAGACCGAGTCCATAGAGAGTCGAGTCCGAGACCAGAGACGGTCGAGTCCGAGTCGAGTCCGAGTCCAGAGAGAGTTGAGTCCGAGACCAGAGAGAGTTGAGTCCGAGTCGAGACCGAGACCAGAGACGGTCGAGTCCGAGACCAGAGAGAGTTGAGTCCGAGTCGAGACCGAGACCAGAGACGGTCGAGTCCGAGACCAGAGAGAGTTGAGTCCGAGTCGAGACCGAGACCAGAGACGGTCGAGTCCGAGTCGAGACCGAGACCAGAGACGGTCGAGACCGAGACCAGAGACGGTCGAGTCCGAGTCGAGACCGAGACCAGAGACGGTCGAGTTCGAGTCGAGACCGAGACCAGAGACGGTCGAGTCCGAGTCCAGAGAGAGTCGAGTCCGAGTCGAGACCGAGACCAGAGACGGTCGAGTCCGAGTCCAGAGAGAGTCGAGTCCGAGTCCATAGAGAGTTGAGTCCGAGTCGAGACCGAGACCAGAGACGGTCGAGTCCGAGTCGAGTCTGAGACCAGAGACGGTCGAGTCCGAGTCGAGACCGAGACCAGAGACGGTCGAGACCGAGTCCATAAAGAGTTGAGTCCGAGTCGAGTCCGAGACCAGAGACGGTCGAGTCCGAGTCGAGACCGAGACCAGTGAGGGTTTATTACCTAATTTACTTTTATTTACTTAGAGAAATCCTTTTTTTTACTGAATTTACTTAAAGTTTAAAAAATATGATCAGTTTAGGGTAAAAAGGCCACACCACCTACTGATCTCCGTCATTGTCGGCCACTTTTTACTGGTAACATCGGACGTTTGGCATTATCAGGACCACAAATATTCCCCATTGCATTGTACATTATACAGTATATGGTGGTTTAATCTAGTACTGACACTGTAACTCTATAAACTTACAGTAATTTGTATTCTGGGTGAACAATCCACATTGCATTGCCATATATTGTGACACACCTACTCCAATGCCTTCAGGTTGCCGATGGAACGCCATGCACCCCCGATTCCACCTCAGTCTGTGTCCAAGGCCAGTGTGTGAAGGCCGGTTGTGATCGGGTCATCGGCTCCAACAAACGTTTCGACAAGTGCGGCATCTGTGGAGGAGACGGATCCACTTGCAAGAAAGTTTCTGGATCGATGGAGCGTTCCATGTAAGTTACCAGCTAGTCAACTTTTCCAAGTTTTCCAAGTTTTTATGCTAACCTTTGCTTGTTTCTGCACTTTAGACCGGGCTACCAAGATATAGTGACGATTCCAGCTGGCGCCACGCACCTAGACGTCAAGCAGCGCTCTCTCGGAGGCCGCCGCCAGGACAATAGCTACCTAGCAGTTCGTCGGCAAGATGGCACATACCTACTGAATGGCGACTACAAGCTGACGACTTTAGAGACTGACATCTCTTTGAAAGGTGCGCTTCTGCGTTACAGCGGCTCCTCTGCCACACTCGAGCGCATCCGAAGCTTCGCTCCCTTACCTGAGGCTCTTACCATCCAGGTGTTGTCAGTCGGTGACTCCCCAAGACCTCGTGTAAAGTACAGCTACTTCACTCCACGTCCAATTGGGTCAAACCGGCCGTCCATTAACGCCATTAGCGTGGCAGGTGATGCCGAATGGGTCCTACGTGAGTGGGGACCCTGTTCGCAGACATGCGGTGTTGGGATCCAGAAGCGGGACGTACTTTGCATGGATGCTTACGGTCGTCAGTCAAAAGACTGTCCCGAAGAGCTGCGCCCTGCGTCGTCACAACCCTGTGATCTCCTGGATTGCCCATCCTGGCTCCTCGGGGAGTGGTCCAGTTGTTCAAAAGCATGTGGAAGAGGCTTTCGCAAGCGTCAATTGCGTTGCATCGGACACGACGGTCGAATTTTGCCTAACGAGAGCTGCAACGCAAAAGATCGGCCACGACCTCTCCTGGACTTGTGCAACGTGACTCCCTGTTGAAACTGAACTCATGCAAGTCGGTGCCGACAAACGCAGGTCTTTGGATTCAAAGGGTCTGAGACTGCAACCAAACCCTCCCAGTCTTCCAGTGTTTCGAATCCCACCCATCCAACACTGGGTACAAAGCTGTGTCTTGACAGCTGTGATGGAGGATGAGAATACGAACACCTCTGCTGCTTTGGATGCTGATGTCATGCATGTTAGATTTTAAGTGTGCATGGGTGTGTATGATGGAAACGGCTATGCAGTTGTGCCGTCTGTCTAAGCTGGACTAGACAGATGGGTTTAATTTGTCACAAGAGAGCATATGATGTCTTTCACCGGGGTCGAGAGCAGTTCTGAGACAGAGGAGGTCATTAGAAGTGGTGTTTTAAAATAAAACGCCCTCTAGTGGTGGACGTTTAAAGGTTGCACGCTCTGGCTCAAAGCACATATTTAACAATGCATTTTTCTTGCCAAAAACAACACCTCAGCTAGGCACACATGCTGCTAATCAAACACCACGACAGGTATTATGCATTTCCTCATAACTAAGTTTAACAATGCACATTAGCCTTACGTTTAGCTTCCTAGGTTGATATTTTCAGCATTTTGCAAAGCCATACCTGATCAAGAGGGATCTTTTGTTTTGTTTTTGGGTGGGGGTGACCAAAGAGCATAGGTTCTTCACCTGAGTGTGTTTGTGTGTGTGTGTGTTTTAATGTGTTAGTTCTGTGTGATTGTGTCTGTGGAGATATGGTGAGGGACTTCTCTCCTACTACTACTTCATAAGTAATCTCGTGCCTTCTGAGAAGGTGTCTTTGTATTTGAGGTATGTCTTTTTGTACAGAATATCCTAACGTTATTTATTTTTGTACAGCCCATTTAATATAATCTTGTTGCTTTTTTTATTATAAATATTGTATTTCTATTTTGTTGTTATTGAAATAACTGAAGGATGTAGATTATATTAAAGTATTTATACGATATCTATGATCTTAGGTTTATGAATAAAGTATCACATTGATTTGTGGATCAAAAACTGATTTGTTTGGTTTATTTTGGGCGTGGCTGCCGAGTCTAAATCCTGGTGTGAGGAGCTCTAGGGGTTGATGAAGGTACTGCAGGGGTGCCAAAAAAAGACTATTTCACTCTAAAATCTAAATATAATGATATTTTGATGTGGATAATTTGTTATTTCAGTTTATACTTCAGTTGCTTCTATATACCTGTTTAAAAAAATGCAAATCCAGCACAAGGTCTAAAATAATAACAAACAATTATTATTAATTGATTTACAAATGTGGAAATTGCAAAGTAAAGCAAAACAGTTTAGCAGGAGATAAGTTAATAAATAACTTTAATAGTCTGAACACAAATGTATGCATTATTTGACAAAAAAAGTTCATAATTGTATTCAAATAGATGCATACAATAAAATAAAGTCAAAAGAGCGTCAACATGACCAGATCTAGTCATAATGGCAATAATTAATGCACAGCTGCTCATATTATGAAAAAGACAAGGACAAGACAAGTCCAAATGAAAGCAATTAAATTAAATTAATCCAGATGTATTTATTAGTGCTCTCAACTGCTGTTCAGAGAAAGACTGGCACATTCACAGCACAGGTAATAATCACATCACTGGTCATAATGAGGAAGTCTTTAGTTATGTAACAAGCTTTAATAATTCAAGAGGACACTGTTGGGTTTAGTCATTATGTTACAAGGGTAGTTCAAGTGCTTTCAACCCCAGCCAGTCCTTCTGCTAAATAATACATTAACCAACCACTCTGCAAAGCAGTCAGTGACTTCGAGTTTGCACACATGATAGCAGGGCCGCTTCTATCTCGGACTGTCCGAAAACTACACAGGGTGAAACAAGCAAATATGTAATATGCATATACTCATTAATGTTACATTTCCCAAAACTTTAGCACAAAAACATTAACTATACATCATTCATGGAACCTTTTGCTGAAACATTTTAGCTGGACAATCATTTTTAGAACGTTGCTATTTCACAATCGGAACGTTCGGAGAACGTTCAAAAGGAACGTTTGCAACATGATCAAATGGAATTTTCCCATGTGGTGTAAATCAAGCTTTTAATGTTGTTTATGTGATATTTTTAATACGTTTAACACACATTGTGTGTAAGTTCATTAGTGGACAGCATTGCTGAGTATTTCCTGCTTTAAACTGAAATCGCTGGTGTTTCTGACGTCACAAACCACCTTGTGACCAATCAGATCGTGTGATCGTCAACCGGTGGATCTCTGAGTGAGTGCGTGAGGGGAGGCGGGGCTCATTTGCATAATACTAAAACCGCGCTATTTTAACCTAGACAGCAAACTGACATTGAATCAACGTGGAAACGACGTGCCTTATGACATCGAAACAACGTTGATTTTGCTCATGGAATAAACGTTGAACCAACGTCGGACGCGGCATTCTTCAAAGCTAAATGAAAATCGAAAATTGGTTTGCTTTCATAACGTTGAAACAACGTTGATTTCAAGTTGATTTTCCATTAGTTTTGAAAGAATGACGCGTCTGACGTTGGTTCAGCGTTAATTCGATGAGCAAAACAATGTCAGATCAACGTTGTTTCGATCTGGGAAAGCATGAAAAAAAAATGAAGGTAATAAAGTAGGGCTGTGCAAAAGTTAATTGCGATTAATCGCATCCAAAATAAAAGTCTGTGTTTACATAATATATTTGTGTGTGCTGTATATGATTATTTTGTATATATAAATACCTATGCATGCATGTATATATTTAAGAATTATTTGCGCTAAAATTCTGTAAATATATTTAAATACATAATCTATATTATATAAATATAAATATTTTATATATGAATAACACACTTTCTTAAGTAAATACATGCATGTGTGTGTATTTATATATACAAAATAATTATATACAGCACACACAAATATATTATGTAAACACAGACTTTTATTCTGGATGCGATTAATCGCAATTAATTTTTGCACTGCCCTATAATAAAGTTTAAATAGGCTGCCATTTTGGTGATCAAAGATACAATTATTGACTACAGGGGACTTGTGTTTTCAACATTTTAGAGAACAAAATAGCTCATTGGATTAATACTCAGCTAGTCTACCTTATTATGATCGAGTAGGTTATGTAGGCGATTACTAAGGGGGCATTTCGGATGCACATTTGTCATGGTGAGTTTCTCCGACTTTGTTTACATCCTGATTTGAGAAAATCATGACCATCATGACTATCTTTTTATACAGATTAAGATGGATACATTATGAAGCCTCGAAGCTCGTGTATATGCTCTTGTTTACTCTTCGTGTTTGGTTCAGGTCAAGGATGTTGAAATGCACACGAAGAGGATTCGTGAAAACACGATTGGAGAGAGACCTAAATATAGACTCACTCACTACAGCGAGAAAACGATGCTGCAATTTGCAGCCATTGAAAAGGGCCAACGAGTTCCCAGAATGGTCGTGCGTCTCGTGTGTTGTTCCTAATGATGAAGAAGAAGATGAAGAGGATGATGATGATGAGTCGTGACCGTGGATGGAGGAGGGCGGCTCTTCTTCATTCGCATCCAGACTGACTGACATAAGTTCTGGGGGAGGGGATCGAGGGAAGAAAACAAAACAGCGCAAGGAAGAAGTTAAAGACAAAGAGGAAGGAGTCAAAGGAGAAGTTCGGCGAGACCGACGCGTATGGAACACGTGGAGCGTTAAAGCGTCCAGTCGGACCAACAGACCCATCATCGGTTCGCTCACAGTGAGATTTCAGACATTAACTATCAACTAACATGTGAAAGTTGGTTCGACGCGTTTGTTTTCCATGAATCTTCGGGAACATTATGGAAAATCCGAGTTCACAGAAGAGCTGGAAGTTGGTGCGGGACTCGCTGCTGCTGTGTTTCTTCACCGGTAACGTGTTTCACAGTTCAGAAGATACACACGCAGTTTAATGAAATATTTCATTGATCGTTTAACTTGAATACATGAAAACTAAACTAAATGTTAGACTTCTTAATGAGTTTTGATAAACTTTTTGACACTAAACAACCCAGTAACATTTTTTACGAGTTATCCTGGTCTTTATAATGTTCTTAAAAATCAAAGCTCTATGTTTACATGTTGGATATCGTTGATTGTCTGTTGTTTTAAATGCACTACTTGTTTCAGAACGTTCGGAGAACAAAAGTAACGGTTGCAAAATGATTCAATGGAACGTTCGCGTAACCAAACAGAACGTTTCGAATGTTCAGAAAACATTCAGAACTAACATTTTTTATAACGTTTTTTTGTTTTTGTTTGTTTGGATATGTTTTCAAAAAACCTCTTTATAATGCTCATTTAATAAGCGTATATATTATGCTTCCATTGTATTGTTTGAAATACATTGTATAGTTATATTATATATGAAGAGTTCAGATGCAAAAGCCTCTAAATGCAATTTGAACACAAACTTGTATATTTAAATTCAGTAATTTCACTTAAATGACAATTAATAGGTAATCTTCAAGTGAAATTACTGAACTTAAATATACAAGCTTGATAAAAATGATCATTTTAGAAGAAAATTTCAAATGCCATTTAGAGGCTTTTGCATCTGAACTCTTCATATTTTGTTATATTGTGTAGTATATTGAGTAACTATCATGGCATGAACATCTGATCACAGAACTGCAAGAACTGCAACTACACTACCATACAGACATGCAGAGTGTGTGTGAGTGTGTGTGAGCAATAACATTTAAAGCACCGGAGCTTCTAAAGCGTCTTTGTCCCAGAAGTGTTGACCGACGGGCCCCAGAGGTAAAGCGAGGGCCTCCAGGGGACCACCCAGTCTGCGGCCCCACAGTTTCCCCGTCTGCTCACAGGCAAACAGACGCCACTCAAATTAAAGCCAAACTTTGGTGCTTCAGAAGACATAATTACACTAATTATACCGTGATGACTGTGGGCAGGACAAGATAGCGCTGTAATTGTGTACCAACAACCATCCTCGTCCTTCAGCATGAGCATCACACACCTTCAACATGTCTCTGATTATCTCAGTTTATTGGCTATAATGCTGATCAACATGAGCTCAGTTCTCAGATCAGAGGATATTTGACTGGTTTTGACTCTCGCACATGAATTATGTTGAAGATCTGTTACACAATTAGATAATACCAGTTTAGCTCAACTGGTGACCAAGCAATGCTTCATGTTGTTCAGTGTGTGTGTGTGTGTAGTTACAGAAAACACACTTCAGCAACTTTGATGCATTAAAGAGTGTGTGTGTGTGTGTGTGTGTACAGGATCAGACTCGTCTGTCAGCGGCAGGAATGATGGGAAGAGTCGAGCTTGACTCTCCATGTGCATGTGTTGAGCTAACACACTTCATCCGTCCTGTTGAATATCAGGAACTGTACTTGCATTTGGTGTTTTTCCCCAATATTTGACAATCTTATTGTGTGTGTGTGTGTGTGTAGGACGTGGAGACGCTCAGTGTGACAGCTGTATTGAGTATTGCTGCGACGGTGTTCCTCCTTTCTGCTGCTCTTACTATGCGTATGTGGGAGACGTGCTTTCGTAAGTACACACACACACACACACACACTTCCTCACTGCTATTTTACTCACGTATAACATCACCATTGAGTTGACCTTTGACCTTCCCTTCCCCCCTCACACACTGCTGTTTCACTTCAACTTGAAATCCGACCCATAATCAAACCCGGTGTCCGAATACGCAAAATTATTATTTAGCATAAATCAAACAGTGGTTTTTTTTTTTTTAAAGCAACTTTAAATAATTTAACAAATGAAGTCTAACGAACAGGCGTGATTTCAGTAACATTAACAGAACGTAAAATAAATTTACTTTTATCTGGTATTTAATAACGTTTTTTTTATTTATTTTATTTTATTTTTACATTTTTTTTTAAAGTTACAGCTTGTAAATTCGAAAGAAACGTCCCCACACTCTCAGAAATAAAGGCACAAAAGCTGTCACTGGGGCTATACCTTTTCAAAAGGTTAACTTTTGTCAATTTTTGGTGGTAATATGTCAATTTTAGGTGTTAATATGTACATTTTATGTGATAATATGTACATTTTAGGTGTTAATATGTACACTTTAGGTGTTAATATGTACATTTTAAGTGTTAATATGTACATTTGTGCTGATTTGTACATTTTAGGTGCTAATATATTCATTTTAAGTTTTAATATGTACATTTTATGTGCTGAAATGTCCATTTCATGAGCTAATGTGTCCATTTTAGGTGGTAATGTGTACATTTTATGTGATAATTTGTACATTTTAGGTGTTAATATGTACATTTTAGGTGTTAATATGTACACTTTAGGTGTTAATATGTACATTTTAAGTGTTAATATGTACATTTGTGCTAATTTGTACATTTTAGGTGCTAATATGTCCATTTCATAAACTAATATGTCCATTTTAGGTGGAAATATGTCAATTTTAGGTGTTAATGTGTACATTTTAGGTGCTAATATGTCCATTTCATGAGCTAATATGTACATTTTAGGTGCTAATATGTTCCACTAAGGTACCAATATGTAGCCTTTGGATAAAAAAGTGTACCTTTTGAAAAGGTACAGCCCCAGTGACGGCTTGTGTACCTTTTTTTTCTGAGAGTGCATAATGTTTGCTGAACGAAACATTGAATTAACGTTCTGAAACGTGTCTGAAGAGAATCCCGAATGAACACTTTCGTAGCGCTTCGTGAAACGGGAACATTAGCAAAACGTTCTTTTGTACGCTGGGTAAACGAAGGCTTTTTCTGCAGACGAAGAGCTCTAGTAATCTCTCTCTCTCTCATGTGAGCGTCTATATATATATATATTTACCTTCGGTCTCTCACTCGCACATTCATCCATACTCGAAATGACAACTAAAAACCAACATATTTCGTCTTTTGTGCCTGTGTTTAGTCAGGAGAGCCGGATCAGCGTTGGGTGGTCTGGCGTCTCACACACACACACACACACACACACACACACACACACACACACACACACACACAGTGTTTGGGATGAATGCAAATATTGAGTTGATCCTGCCATAAAACAGGTCGTTAGAGTTTGCTAAAATAAGCATCACTTGTACCAGTGCATTTATTGCTAAAGTGTTTCATACAGTTTTTTTGAAATTGAAGCCCTTAAACTCTTGAAAGCAGCCATATTTATTAAAGGTAGACAAGTTTAATTTTGATCTTTTCATGCAAAACGAACACCGCAGCCCGTCTGATATACAGGGGAAACTCGAAAGTTAAAAGGTGAAACTAATATATTATATAGACTCATTACATGCAAAGTCAGATATTTCAAGCCTTTATTTGTTATAGTCATTAGCTGTAATTCATAATCATCACAATTATAACAAATAAAGGCTTGAAATATCTCACTTTGCATGTAATGAGTCTATATAATATATTAGTTTCACCTTTTAAGTTGAATTACTGAAATAAATGAACGTTTCGAGTTCCACCTGTAGATATAGAGCCGTTTCACGTGCCTATGAGAGTCATATTACTCATTTAAATATTCAAGTATGATAACGATTTTAATCTTCAGGTCATTATTCATGAGAAACAAATCAGGAAAGCGAAATCCTTTCAAAGATTAAAGTTTCCAGTCATTGCATGTGCTGCACTTTATTTGTACTGTTTTGTTTTATTATAGGGCTGTACAAAAGTTAATTGCGATTAATCGCATCCAAAATAAAAGTCTGTGTTTACATAATATATTTGTGTGTGCTGTATATAATTATTTTGTATATATAAATACCTATGCATGCATGTATATATTTAAGAATTATTTGTGCTTAAATTCTGTATATATATATAAATACATAATCTATATTATATAAATATAAATATTTTATATATGAATAACACATTTTCTTAAATATATACATGCATGTGTGTGTATTTATATATACAAAATAATTATATACAGCACACAAAAATATATTATGTAAACACAGACTTTTATTTTGGATGCGATTAATCGCAATTAACTTTTGCACAGCCCTATTTTATTAGTTTATTTTTATTGATTTATTTACCTTTTTAAAAATGTAAAATATAATAAAGATGTTGTTTGATAAGCGAGATCTCTGATTGTAGTCCTTGAAAACCAAAAAAGTAATGCTTGAAAAGTCCTTGAAACTCCTGGAATTACATTTTACAGTGTGTGTATGAACCCTAATATTATAATCATTTCATACACTAGGGTAATCCAAAGTGCTTTACACAGATGATACAGTTATAAAGGGAACTCAAAGAGTAAAAAATGATACATAGATAGATAAACTCATCAGAATAAATAATGCAAAGTTTTCCAAAAATGAAAAGTGTGAGCTTTTTCCTGTTTCAGGGGAACGGCGATCTCGGGGATCGTGTTCGGCGTGGTGTTCCTGATGGGAGCGGTGGCCGCCGTCGTTCTCTGCATCTGTGTGTGTGTGAAGAACGGGCGCGGGGCGAGAGTGGGCGTCTTCAGCTCCACACACATCAACACTGTGACTCAGGGTTACCCAGGTAACACAACAACACACACAACCCTTCACACACACACACACACACAGTAGAACGTTCAGTCGAAGCGATCTGCTGTTCACATGCACATTATTTATAGCTCTGGACTAGCATTGTTTTAAATGTTACTACTTGTTTTCCTGAGAACATTCAAAAGTAACGTTCCCATAATGCTTTGAAGAAGGATGAAATGGAATGTTTGTGTTCCTTAATTGGAACATTCTTAGAACATATTTTTGTAACGTGCTAAATTTAAATTTTTAAATTTTTGTATTGTGCTTGCAAGTAATACCGAGATGTCTATCATTTGTGTACAATTTTGTAACAAAATTGCAAACGTGTCTGTAGAAATATTACAACAATGTCATCTGAATGTACAGAATAAAGGAAGAAGTTAGCCATGTTTAACTGACTAAAACAATGAAAACAATTAATAAAAGAGCAATAGATGACACAAATAAAACAATAGATACAATAAATAAAATATAAAGGTCATGAGGGTTATACATCATTTAGTGTACACAAATTAAAGTCATTACAATTTATTTTAATTGCTTTTTATTTACTGAGGATGAAATAGTGTTACGGTACATTTTAAATTCTTAAAAAACAAACTTTTTTTAAGAATTTACCTTTTTGGATATAAAATTTGCCAATAAATTAAATTAGTAACAAAGCAGGCTTTTTTTTCCAAAGTATCCAAAAATAATGTCTTTATAGGTTACTGATATCTGGATGTTATCTTTAATATACAGTACATGTCTGTATTAATTCTTTGGTATAGAAACATGACCAAAATAAATGATAAACAGTTTATGTGTGAACTTGGAAAAATGAGCATCTTGTGGCAATATTACTTTTAAATTTAATCATAAAATATTTAAAAGGGTATTTATTATTTGTAGGACACTAATAATTGTATACCATTTTTCAATAAAATCATGTTTATTTACATGCACATACTATTTGATTACATTTTTTTAACTATTAAACTACCCTTTTGATAGACTTCTCTGACAAATCCCAACCGTTCAAAACTAATTAACCTGTTTTATACAGCTGTACTGTGTAAAGTAATTTTGTATATATATAATATTTTATATCATTTATATATAATATATTTTTCTTTATATACATGCATGTGTGTGTATTTATAAAAGAATACAGAGTATACACATATATATTATGTAAACAAACTTTTATTTTGGTTGTGATTAACCGTTTCACAGCACTACTTTGTTTTAATTTTTTTTTTTTGTTTAGGCTGTGAAACGATTAATCACAACCAAAATAAAAGTTTGTGTTTATGTATATATAATATATGCATGTATAAATAGTAGCATGTATATATACATACATAATTTATAGAAATATTTTATATTTAGATACATTTTTCTTAAATATATGTTTGTTTGATTTTTTTTTTTTACATTATAAAAACTGATCTAAGTACCACTGTTTTAACAGTGGTATTTAGATTTTATATCCACTGTTTAATAATCTGTGCATATGTAATGATATGCGCATATTTTCAACATTTAAGCATGCAAAACAGTTGAGTTCCCGCCTAAACCATCATAAACAGGAAGTGCAAACATTAATTTCCCGCTCTTTTCTTCGGCAGGTCCTCCTCCTCCGTACAGTTATGATTATGAGCTGTATCCTCCTGACCTGCGGCCGCCTCCATACACACCGACTCCACCCCGAGCAAACACACACTCTCCACCTCCACCGTATCCAGGAGACAGCCGCAAATGAGCCTGTGTTCTGATGATGAAGATGATGATGATTGCACAACACAAGACCAGCGCTCTGGGAATAAAGCAGAGGATTTGAATATTTTTGTATTAATGCCATGGACATTTATGGTCTCACGAATCTAATGAACACTAATAAAGGTTATTTCCAGCAGCGTGAGACCAGGACAGGCCTATAAACTCATATGATATCAAAAATTTGATTTGTTCAAAATCAGTGTTATTATTATTTTTCATGACAAATGAAAATGCTGTTAATATGGGAATAAACTTCATGTGTTTTACAGAGTAACAATATTCTCATACCAACACAAAGTGTCTTGATTAATCCCCTGAGGAAATAATAGGATTGCGGATGCAGAAAAACGTTGTTTATATCCAAAGAAATTTGAAAGTTTGAGTTATTTCCGTAATCACGAGATATCAACTCGGATCTAACTTGTAAACTGGGAATGTTCTGAGAGTTCCGACTTGTATCACGTGACCGCAGTATATTACGCAGCTAACTCTTCTCAGAAAACTACCGATTGTGTCCAAACAGCAGTTTTAACGCGTTGTTTACTTTTCAGAATAAAATCGAAACCTGCGTGCTTTTTATGCACAATTTGTTATCATTATGTTTAATTAATTGCGGCCTTTAAAAGCTATTTTTTCCCCTCACAGTCAATAAACTACACTAAAAAACAAATATATTTCATTCAGAAACCCTTTGAACGTCCACACAGGGGCAGCAAATAACTAAAGTCTAATGCGCATAATTCAATATTCCCCACAAGACATTTAAGGCCTTTATTTTTTTATTTTTACAAATGCTAAATAAAATGCATGTATTCGATGAGCAATAACGACAGAAATTATATTTATAGAAATTATATTTAAAAATGTAAACAATTTGTAACAAAAATCGATTGATAACAAATCTGAAGAGTATATATATATATATATATAAAAAATCCGATTATATATTAAAATTATTATTTTGTTATTAAAAATAATAATTATATAATACATTAATATAATAAATACTAATAATAATTATGTATGTACATGTAGGCCTATGTTATTAAAATAGCCTAATAAAGAAACAAATTGATTGAAAAACAATTTTTGAAGATTACATTTTTCCCCAATATATTTATTAACTTTTTACCAACATATAATACACACACACCCAAAACGAAAATACAAAATACAGTATAGACACATATTGATGTCTTTCGCATCATTACAACTTAGCATATCTCAATTTGTACAGGACTCACATCCTCAAGATTAATGAACATAAAAAAATAAAATAAATAAATAAATAAACACATACTAACTATTAAGGCCTCCTAATACAAATACATCCTATCTTCAATTGTCTCTTTAAACAGGTCACTATCCTCTTCCTCTATGAATGATCTAAAGGGATTCCAAACATCCTCAAAAGTCTGACCCTTTCCTTTAATAATATGTTATTTTCTCCATTAAGGTTACATTTTTTATCACTATATTAAAAGATTTGATTAGGCTGCTCATAAAATGGCAAACAAGGTGAAATAAGCAACAACGAATTATGTTTGTAAAAAATAGGCTTACAAATAAATATTTATAAAATATATTTACATTTAAAAGAAAAATGTTTATAAAACAAGGTAAAATAAAGATTGTAGGTGTAAGAGTAGTCTCGGATTTTATTTTAATGTTAGTTTGCAGTGTTTTCAGGCATTCCCTGCCCCCCTCCCACACTCATTCCCACGTCGCGTCACATGACGCGTTGTTCCTGACTCGCCTTCATCATCACAGGCGCATCGCATTCTTCAGGGAGTCGACACGAAACACACACACACCGACATTTTACACCGAACGGATATATTTACTCGATCAAACCCAGCTCTGTTTGTCGGACGCGCCGAGGAGAGCAGCAGAATGGGCTGTCGAGAGGTTTTCATCATCCTGATGCTCGCGACATCGACGCTCGCCGAGGTAAGACATCGACAAAAGATCGTATCGCGACGCGGAACGCTGATCAATGTGACCGTCAATGTAACATGTCGATTCAATGGAACGATCACAGCAGCGTTTACAAGAACGACTACGATTCAACGATATAATGTAGCTATATATATATTAAAAAAAAACACCGGCGACTGTAACGTTAACGTTTCATTTCGTCAGCAAACATCGCGATGATTATTATTTATGCGTTCAAAACGAGGTTAAATTATTATTATTATTTTTGAGTCATGCAATATTACATAAGGAATTGTGTTTGCTCGGTTGTTGTGGATTTTTTCCGTTTACACTGGAAATATTTCTCGCGATGTGATCGCTGAATGTATCGTGCGATCTTTTATACCCAGAGAGAGTGATAAATATGCTACTGTGTAACAGATCCACTGATTCATATTAAAAGGAAACTGTCGGATCATAAATGCTCGATCTGGTCGCGTGATCGTCTTTATGAACATAATTTGACACGCATTGCTGTTTTATATCGACTCTGATTCGGTTTGGATCCGGATAGTTAATGGAGGAATGCGTTCAGTGGCCTGTTGGGATTAAACAACAGGGATCATGATGGGATCAAACATGAATCCTCTAGGAATCAAATGATAATCTGGGACTGAATGTCAGGATCTCGTTTGGATTGATTTCATTCAACCGTGTTGTTGTTGTTGTTGTTGGTGGGCAATATTTTTATGACGTCGGGTCAGTAAGTCAATCATTTTATCCATTAAAACGCATCTTTGCTCACCAAAACGATACATTTAAACGTTTTCACCTTTTTAAAATGTCTTAAAATATCTTGAATGTAACTCGACACCCATGCCTCATTTAGTATAGGCGGTTCTATATGCAAATGAGACCAGTGAGATCCACTGGTTGACGATCACACGTTGATCTGATTGGTTAGAAGGTCGTTTGTGACGTCAGAAACACCAGCGATTTCAAAGTGGTTCACTGCTGTTTTAAGGATGAAATACTCATGAATTTACACACAAAGCGTATTGAAAACGCCACATACATACAGAAACAACATTAAAAGCTGGATTTTAACCACTGGGCGTGTGACGTTTTAAAATGTACCACTGCTCTTGTCGCGTTAATATCACTTGAAACTTTCCGTTTTGTTCCCTGGTTTGCAGGTCTTAGCTGGTTTAAGGGGTCAAAACCATTCTAAAACCAGGCTGGAAGACCAGTTAGAACCAGTAAACCAGTTTAGTCTGGTTTTAGCTGTTCAAGAGGGCCTGAACTCAATTGGATGGCACATTTTGTTTTTCGAGGAACACGCTATCGCTATTTTTAAATGCTAACACAAGTGGTTTAAGTTTATTTTTACTTTAAGACACCATTGTTTTCGCTCTTGTGTAAGCCTGTAATCCTCCACCGCACAGTCTGGACACTCGAGTCTCACCACATCACAGACTTTTGAAGGATATTGTAACAAGCTACGGTGGTAAAACCTGTGTTATTGGAGTAAAATATTTCTCTTTGACTTGTGTTTTGAGTGATAGCCAAAATAAAAAGCGCATTAATGTCATTGGATGTTAAATGTTGTCAGCAGAACCATCACAGATACACTGTAATACTAGGGCCGAGTTGTTGACGAAAGTGTCCGTGTGTCTCGTGTGAAACACCATATTGCCTGTTCTCTGTTGTGATTATCCGCTGTGGTCCAGAACCGTCGACCTGTGAAGGTCACGTGACCCACGCTGGCATTCAGAGCCGGCTTTGAGATGAGCGCTGGGCTCACACACACTGAATGCGTGGCTTTGTTGGAGGTAACATGACGTGTCAGCAGGTGTGTGTGTGTGTGTGAGCTTCTTGAATAATCGGGATGAGTTTGCGCAAAACCCGCCCGTCAGCTTGGCCGATAGTAAACTCGTGATGTGTTTTTGTGCCAATATATAAAATTAAGCAACAATATCTCAGTTTTGCATGAGTCTTGTTTCTCAATGCTTGTCTTAATTTTGCTACACTGTAAAAAACGATTTTCAAAGTCATAAATAAAAAAAATCGGAGTACGTTTTACGAGAAAATACTTGCAAAACTTGTATTCAGTTGTTTGTGAAATTGCTTCTACACCGTTTTTTGTTTTTTTTTAGTAGGATTTCATCGTTTCAATTAAACCATTTATTGCTCAGAAATGCATTTTTTCATAAACAATAAATAAAATTGCATAAACTTTGGTGGATGTAAATCATGATTAATTTGCACTGTCACGCAGAAGTCTTGATATACAACATTAATATCTTTTTAGTAAAACATGTAGCCAAGTGTTGTGCTTATGAATGTATAAAATGCAAAAATGTAGGAGAATTTTGCATTGTTGGTTTACTGTATTTTCTTTCGTTAGATGATTTTAACGCGATCCTGCAGCCCATCCCCCAGTAACGATGCTTTGATTCATGATTGTGCGCTGTTAGTCGGACTGGGCGGATTGTAAAATCCAGGAACACACACACACACACACACACATATATGTATATAAATGCCCCAGAGCTACTGTCGTCATGGAAACAGCCCCGCGGAGGGTCGTTAATAACGAGAGCGCTGCGAATTACACATCCATGTCACATGACAGATGCTTCTAGTTGTTAGATTTGACCTTTGACCTTCACAGGGAAGCGTGATTAGCACGTCCCGCGTGGCCTCGTCCCACAGGGGGATTGATGATGCCGAACGCGTGTGTGTGTTGCGTGTCATTGCATGAGAATGGAGTGTTACGAAGGATCTGCAGTGTAAAAGCTCTCGCAGGTGTTATTAGTGTTGCTTATTCTGATTTAGACCATGAGTTAATGATAAGCATGTTAAATACATGAAATCAGTAAACTGATTTATTGATAATTCATCATACCACACGCCCTTCTAACAAGTATTTTTCTCTCAAAGTTGTGAATAAAAATTCAACGTGATATTGCTTACTCTGATTTAGAGCACAGATGCACATTATCGTGTATAGATGAATCTATGTTCAATACATAAATGAATAAACTGATTTATTAATATCTAATATGGCACTCCTGGCTGAGAGGGAATACGTTTGAACAAGCGTTCTTCCAGTAACGTTAATAGAATGTTTGTTCAACATCATCTGGACTGTAACTGTAACATTTTTTTAAATGTAACTAATTGTTTCGGAATGTTCAGAGAACGTTCAAAAGTAACATTCCTCTAATGTTTGAAGAATGAATCTATGGAATGTTCCCTTAACGTTCAAATAACAAAACAATTTGTTTTAAAGCTCTAATAAAGGGGATGTTTTGAACACTGATCATAAACACAGATGGAGACGATCGAGGCAGTTTTGATTTATATGCAGAGTAATATTTGATGATTGCGTTATAATTTACAGGGTTTTTCCTTTTTCATTTCCGAAACTCATCCTTTCTCGCCTCTTTAAAAAGAAGCTCATTCTGCCAATTTCATAGATTTGAAAGATAAAAATTAGGGCTGTCAAACGATTAATCGCGATTAATCGCATCCAAAATAAAAGTTTGTGTTTACATAATATATGTGGGGGCACTGTGTATAATTATTTTGTATATATATAAAAACACACATGCTTGTATATATTTAAGAAAAAAAATATTTATATATAAAATATTTATATTTATATATAATGTAAATTATATATAAATCTATATACAGAATATACATGAAAATATTTCTTAAATTAATCAATTAATCGTTTTGACAGCCCTAATAAAAATACTTCTTTGCTAGACCTAATAAAACTCGAAAAATTAGAATATCGTGCAAAAGTTATAATTTTGATGATAATGACTTACAGTTTATGAAAACCAAAAATTCAAAATCTCATAAAATTTGAATAATATTACATGAAATCAATAAAAAAAGAATTTTAAGGCTGGGTTGTTTGAACCCAAATTTGTGTAAAATATGGACAAACCCAAATGTTGGGTTAAACATTTAATTTAAAATTTTAACCCAAATTCAACTTTCAATTTCAACTTTACATTTTGTAATTGCATTTTTAACCCAACATTTGGGTTAGTCCATATTTGACCCAAATTTGGCTTGATTTTTAATTTGAGTTACTGAAATACACACACACAACTTTAGCACGATATTCCAATTTTCAGAGTTTCACCTGTGTAATCATATCAATACTAAAAAAATTGAATTCTAAAAGTAGCCTTAAAAAGTTTCTTTTTGAACTAATTGTCTAATTTTCTACCATATGGCCTATAAGCAACTAGCTAACAACAACTTGCTTTGTGCTTTTCCTGTTTTCCTTTCCCTCCAGTCTAAACTAAATGATTTTTGTTAATTTTTCCGCACCTTGTCATATATAAACAGTCTGACTTTATGAGAAATTGTTGAAATGATTCTTTTGTGTATCAAATCAAGACAGGACTGTTATCTTCAAGCTAATGCAGTGATAGTCATAGTGATGATGTGAGATGAACAGTGTTTCCCGGCCTCGCTCGTGTGTTTCTCTCGCTATATTTAGCGTTCCTCAGGAGAGAGAGAGGGGCGAGGCACATATTCCTGTCTCTCTCGCCCTCGTTCGCTCGCACACTTCCAGCCTATTCTCTGATCTCATGTGATGTTTCATTATGCCAGAGAAACGAGCGCGCAGCCGTCTTTAGAAATCTGGGTTTGAGCTTGAGGTTTTTGCCTGTATATTTCTATTATTAGCATGTGAGGTGGATTTACGTACTGTAGAGTTAACGAAAGTTATCATGACCATTGTGATGTTTGAACAAACGTCAGCAGACCGGGAAGATTTTAAATGCAAACCAGAAGACTGAACACTGGTTTTCAATGCTGCTGAAAAGGGGCGGAGCTACAGGAGCTCTATAGAATCAGCATAGAGTTGTTCTGTAAATAGAGATAGATGTGTTTATGTCGATGTAGTACCGTAAGAATCAGAATATAGACATTGGTTTCAGTAGTTAAGGGTGTGTGTGAATCTATTTGAATATTTGTAAAAAAAATTAATAATAAAAAATAGGGCTGTCAAAACAATTAATCGCGATTAATCGCATCCAAAATAAAAGTTTGTGTTTACATAATATATGTGGGTGCACTGTGAATAATTATTTTATTTATATAAATACACACACATGCTTGTATATATTTAAGAAATATTTTCATGTATATAGTCTATATAGATTTATATATAATTTATATTATAGTTAAATATAAATATTTTATATATAAATAATATTTTTTTCTTAAATATACATGCATGTGTGTTTATTTATATATATACAAAATAATTATACACAGTGCACCCACATATATTATGTAAACACAAACTTTTATTTTGGATGTGATTAATCGTGATTAATCGTTTTGACAGCCCTAATAAAAAAATAAACAACAATAATTAATTAATTTTCATACACTGAAAAAAAAATTGGTCTAAAAAATGAGCAAAGCAAATATTAAATGTGTTCAAGGAAATGCTGTTTCATTTCATTTTTTTCTGCTTCAAAATTTCATGTTTAAATTGAATCAATGTCAATCTTAAATCAATCTTTCTGCACAATTTTTTTCTGTCGCAATGCAATTTGATTTAAAGTTCCCCTGTTATGTTATTTTAAAGGTTCCTAATGTTGTTTTTGCATCTCCAACTACAGATTTACACGCATCCCAAGCTCAAAATCACTGTAATTCCCTCTATAATCTATAATATGCTCTTTCTCTCAGTGTCTGAAACGCTCTCTAAGCCCCGCCCCTCTGAGAGCTGCTCTGCTGTGATTGGTCAGAACGCTGAATCTCAGTGATGCGAACAGGGTTTCACCGCAACACGAACATCACGAGCCGAACTCTTCTGGTCTCAGAGACACTACAGTGTTTGAGGGCGGAGCTAAGAGACGCTGATCAGCCAATCAGGACCAGAGGCGGGCATTATGCAAATTAGTTCCACAAGGTTCAGCAGGAAGTGAGACTGAATTACTGACGACTCGTTGCTGTGAAACTTTTCAGAATATTCATAAAGGCATTATAGGAGCACTTTAATAGCACAACTTTTGTAGAATATAATAGTGCGGATCTTTCTGCTTCCAGGAAAGTGTGTGTGTGTGTGTGTGTGTGTGTGTGTGTGTGAGAGAATTGCTTCTACCTCCTGTTTACTCCCAAAGCGGATGTCCAGTTTGTTTGTCGAAGTACGGACACAAAAGGATCTGTGTTTAAGGATTGTGTTGTTGAATAAATGACATCATCAGTCATATTGTGTCTCTCAGATATCAACACACACACGTACAGTGTTTTACTGCGGTATAAACACACTCGCGATCTACAGCATCACTTTAGTGCTGAAGATCCACTGATTGGATGAAGAATGTTTCCGAAGGTGTTTATTGGGTAAAAGGATCAGTCGTTTGGAATAAAAGCAACTCATTTACATGTTACCTTATTAATAATAATTAATAATGCACTGATTTATTCAGATTATAGTTATTTTACATGAATGTTTGATGGCTGATTTCAATTTATAATTTTATGAATTTTCTATGTATGTGTGTGTATGAGAGAGAGAGAGAGTGAGAGTGTGTGAGTATGGACAGTCCCCTGAAAATGTGTGTGTGTGTGTGTGTGTGTGTGTGTGTGTGAGATAATATCCGCTCCTGGCTGGTACCGGATCTTCATGGTGGGTGTGTGTTACAGTGATTACAGGCCAGTCATTTATAAACACACACACACACTGCGACGCAACCAAGCCGTCTGTTCCCACAGAGACCCCCCAACACACACACACACACTGCTGCCATGGCGACGGTCATGCTCACGCCCATAAACCCCCAGTGTCCGCTGGGAGAAAGTGTGTGAGGGGTGTGCTTATTGTGAGAGGCTTTTTTCACATGAAAGTAGCCTCACACACACACACACACACACACACACACACGCACACACACACACACACACTCATAATCAATGCACAGCTGAGCATCTCTGGTTGATATGAACCTGTTATATCACACACACACACACACTGTTATTATCAGGTGTTCAGTTCATCCTGTGGTTGAATGTGGAAGTGTGTTCTGGACTGTGTGTGTGTGTGTGTGTGTGTGTGTGTGTGTTCCAGTGTGTGAGTGCAGACGTTAATCTTCAACCGTACAGTTCTACATATTAAAGTCATTTGATCAAATATTTGCTCACTGGTTGAGAAAGACTCGTTCTAGGAAAAGTATTTGTGTGTGTGTGTGTGTGTGTATATATATATATATATATATTAGGGCTGTCAAACAATTAATCGCGATTAATCGCATCCAAAATAAAAGTTTGTGTTTACATAATATATGTGGGGGCACTGTGTATAATTATTTTATATATATAAATACACACACATGCTTGTATATTTAAGAAATATTTCAGAAATTTTATAAATCATGTACATACTGTATATAGATTTATATATAATTTATATTATATATAAATATTTAATATATAAATAATATATTTTCCTTAAATATACATGCATGTGTGTGTATTTATATACTGTATATATATATATATATATATATATATATACAAAATAATTATACACAGCGCAACCACATGTATTATGTAAACACAAACTTTTATTTTGGATGCGATTAATCGTTTGATACCCTAATAAATATATATATATATATATATATATATATATATTTTTTTTTTTTTTTTTTTTTTTTTTTACACATTAGTAGCTATTTTTGTTTGTAATGAGTATAAATTGCTACTTATTGAAAAATATTAGAACTGTAAAACTATATTGGTTCTAGAAGTTTCCGTCTTTTCCTGATCTTCTTTAGCAGAACTGAGACTGACACTCGACCAGCAGCTTTATGGGAGTTTATCCCGGTTTATCCCAGGATATTTACCTGTGTGTGTGTGTGTGTGTGTGTGTGTGTGTGTGTGTCGAGGTGCCATGTGCTGTAGATACACCTGCAGGGGGAAACGTGTATGAGAGAGAGAGAGATTTTTGTGTGTGTATCTTCTGACCAATCACAGCAGAGAGCTTTCAGAGAGGCGGGGCTTAGAGAGACTGAATCCTCGATGGAAGCGTTTCGGACACTGAGAGAAAGAGCTGACGCTGGCGTGTAGATTATGATTTAAAGTGATTTCGAGCTTGAATGTGTGTGAAATAAATACCACTTTAATGAAATAAAAGAGGCTATGTGTGCAAATAAGATAAAAAGTTTGTAAAACTAGCTTACTTGCAATTATAAAACCTGTGAAGTTCATTATATTTCGGCTAGTTGGTTCAGTCTGGTATGGGACGGTTCTCATACGCGTCTCTGTTCAGAACAGCACAGCCTCGTCACAGATAGGACGCTGTTTTCTTGCCAACACGTTGGGTCCGCTAATAAGATTAGCGAGCACAAAACGTTAGCATGTCTATCTCTCTCTGTGTGTCTCGCCCTCCCTCACGCGTCTTTGTCCTTTCTCTAACACAATACGTTCATTGAGGAGCGTTTCTCAGCCTTTGCTCTTTTCTGAAACCCTCTCGCATTGTCTTGAATGTTTCAGAACGTTCTGGCTAAAGATGGTCTGTTGTGATCTACTGCGACAGGAAGAGTTGATTTACTCCCACATGTTTACTCAGTGAAGTCCTGAGAGCTGATAAAGACGTTTAACGTCAGTGTGTTTAGACTGATGTTCTGTCATCATCATCATCAGGACGATCCTGGTGTTTAGTCTTCATGCTAATCCTCCTCCTGTCCTTCACCGGTGGTGGGAACCAAATTCGTTCCTGGTCAGAAGATGCAATACCAGCGAAAAACCATATATATCTCCAACCTAGTGAAACATCTGTCCGTCACTGACTACATTTACGTGCACATTAACTTCAGATTCAGCTCTACATTCAGGTTTCAGATGAATTTTTAATATGATGTTTGTTTACATGCAGAACAGTTGATAAATGTTTTTAAAGTAAAATGTTTAATAAAGCAGGCGAAAGGTATATGAGCAATCTTTCAGATTGATACGAAAATTAGATATAAATAAGACTAGAGTTTGTTTTATTTGTGGTTTTGTTCGGTGCCGTCAGACTAAATAAAACTTAAGTTTGTTGTGTGTAAAGCTGCTGCTGAACTGGAGATCTGACTCAAACTCAAAAACACTGGTTTTGTCTGCTTTTATTTTATTGCCATAAGGAAGTAAAATTGATTTTAAGGCTGCAGGCGTTTCAGTTTTTTATCTTTGGTTTTGTTCAGTTTGTTTTATCTGGTTTTGTTCGGTTTGTTTGATCTGTTTTTTTTTCGGTTTGTTTGATCTGTGGTTTTTGTTCGTTTTGTTTGATCTGTTTTTTTCCAGTTTGTTTGATCTGTGGTTTTGTTTTATCTGGTTTTGTTCGTTTTGTTTGATCTGTGGTTGGTTTTGATCTGTGGTTTTATTCGGTTTTGTTTGATTTGTGGTTTTGTACAGTTTGTTTGATCTGTTTTTGTTCGGTTTGTTTTATCTGGTTTTGTTCGGTTTGTTTGATCTGTTTTTTTTTCGGTTTGTTTGATCTGTGGTTTTGTTCGGTTTGTTTGATCTGTTTTTTTCCAGTTTGTTTGATCTGTGGTTTTGTTTTATCTGGTTTTGTTCGTTTTGTTTGATCTGTGGTTGGTTTTGATCTGTGGTTTTGTTCGGTTTATTTTATTCGGTTTTGTTTGATTTGTGGTTTTGTACAGTTTGTTTGATCTGTTTTTGTTCGGTTTGTTTTATCTGGTTTTGTTCGGTTTGTTTAATCTGTGGATTTATTTGGTTGGTTTAATCTGCGTTTTTTTTAGTTTGTTTGATCTGTCGTTTTGTTCGGTTTGTTTGATCTGCAGTTTTGTTCGGTTTATTTAATCTGTGTTGTTCTGCTGTAGGTTCCCTCAGACTCTGGTACCGGACTGCTGGCCGAGCCACAGATCGCAATGTTCTGTGGGAAACCCAACTTGCACATCAACGTTCAGACCGGAAAATGGGAACCCGATCCGTCCGGAACCAAGAGCTGCGTCGGAACTAAAGAGGGAATCCTGCAATACTGCCAGGAGGTAAAGATCAACAGACACACACACACACACACAGATAGTTGGATATAGATAGATATGGAGAGATAGATGGATGGATAGATATAGATATATAGATGGGTAGATTGATGGATGAATAGACAGACAGACTGACAGACGCTGAAGGAAGGGTTCGGGAGGAAATGAAACAGGAGACTCAGAACAGCAGATGGAGGTTTGGAAGAATTGAAAACAATCATCAGTGTATTATATGAAATATGCACAGAATATGATGCAGGATTCAATAAGCGCTCGGCCTACGCAGAGCTTAAGCTGCGGCACTGTGAACATGAGCTTTTACATTTTTAAATCCTCTTGTGTTGTCCTTTGCTGAATAAAAGGATTCATTTCTTTTTTACAAAAAATAAAAAATCTTACTGACCCCAAAGTTAAACGTATCACGGCTTCCACTATTTTCAACATTTATAATAATCATAAATGTTTCTTAAGCATCAAATCTTTATATTAGAATGAGTTCTGAAGGATTGTGTGTCACTGGAGACTAACATTTCACAGTTTTTACAGTATTTTTGATTAAATAAATGCAGTCTTTCAAAAAATGTAAAGAAAATCTTACTGACCCCAAACTCTTGATAATAAATGCCAGTGCAAATGTTCTGAATGCATCATTAAGTGTGAGAGTGTGTGTGTCATGTTCAGGTGTATCCAGAGCTCCAGATCACGAATGTGGTGGAGGCCAATCAGCCGGTCAGCATCAAGGACTGGTGTAAGAAGGGCCGTAAGCAGTGCCGCAGTCACATGCACATCGTGGTGCCCTACCGATGCCTGGGTGAGTGTGTGTGTGTGAGTAAGTTGAGTCAGTAAGTCAGTGAGTGAGTGACCTCCTCGACACACACCTCAACACACAACCTGTGTGTTTCTCTCTCTCTCTCTCTCTCTCTGTCAGTGGGCGAGTTTGTGAGCGACGCTCTGCTGGTTCCTGATAAGTGTAAGTTCCTGCACCAGGAGCGCATGGACATGTGTGAGAGTCACTTACACTGGCACACCGTCGCCAAAGAGGTCAGAGACCACACACACACACACACACACACACACACACACACACTCAACATATATATATATATATATATTTATATGTATATATATACTGTATATATGTGTATATATAAGAATACATGTATATTATTTAATTATTCTCATTTTTTATATTTTATTTTAATTTTTTACTTTAGTTTAATTATATATATATATATATATATATATATATATAAGAATACATGTATATTTAATTAATTTCATTTTTTATTTTTTTATTATATTTTATTTTAATATTTTACTTTAGTTTAATTATATATATATATATATATATAAGAATACATGTATATTATTTAATTATTATTTTTTTTTATTATATTTTATTTTAATTTTATTACTTTAGTTTAATTATATATATATATATATAAGAATACATGTATATTTAATTAATTTCATTTTTTATTTTTTTATTATATTTTATTTTAATATTTTACTTTAGTTTAATTATATATATATATATATATATATATATATATAAGAATACATGTATATTATTTAATTATTATTTTTTTTATTATATTTTATTTTAATTTTATTACTTTAGTTTAATTATATATATATATATATATATATATATAGTATATATAAAAATACATGTATATTATTTAAATATTTTTATTTTTTATTTTTTTATTATAGGTTATTTTAATTTTATTACTTTATTACTTTAGTTTAATTATATATATATATATATATAGTATATATAAGAATACATGTATATTATTTAATTATTTTATTTTTTATTTTAGTACTTTATTACTTTAGTTTAATTATATATATATATATATATATATATATATATATATATTGTATATATAAGAATACATGTATATTATTTAATTATTTTTATTTTTTATTATATTTTAATTTTATTACTTTAGTTTAATTTTATATATATATACAGTATATATATAAGAATACATGTATATTATTTAATTATTTTTATTTTTTTATTATATTTTAATTTTATTACTTTAATTTAATAATATATATATATATATATGTTGAGATGAACTAAGATTAATAACTGCTGTAGAAGTGTTGTTTGTTGTTAGATAATTGATGGTGGTTGTGGAGAATCCCCATCTGTGCGGAGAAAGCACAATATAAATGAAATCAATTGTTGTAATTATTATTGTTATTATTATTATGAACTAGTAAAGTTGTCATCAGTATTCCTCGTGTTATCCGTCTCTCCACAGTCGTGTGGCGACCGCAGCATGAATCTCCACGATTATGGGATGCTGTTGCCGTGCGGGATCGACCGTTTCCGGGGCGTCGAGTTCGTCTGCTGCCCGTTGGAGGAGTCGTCTGACAGCGCAGTGATGAAGGACGAGGATGAGGATGATGATTCTGACGTGTGGTGGGGAGGAGCAGAGGCCGATTACAGCGAGAACAGGTGCCGCTTACACTCCAGGACCCCAAACACTACTTTATTCGACAACTAATCAATAATGAAAATCATCCACCAACGGATGTCATTATCGATTAGTCGTGTCTGCCCACCCTGCATGGAAAACGTCCACCAGTCGTGCCGAATAACAGCACTTAATAACGCGTAAATGTGGACAAAATACAAACATGAGATTCTTTTTTTAAGCTTCAAGCTAATGTTTAGCATTGGGACTTATTCACAACTCATTCAAAATAAAAGTCCCACACACTGTCAAAATAAAAGTTCCACACAATGTCAAAATAAAAGTCCCACACACTGTCAAAATAAAAGTTCCACACACTGTCAAAATAAAAGTCCCACACAATGTCAAAATAAAAGTCCCACAAACAGTTAAAGTACGTCGGATAATTTATTAGGATGGGATTTGATTTTTTTCTCCTGATTGAATGGTGAAAGTGTCTCTATATAACAGATGGTTGACGGATGCTTTTTGACGAGCAAATGTTTTCCTGCAGCATGACTCGAGACGCAGGCGCTGAACCCGCTGTGGTGGAGGATGACGAGGATCCAGACGAGGAAGAGGACGAGGCTCAGGACAACGACGAAGATGGAGACGGAGACGAGGACGAGAAGGATGACGAGGTCATCGACGAGCGCCGTGACAACGGGCAGAGCACCAGCGTTGCCATGACGACCACCACGACCACCACGACCGAGTCTGTGGAGGAGGTGGTGCGAGGTGAGCGAGAGCAACCAATCACGCGCTGTTCTCACTAGTGCTCGAACAATATCGATGTATCATTTTTTTTATTGTGATTCATGAATACTTCTGAATGCAGACATAAGGTTGGTTTACACTCCAAAAAAAAAATTAAAGTTCAAAAAAAGTTTCAAAACGGGATGCATTTTGTGCGTTTGAGCTTTTAAGTTATTCAGTGATTATTAAAAAAAAATGTGAGAGATATCAGTTAACAGTACGAGGTGAGCGAGCGCGTCCAGTCTCACTAGTGGTCGAGCGATATATATCAGTTTAATTTGATTTATTTTGATGGCCGATGGGATTCCTGAATGCGGACCTGAGGTTGGTCTCCACTCAGATTACTGAACAAATCAAAGTACTTCAAAATAAAAGTGGAAAAACATGAATTAATTTGATGATTTAAAAAAAACGTGACATCTAACAACAGGCTAAAAATGTTAAAAACAGATAGATAACAATTAAATTTAGTTTGACATTTGTTAAATTAGCATTAAATATTCAAACAAACAGAATTATACTTTAAATTGCAACTTGATTCTTAAAACCAATTATAGTATTTTTCACAAATAAATTAATAGTTAAGTGCACAAATAAAAGGTTAGAAAACAACTGTAATTTAGACAAGTTTGTATTTACCAATGTTTGCAAGGTTGGTGAAGTTGAATGTTTGTTAGATTCTAAGACTTTCCTTATAGTAATTTAATTGACAGAACTGTTAAACAGAGACAGTAAACTAATGAAGATGCTCGGACACTCAGGCGCTGCCTGAAATGAATAATCCGAAAATAATAGTCCCAAAAAAATATTCTGATTTGTAATATTGTTCATTTTAATGAATTATTCATAATTTTTTAATTATTGGATTTGACTCTAGACCATTTTAAAGTAACAAACATCATAATGTGATTTCTTTTCAGTAAGAAAGGATTTTAAATTTAAAGATGAAGAGTGGGACTTACTATTCACAACTTCTTCAAAATAAAAGTCTTACATGTCAAAATAAGGCACAAAATTTCATAGACAGAGAGACACTCGCTCACTCAGGCGCTGCCATTCACAATGCTTTCAAAATAGAAGTCCCATGGTCTGTCAAAATAAGTCATTTATTAGACAAAACTGTTAAACAGAGATAGTAAACTAATGCAGGCACTGCCATTCACTGATTTCAAAATAAAAGTCACATCAGCCAAACAGATGCTGGAAAACTGCCAAATATTGATATATCGGTCGACCACTAGTTCTCATGTCATCAGACGCTGCTCTTCATGCGTGTCTGCGTGTGTGTGTGTGTGTCCCGTCAGAGGTGTGTTTTGCGAGCGCAGAGACGGGCCCCTGCAGGGCCATGTTGCCGCGCTGGTATTTTGTGCGCGAGGAGGGCCGGTGCGCGCCCTTCATCTACGGTGGCTGCGGAGGGAACCGCAATAACTTTGAGTCGGAGGAATACTGTCAGTCTGTCTGCAGCAGTGTGTGTAAGTCACCGACAGAACCGCCACGCGTGCCACTAACACTCATTCACTCGCACCCGTGCCCAACAAACGAAACACAACAAGACATGTTTAGCAAGATGATGTTAATCATAAAAAATTAAGTAATAATAATAATAATAAATTATATAAAAAATAGAATAACAAAAATAGAAAAAAATTGTAATAAAAATATATTTATTTTTTTTATCATTTTTATTTTTTATTTATAAAAAAAAATACAATTTATATTAAAATAAACAAATAATTAATAAACATAACAATACTACAGTGAGTAGAAAAAATAAGTTAAATATTTTCCAAATATTTTTTCACACATTTAAAAAATAAAAAATAAAAGAAATCACAGTATAAATTGGTTCTTTATACATATAAATGTATAGCTGCCTTATTAAATGTTAGTATGGATCGGAGGTCTGGGGGAAAAAAAAACAATGTTAAAGATAAATCAATAATAAAAATAGATTAAAATACAAATGTAAAAAAAAATGGATTAGAATCAATTACAAAGGCTAAATTAAAAAAGAAATAATTAAATAATAAAATTTAGATTAAAATAAACAAATAATTTAAAAATATATAGTGAGTAGAAAAATAAACGAAATATTTTCCAAATAATATTTTGCACATATTTATAGTTTTTTTTTATACATACAAATTTATAGCTGCCTTTTTAAATGTTAGTATGGACGGATAACGGTTGAAACCCTGGTCCAAATGATACATGCACCCTATTTGAGGTCTTCTGTAGTCATATTATGAAAAAGAAGTGCACTTAATTGCATTAAATGTGTACTTCAAATAGTATAGTAAGTTCTGAAGTATATTATATAATATATTAAGAATATTCTTGCAGATATTACTGAAATAAAAGGCCACTTATGAGTATTCTTTCATTAGTGCACATTGTAATAATGTCAAATTTTAACTTTTAAAATGCATTTTTTTGCTGTGCTTGAAGTGCACTTGACTTGTGACTAACTATATAGTACTTATCTTAAATGCAGTGTATTATTATTTCACTCCTTAAAGTATTTTTTAAATGCACTAAACGTCTTTAGATGGAAAATCAAAATGATCACTTACTGTATGTCTCAAATCAAAAAGTATTTTTTTACAGTCCTAGTTATGATATTAAGCCCTATTATAGTGCTTTTGTGTCATCCTGCTAAACATCTTCTTTTGTGTTTCACCGAGTAAAAGAAAGTCATACGGGTTTGGAAGGACATGTTGACGAGTGAATGAATTATTCCTTCAGTTTTAGACTTGCTGATCTGCACTGACTGTCAGTTTCTCACTTGAGTGTGTGTGTGTGTGTGTGTGTGTGTGTGTGTGTGGCTTTGGCTGCTGATTAACTGGGATCTTCTCTCTGGATTTCTCACCTGTAATTCCTCAACTAATCTTTGGGTATTTTTGTGTGACTAAAGTATGTGTGTGTTACATTTGCATGCATTAAATCGTCGCTTCAAACCTTGAGCTTCCTCGCTTCTCTCTTCATGACTTTATCTATAGACTTTAGTAAGTGTCATTTAAGTCACGCTTTCAATCAAGTCCTTTGATATGGTAAGTAATGCATCAACAAGAGAGAAGATTGTGCTTGTCAAGCCATTTCATGTTGGATCCTATTGCTGGTTTGAGACGTGAATAGTTTGCAACCGCTCTTTTATAGTGTATAAATAAACAGACATCATACAGAGATTATTTGTAACTTAAACACAATCATTTGGCACAAATCATGCAGAATGTTCTGCTCAAGATTGCAGTTTCTTGTGTGTTATATTGCCTCGCTTGTGTTGTTTTGCTACAGATTAAACAGGATTAAAATGGTCTAACCCTGGTTAAAGCTGCGTTCACACCGCAACGTATTTACCGTAATTTTAAGATCTCAACACGTGACCTCAAAACTGAAAATTCCCAGTTTACAAGTTGTTAGGGATGCACCAATACGTAAATTTTGGGCGATACCGATAACCAATAATTCTTTGTATTTGAAAACCGATATAATGGCCGATAAATCTAAATCCAAATTTGTATATAATTTTTTTTTTAAGTTTCACCATTTAAAAGCAATGTCCAAAACACATCTAATATTCTCATTATAATTTTATAAAGCCGATATATGATATAAAGACTTATGTTGAACTTCACGGTATTTTCCTTTTTTGAAATGATTCAAATCTTATTTCAAGCAACCCAAAACCCTCATGTTGAACAGTGCATCTGAAGCGTCTCAGCTAAAGGAAATAATACTTTAAATATCGGCTGTAATATATTGGACAAATTTTCTTATCAGACCGATAACTTTAAAAATGAACATGCATACAGTAGTCAACATTTGAAATGGATCATCAAAGTCGTCCTAAGACAAGAACGGGTATAGTTCAACATTCATGTATAACTTTGAAAGGTTTTGATCCACTTCAGATGTTGACAACTGTATTGCGGCCGATACCGATATGATGGCCGATATATCGGCCGATAAAGATATGATGGCCGATATATTGACCGATACCGATACGATGGCCGATATATCGACCGATAAAGATACGATGGCCGATATATTGACTGATACCGATATGATGGCCGATATATTGACCGATACCGATATGATGGCCGATATATTGGCCGATAAAGATATGATGGCCGATATATTGACCGATACCGATATGATGGCCGATATATTGGCCGATAAAGATATGATGGCCGATATATTGACCGATACCGATATGATGGCCGATATATTGGCCGATAAAGATATGATGGCCGATATATTGACCGATACGATGGCCGATATATTGACCGATACCGATCTGATGGCCGATATATTGACCGATATGATGGCGATATATCGACCGATACCGATATGATGGCCGATATATTGACCGATATGATGGCCGATATATTGACCGATATGATGGCCGATATATTGACCGATACCGATCTGATGGCCGATATATTGACCGATATGATGGCCGATATATTGACCGATATCGATATGATGGCCGATATATCGACCGATACCGATATGATGGCCGATATATTGACTGATACCGATATGATGGCCGATATATTGACCGATACCGATATGATGGCCGATATATTGACCGATACAATGGCCGATACCGATATGATGGCCGATATATTGACCGATACCGATATGATGGCCGATATATTGACCGATACAATGGCCGATACCGATATGATGGCCGATATATTGACCGATACCGATATGATGGCCGATATATTGACCGATACCGATATGATGGCCGATATATTGACCGATACAATGGCCGATATATTGACCGATACCGATATGATGGGCGATATATCGGCCGATAAAGATATGATTACCGATATGATGGCCGATATATTGACCGATACCGATATGATGGCCGATATATTGGCCGATAAAGATATGATGGCCGATATATTGACCGATACGATGGCCGATATATTGACCGATACCGATCTGATGGCCGATATATTGACCGATATGATGGCGATATATCGACCGATACCGATATGATGGCCGATATATTGACCGATATGATGGCCGATATATTGACCGATACCGATCTGATGGCCGATATATTGACCGATATGATGGCCGATATATTGACCGATATCGATATGATGGCCGATATATCGACCGATACCGATATGATGGCCGATATATTGACCGATACCGATATGATGGCCGATATATTGACCGATACAATGGCCGATATATTGACCGATACCGATATGATGGGCGATATATCAGGCGATACCGATATGATGGCCGATATATCGGCCGATAAAGATATGATTACCGATATGATGGCCGATATATCGACCGATACCGATATGATGGGCGATATATCGGCCGATAACGAAATGATGGCCGAAATATCGACCGGTACAGATATGATGGCCGATATATCGGCCGATACTGAAACAATGGCCGATATATCGACCGATACTGATATGATGGCCGATAAATTGGCCGATAACGATATGATGGCCGATATATCGACCGATACTGATATGATGGCCGATAAATTGACTGATACCGAAACAATGGCTGATAGCATCTCTACAAGTTGTAATTACGAGCTCTATGAGGACGCGAGATCTTAACAATTTTACTCTTAATTTTTTTAAATGCACCAAATTGTACCTTTATCATTTGAAAAGTGTAATTAGAAATTAAATAGTCAAAACCATGGTGAAATTATAAAGTATCTTCTTATTAAACTGTCCGTACACTTATGAAGTTCTCAATGCTTCGGTTTGCACGTAGGGACCCTCAGCCTTGTTAGGGGTATTAACTAGCGATTTTTATTTTTACTGACTCTATGTCCTATATGCTAGTGTTATAAGCTAGTCTGTGGTTGGAGTTAAAACTGGGTACATTCGATTATCATGATAACACACCCAGAGAGCGGTCGACTCAGTACCATTGTGTCCTTTTAAGCTGTGCTCACTCACGTTGTAATTTCAAGACAACAACACATGATGGATTTTTTTTTTAAATAAAGTTGTATTGTTGTTTCTGTGTGGGATCCGCAGTGCCGACTCCCTCCTCCAGTCCTCCTGACGCCGTGGACCGATACCTGGAGACGCCGGCCGACGAGAACGAACACGCTCACTTTCTGAAGGCCAAGGAGAGTCTGGAGGCCAAACACCGCGAGCGCATGTCTCAGGTGCGACACTCACGCGTTCATTGGGCGAGGACGTGTTAAATAGACCCCAAAGTGACATTTATGGTGTTGCGAAAGATTCGATTTCATATAAATGCAAAGAATCCTGAAAAAAAAACATTGATCACTGTTTCCACAAAAACATGAAACTGTGTTCAACACTGATAATAATCATAAATGTTTCTTGAGCATCAGATCCTAATATTAGTGATTTCTGAAGGATCATGTGACTATGAAGACTGGAGTAATGATGATAAATTCAGCTTTGATCACAGGATATAAATTACACACTACTATATATAAACAACATCTGCTTTAAATTACAATAGTATTTCCCTATTTTGACTGTATTTTGGTCAAATAAACCCATTTGACTTCTTTCAAAATCATGAACAAATCTACTTTATAAATATGAAGTCTGATGTAACGTGACGGAGGATAAAGTGCCGATTGTCATGTGATCTTGTTTTGTAGGTGATGAGGGAATGGGAAGAGGCCGAGAGACAGGCGAAGAGTTTACCGCGCAACGACAAGAAGGCCGTGATCCAGGTCAGTTCAGTCCTTCACCGGGAATCCAACATGGGAATTTCCCATCAGGCCCAACGGGTGTAGAAACTCCATTCATTTTCTCCATAGGGGAATTGATTTTTAACAATAGCTTTGATATAAAAAGACAGCTAAAGTTTGTTAAAGGTGTAGTTCACTTTTAAAAAACTTTTGCTGATAATTTACTCACCCCCATGTCATCCAGATGTCCATGTCTTTCTTTCTTCAGTCAAAAAGAAATGAAGGTTTTTGATGAAAACATTCCAGTATTTTTCTCCATATAATGGACTTCAATGGGGACCAAACGGTTCAAATGAGAGTTTCAGTGCAAACTGTTCAAAGGGCTTTAAACGACTCCAGACGATGAATAAGGGTCTTATCAAGCGAAACGATCACTCATTTAATAAATAAATAACAAAGTTTAAGTTTTATAAGCTCAAACGCTCGCCTTGCTCTGTTCTGTGATGCGCGTTCGTGATTCTCCTGTTCATCAAAACGAACGAATCTTTTTTCCTAGTCAATTCGTTCGTTTCGTTTGTTGAATGAACCAAATGACTCAAAAAAAAAAGAAACGTTATTTATTTATTAAACGAGCGATCGTTTCGCTTGATAAGACCCTTATTCATCATCTGGAGTCGTTTAAAGCCCTTTGAACAGTTTGCACTGAAACGGTCTTTGGGAACCGTTTGGTCCCCATTGACGTCTATTATATGGAAAAAATTCTGGAATGTTTTCATCAAAAACCTTAATTTCTTTCTGAAAAGCTTTATGAAAAAAAGTATGATTTTAGGGCTTCGAATCATTTTCATCTTCGGGACCCACGAGGGAAGGTTGAGTTAACCCCTTAACGCCCACTGTCGCAAATATGCAACAAACCGTTCGACTCAGTCAACCAGCCGAGATAACGTCTGCATTCCCCCAATGCCGGTTTGTGCATATTCGCTACAGATCTAGGACCTTCCACAAGCACTTGTTTCAAAGAAACGGAGTTATTTCTTGTTTACGCATGAGGATTACTCCGCTCAGGAACATTTGCAACATTTGCAACATACCAAATTGACCATTATGCCCGCTGTTGCAAATTTGCAACATACCAAAATTTCGATTTCTTTGTTGTGCAAAAGTGAAATTGATAATCTCAACATTATTTACCATCTACTTAATGGCAAAAACACACAAAAAAAACTTTTTTTTTATATACAGCTATATAAATTCAGACGTTAAGGGGTTAATAGAGACTTTCAAAAAAATCCCAATGGGAGAGATCAATGGGAAAAAGTAGGTCCGGAACCATTGCTGCTCAAAACGGGGGCGATCGCTATTGCACTCTGTTGTTTGATTTCCCATGAGTCTTTGCCTGATTGTCGGTGTTCCCGCAGCGCTTCCAGGAGAAGGTGGAGGCGCTGGAGCAGGAGGCGGCCGGGGAGCGGCAGCAACTGGTGGAGACGCACATGGCTCGCGTGGAGGCGCTCCTGAACGACCGGCGCCGGCTGGCTCTCGAGAGCTACCTGTCCTCCCTGCAGAGCGACCCGCCACGGGTACACACGCCTGACACACACGTGTGCATTAACACACACCTCACATGATGCACTGCTTTCTGTAGAAACTCATTCACATGCATCATACACGAGTTCAAAGTTTGGACTTTAACTTGATTGACAGGGCAGTTTAAACAGAGGTGAAGTAGTTTGTGCCTACTCAAAGTATCTTCATAAAGAGTGCATGATAAATCAGAGAATTGGGATGCTGTGTATAGAAAGACAAATGATGTGATTTCCCGAAGTGGTCTGTGTTGTCCTGAATGTGAGTTTGTGATGCTGTAGCCTCGGCACGTGTTCAGCCTGTTGAAGAAGTACGTGCGCGCCGAGCAGAAAGACCGACAACACACACTCAAACACTTCGAACACGTGCGCATGGTGGACCCGAAGAAAGCCGCGCAGATCCGGCCGCAGGTACGAGTCCATCACTGGTCATAACCTGCAGAAAAGCACATTATTGACTGTCAGCGTTCTTGTGCTTTTATATCAATAATAATAATAATAATAATAATTCCCATAACAATGTTGAACTATTGCACTTGACGTAAAAATGTGAAGGTAACACTTTACAATAAGATCCCGTCATGGTTCATTTGAGTAAATCTTTTTTTTTAGTATTATTAAGATTTTTTATATATATTTAGTGTTGATGTTAATTTTATTTATAGTGCTTTTGTCATTTCATTTAGTTTTTAATTTAGGTTTAATTTTTATTTCAATTTTAGTTTTATTTATTTCTAGTTAATAATTTTGGCGCTTTTCATTTAGTTAGTTTTATTAAATTTCTGCTTTATTTCAGTTAACAAATGTTTTTAAATAGTTTAAGTTAACAATAATAACCCTGTCAAATTAGTTAATGCATTAACTAACAGTGATAAATGTTACATTTTGTATTAATCTTTGTTCATGTTAATCAACTGTTAATCCATTCTTCACACCGCTTTAATTGAATTAAATAATTGAATTGAATTTAAAGCTGCTTTACCACTCCATTATATTATAAACTTCTAAAGTGACGGATATAGAGCGTTTTAAATCAGTCGCATGTTCCCTATTTTTGTCTTGTTTCAGGTCCAAATATCAAACATTTGCATTTACTAAAGTAGCAAAATGACTTAAGTCTCGATTCTAGGGAAATAAATTAAAATGAATTGAGTTTTTGTTTAAAGCAAGCAAAATGATCTGCCAATGCGGTGAGAAAAATAATCTTGTTTCTGTTTGAATTTACATGATTTTTCAAACTCACCTAATTTTGATTAATTCCCCCGGAAACCAGGACAACATATCTTATGTCATTTTACTCATCTAGTAAAAGCATCTTGATTTAAATATAAAATAAATAGAAAAATTTAAATTTAAAAATAAAAAAAAATATTTACAATTTTTTTTAACTGAAAAAAAAAATTCAAAGTAGTTTTTTTTTTTAATTAAAAAAATTATAACAATTTTTTTAGAATTTTAAAATAAATTTATTTTTTTTTAAACTTTAAATTTAAAAATTATCTTGTTTCTTTTGAATTAACATGATTTTTCTCACCTCATTGGCGTATAATTTGGCTTGTTTTAAGCAAAAACTCACCTAATTTTGATGAATTCCCCCGGAAACCAGAACATCATATCTTATGCCATTTTACTCACCTAGTAAAAGCATCTTAATTTAAATATAAAATAAATAGAAAAAAAAAATTTAATGTAATTTAAAAATAAAAATTACATTTTTTTAAAAAAATTGAAACAATTTTTTAGAATTTTTAAAATGAATTACTTTTTTTACGTTAAATTTAAAAATAATCTTGTTTCTGTTTGAATTAACATGATTTTTCTCACCGCATTGGCAGATCATTTAGCTTGTTTTAAGCAAAAACTCACTTAATTTTGATTAATTCCCCCGGAAACCAGGACATCATATCTTATGCCATTTTACTCATCTAGTAAACGCATCTGGATTTAAGAATTTGTAGATATTTGGACTGGAAATGAGACGCAAATATTAGGTTTAGCTGATTGTAGATGATTATCTGATGATGAAGATGAGCAAACTGTGAGTCAGCGGGATCTTTGAAGATCCTTTAAGCGTATTAAAAGCTCAGTGACCCTCTGACCTCTGACCTCAGGTGCTGACCCATCTGCGTGTGATCGAGGAGCGCATGAACCAGTCTCTCGGGCTCCTCTACAAGGTGCCGGGAGTCGCGGAGGATATCCAGGACCAAGTCGGTGAGTTTGTGACGAGGCTGTGTGAGATGATGATGATGATGATGATGATGACGACCCTGGGCCACAAAACCAGTCACATGGGTCCATTTTCTGAATTTGAGATCAACAAAAAAATGTAATGTATGTTTCTTAGGGGTAGGACAATATTTGGCCGAGATACTATTTGTTGCATTCACATTCACAAATAAATGTTTTATATATTTACGGTTGGAAATGTACAAAATATCCTCAAGGCTCATGATCTTCGCTTAAAATCCCAAAGACAAATCTCTAATTTTGACCCATTCAGCGCTCTGTTGTCTATCTCCACACACCCGTGACTGGTTCAGTGATCCGGGTCCTGTATCTGACTGTAATGACGGATCGGGTCTGATGGTCCGCTGGTGTGTGTTGGTGTCTCGTGCGTCACTGCTCCATCTGTTCGTCTGCTCTCTGGCTTCGGTCCTGCGTTTGGCAGCAGCTCGTCTGTCATTAAGTGTGTCTGTAATTAAGCTCTGATCAGCTTCCTCTGTAATCCTGTCCTATCATCATCATCATCATCTCTCTCTCGCTCGCTCTCTCACTCTCGCTCTGTCGCTCTCTCTCTCTCACTCTCTCTCTTGCTCTATCTTCTCTCTCGCTCTTTCTTCCTCTATCTCCCTCGCTCCTTCTAACTCTCTCACTCTCTCGCTCTCTCTCTCTCTCTTGCTCTATCTCGCTCTATCTTGCTCAAAACAATCATTTTGGAATAGCCTTAAAAGTTGCATGTGCTATTATTTTTAAATATATATATATATATATATATATATATATATATATATATTTATATATAATTTTAAAATAATAGCACATGCAACTTTTTAAATTGCTTAATCGCATCAAAAATAACGATTAATCGCATCCAAAATAAAAGTCTGTGTTTACATAATATATTTGTGTGCTGTATGTAATTATTTTGTATATATAAATACACACACATTTATGTATATATTTAAGAAAATGTGTTATTCATATATGTATAAATATATATATTTATATATTATATATATTTATAATATTATATATATATAAATATTTATATTTATATAATATAGATTATGTATTTTTATATATATATATATATATATATATATATACAGAATTTAAGCGCAAATAATTCTTATATATATATATAAGGCCTGTCAAACGATTAACCGCGATTAATCGCATCCAAAATAAAAGTTTGTGTTTACATAATAATATATTTAAGAAACATTTTCATGTATATACTCTATATAGATTTATATATAATTTATATATGTAAATACAAATATTTTATATATAAATAATATTTTTTCTTAAATATACATGCATTTGTGTGTATATATATATATATATAAAATAATTATACACAGTGCACCCACATATATTATGTAAAAACAAACTTTTATTTTGGATGCGATTAATCGTTTGACAGCCCTAATATATATATATGCATGCATAGGTATTTATATATACAAAATAATTATATACAGCACACATAAATATATTATGTAAACACAGACTTTTATTTTGGATGCAATTAATTGCAAATATTTTTTGCACAGCCCTAATATAAATAAATAAATAAATATATATATATATATAATATGTACATCGAAAGTCCCCATTAGGATGGCTAAGTAATCATGTGTGTGTGTGTGTGTGTCAGAGCTGCTGCAGCGCGAGCAGCAGGAGATGTCGGCTCAGTTGGCTAACCTGCAGAGTGACGTCCGGGTGAGTTACGGCAACGACGCGCTGATGCCGGACACCACGGTGAGCCTGGACCCGCTGCCGGCCGAGGACTCGCAGGGCTTCGGCTTCATACACCCCGAGAGCTTCAACCAGCCCAACACACAGAACGAGGGTACGAGCTGGACCTATCCCAGCAGCCCCTGCTCTCTCGTGCTAGTGCTCAAACACAGTCATTTATCAACAATGAGTCAGATTAATCCTCCTGTTGTGAAGTGTGTATGAGTGTGTGTGCTCGTGTGTCTCTGCAGTTGAGCCGGTCGATGCCCGACCCGTCGCAGACCGAGGCTTCCCGACGCGGCCAGGTACGTGTCATGATGATGAGGAAATATATTTCATATTTTTAACTGTGTTTTCACTTCAGTGCATGTTTAATTTCCGTGTGTGTGTGTGTGTGTGTGGTGTTCAGTGTCAGGACTGAAGCCGGAGGATATTCCCGAGCTGCGGATGGAGGCCGAAGAGAGACACGGCGAAGTCTACCACCAGAAACTGGTACACACACACACACACACACACACACACACACTCGCATGACCGTACTACGGCTAACCAACAGCATTACGGAAGATCAACACAAGCAGGTGTTCCTCATGTTGGATGTGTTGCACGATTCAGTCGCCATGGCAACGCAAACCTCTTAAAGTCTTAAAGGGACAGTTCACATTTAAAGGGACAATTCAACCCCGTCAGACTTTTTTGGGTGAACTGTCCTTTAGCCCTCTGGGGTTCTTCAGGTCAATAATGACCCGAAGCGTTTAAATAAAAAAAAGTTAAAAATCGTAGCTTCATCGGAATGGTCCGAAACTTGGTGACTTTATTGGTACTTGGTATATGAACATCCAAAAAAATAGGGACAGGATTTGAAAAGTCTAAGTGGTCGTAAAAAAAATAGTCACACTCAGGACCTTCGGGTCGAAAATGACCCGCATAGGAAATGAATGGAAAATTGGCAAAAATGTGAAAATATTGAGTTTTTTTGTGCGTACAATCTACAAATCAGCAACGATCTTGAAAAAAAGCACACAACAGTGAAGGGGTGAATCTATAAAACATCAAGAGTGCAAAACAGACACACAAACACACCAAAAAATTCAGATTATACATGTGTTTTGCATTTTTAAAAAGCTCAATTTGTCCACCAGATGGCATCCATCTCATTTCAAAAATTTCTATGAGGCCTAGGCGTGACTCTAAAATGAAATACAGCTTTAAAAAAAATAAAAAAAAATGTTTTTTTTAAATATTTTTTCTATTATATTCAATGGGGGAAAATTTGGTCATAATTATTGCATTAGTACTAATTATAATTTTTTTTTTTAATTTTCTCAAAACACCAAAAAAGAAAAGAAAAAATATTATAAATAACAAGTAAAAAAATATATATATATGATTTTCTTTTTTAAATATGAATCCTGCCCTTTGGGTCCATTTTGACCCGAAGGTCCTGAGTGTGAAATTCAAGTAATGATGTTAAATGTTGCATGCATGCTTTCCAATACAAATATCTAAAGTTTAAATCAAGATGAATTTACTTGAGATGGAAATGTAAAATGAGGTGAACAAATGTCTGTCGACTTCTCACTGCGGATTTTTCCTGAGATTTCTTCTTGTATTAGTCATGAACATAATTTTGATTAATTTCACAGAAAACAAATGTCATCACCTCTGAAATAAATGTATCTTGTTTTAGGAATTTATTATATATATATATATATATATATTTTTTTTTTTCAGATTGATCAGAAGGTACAGTATAATATTTCCATATTGTACAGGTTTTGAGCAAAACGAATCAAGCTTCTGGAAAGTGAAGTGTTTCTCCATGAACTTTGACATTTAGAGAACACACTGATGTATTGAGTTCCCTTCAATTTATTTCTATAGGTTTCTTGGTCTTAAATGAGTCTTAAGTGTACCTTCACATCTCTGCTCAGGTCTTCTTCGCCGAGGACGTGAGCTCCAATAAGGGAGCTATTATTGGCCTGATGGTTGGAGGCGTTGTCATAGCAACCATCATCGTCATCACCCTGGTGATGCTGAGGAAGAAACAGTACACGTCCATTCACCACGGGATCATTGAGGTCAGTGAGTTCAGTGCCCGTTAGATCGCCAAGCCCCGCCCCCCTTAGTTACTGTTGCTAACAAACAAACAGAGTTGCTAACTGTCTTACAGTGACAGCCGTCAGTGTGAAGACCTCGTCAAGTCATCTTCATTTATATCATTTAATAAAAATCGCAAATTATTAAAACACCTGGCTTATAGTAAAACACATTAAAATTGAGTTAATGACTAAATAATATATTTTAATAATAAAAAAATATATACACATTTTGTTTTTTGTTACAAGTTTTGAGCCAGCGTCACGTAATGCTAAGTCAATGGAGACGGCTGGATTGTTTTACCCCTGGTGTGGGCGTGGCCTAAATGTGCTTTATCGCTAAGCCCCGCCCCTCTTAAATACTGTTGCAAACTTAATAAAATAGAAATTATAATATATAATTTTTATTAAAATTTATATATAAAAAATATAAATTATAAATATAAAAAATATAAATTAAATAAAATATAAATAAATATTTAACTAACTAAATAAATAAATTAACAAATTAACGGAGTTGCTAATGCTAATGACAGCTGTCGTTGTGAAACCTTGCCCCAAGATGTTTTTGATAGATTTTGGACACAGGTTAGGGTTAGGCGGAGCTTACCGATAGGTCAAGTGTAGATGTGAGCAGGTGTGTAATGCCAGTGGATTCGATTGACAGGTGGACGCCGCCGTGACCCCGGAGGAACGTCACCTGTCTAAGATGCAGCAGAACGGCTATGAAAACCCCACGTACAAGTTCTTCGAGCAGATCCACAACTGATGGCGTAACTTACCCCCACCCTCCCCTCACCCTCCTCATCTCCAGACGCTGCAGAGGACACCTGACGCAAACGTCTCGTCCGCTATTGGCCGGTTCCCGTGACTAGCAGTCAGAGACCACCTCCCATGATCAGATTAATGCGGTCGGGGTCAGTTTCAGGTTGTTGAAGATTCCGTTTCAAATTGAATGCACAATTCAAATCACAAATCCAACTGAACACATAATTCAAAGTCATTCCAAATCAAATTGAACACATTTCAATTCAAAACACAAATCACATTGAACACGCAATTCAAATTACAAATCAAATTGAATGCATAATTCAGATTCAAATGGAATTCAGATCACACATCATAGTTCAAATTCATTCCAAATTCGATTGAACACATAATTCATGCTAAATTCAAATTACAAATCAAATTGAACGCAATAAATCAGATTGAATGCATAATTCAGATTCAATTGGAATTCAGACCACAAATCATAATTCAAATCAAAAATCAAATTGAACACAATTTAAATGAAATTCAATGAATAATTCTGATTCAGTTGGAATTCAGATCACAAATCATAATTCAAATTAAAAATCAAATTAAATTCAAAGAACAATTCAGATTCAATTGGAATTCAGATCACAAATCATAATTCAATTTAAAAATCAAATTGAACACAATTCAAAGTAAATTGAATGAATAATTCAGATTCAATCGGAATTCAGATCACAAATCATAATTCAAATTAAAAATCAAATTGAACACAATTCAAATTAAATTCAATGAATAATTCAGATTCAATTGGAATTCAGATCACAAATCATAATTCAAATTAAATCCAAATCACATTGAGTGCATAATTCAAATTCAGTTCCAAATTTGTTTCAGTTCAAAAACTTTCGAATTAATTTCAAATCAAATAATTCTTATTCGGTTCACTTTAAATTGAATACATAACTCAAATTTAGTTCAAACCAAATTGAATGCATAATTCATTTTATCACAAATCAAATTAAATGTACCATTTAAAATTCAGTTCATATTCAAACCAATTTCGAATTTGAATTCACTCCAGATTTTTCAATCATGACCTGAATCGAACACGATCAGATTTGAATGAAATGCACTGTTGAGTGTTGTGTCCCCTGCAGCGTCTGCTCTCTCTCTCACACTACTAAACGAGTGAAACACTGGGATATCTGAGGGATGAACGTCCGAGACTTCATCCCGCCTCTCCTCCTCTCCTCCTCTTCATCACACACTGACTGCAGCTGCGCTGTGTTCGGTGGTTAAATTGATGTTCTTCTTAATGAGAATCTTGAAATTGTTTGATTTGTTTATGGTTTGTTTTTCAAGAAAAAAAAGAATAATTAAAAAAAATAAATTTGCCAAAAAAAAACAAAACAATTTTTTTCTTTTTTTAGTTTTGCCAATATTAAAGTAATGCAAAAAGAAACTAGTTGTAACTATGTAGTGCATGATAGAAAAAAAATGAAGAAAATCTGCTATTTGGATCTTGGTCTTTTCTCATGTAGAGACATTTTAGCAGAGTTAAACAGTAAGTTGTGAAAATGTGATTTGAGTTGCACAAAAAACTCTATTGGCTTCTGCTTTGATACTCGATTATACGGATCCATGCTTTTATTTGAATATTTTTTTATCAGGCTGAGATCCAGCGGTGGCTGTTGATGTACATTTTACTGTCTTTAATGTTTTCGTCCTATGCATTTCAGAGATTTATTTACTCCTTCTTTATAAACGGCTATTTAATTTAGATTTTCCATTGGACTTGTGGTTGTGTGTGTTTTTTAAGCGGGTGTTTGGGGGCGGGTGGGCTTTCGGGGTGTTTTCTGTGTGTTTGTAGTCGGTTTCGTGTTCTCAGATCACTGTCTCTCTCTCTCACATACACACACACCTTCATCTCACTGCAAAATCAAAAGAAAATTATTTTGCATTGCAACATTTTTTTTTTAATTTTTACCCCAAATTGTTATTATTGTAATGCAACAAAATAATTCAATAGTATTTAAATGGGCTATATGTACGGATTTCCATGCATTTATCGCATTTTAATTGGTAAAGTGTGAACAGTATGTAACGAAACTTAAAAAACAAGATCTTACCCGGTTCCGTTGTCTGTGAAAGCCTGTAGACTGATGTTTATATGAAGGACTCGGGACGTTTTTCCCGGGAAAATCAACGGATGTGACCGTTACGTTCCCGCCAGCCTCTCTACCGTTCAAAAGCACATGAAATAAAAGTCATACTGTACATATAGCCTCTTTAAATAGTGTTTATGGTTACATCTGTACAGAACTGAATTCATTTAATGATAATTTATTGGGTTTTGTTTAGTCGTGTCCTGCATTAAAATGAGAATTTGTGCTTGATTGACATGAAAATAATGTGACGACGCTGCAAAATGTAATTGCATATTTTGTTCTTTTGATTTTGGTGTGTTTCACTATCACCTCTTGCTGTAGAAAGAAAGCGTCTCATGACCGGATGTGTGACTGGTTATGATCAGATTACCAGTATAAACTGATGGATGTTATACAGTTGATCAAAGTTGCATAATCCATAATCAACCCGTCTGATGAATGTCATAACCGTTTACAGAATCGTCTCAGTGATGACGTCACGCGTCGTTCGCACTGCTGTTCTCAGATCAGTGATGCATCATAGGTAATTATCACGGTTTGCTGTGGTTCAGAGATGCCGAATGATCTACGGGTGGCGATGAGGGTTTTTTTCAGTGGCGTTTTTCTGTGTATCATTGGAAAACAACTGCGCTTTCTACACTGTATTCCATAAATAAAGTTTTGAATGTACATACAGACTCTCTTTGTCGTGGCTCTTTTGTAATTGTTCATCATTTAAATACAATAATATTTAAAATTTTAGTGTACAGTAGTTTAAATAAATAGATAGTAGTCTATCGTTTGCGGAATTAGATTTGTGTAGGCCTATGTGCTAAATGAATATATCAACTAAAATTGTGTTCACTTGAAACGAATACTCAGGTTATGATTTTATATGTAAATATTTATTACCACAGGTATTACATGCCTCTTATTATTTGTCATATTTACATATTCAATGTGTTTATGGTTTATATTTCACCAACACGTTGTACAGTATATTGTATTGTTCTGGTGGTATGTCATGTTTTTATTCAAGTATACCATTTGTATGTAAAAGTAAGTATTTAGTCTTCACATGAATAGACCTACTATTTTTTTTATGATCGATTACATTTCTGTTATTAATTGCCAAATTTCCGTCATATATAACGACATAATCATTTTTGTACATTCTCTGCATAGAAGCTGTATAAACCTGTGGTATAAACACTCTGTCTCCCTCTGCTGTCCAAATATCATAATTTCTCAGTTTTTTTAAATAGGCTAATATATATATATATATATATATATATATATATATATATATATATATATATATATATATATATATATATATATATATATATATATATACACTTATTTTTATGTAGGGAGGGTTATGGAGGGAGGGTCTTTAAAAACAACAACAACAACATACTTATAAACAGTGCGCAAGAAAGATAGTAAATGCAAGTAAAATATGCAGACAAAACATTAAACAAAATAAACAAAAAATAAACAGATAAAAAATTAAAATTGAGCCAGAGTTAATATATAATTTAAAATAAATTCGAGAGAGTGAGAAATGCTTTGAGTACGTTTTGTTTTCATTTTACAAAAGCATAAATACTATTTATGTGCACGATTCTTTTTATTTTTTTTTATTATTTAAATAGTTATACATTACAGTAAATAGAAAAAAGAATACAACATAAATTAAAATAATAATACAAATAAAGAAAAAAAGATACAGGTATGAGATCATGAAGTAAATAACATAAAAGCTTCACATAAAGACCTCGTACGTTTTGCTTTACTGTTTTTTAACCCAAGAAGTAACTCACAATCATTTTTCATTTCTATCTGAAATAAAAAATTATTAAAAAATCCCTTTCCCTTTAGCCCTTTAGCCCATTTTTGGGCTAAAGGGAAAGGGACATTTTTCAGGTTTCCCTTTAGCCCATTTTTGTTTGTGTATATGATATTTCCCCATAATCAAAAAGAGGTTAACAACAAAGGCCACATTTGAAATAAACTTTGTCTCTTAAAATAAAAAGACTCTTTTTTTATGTGCACAATTCGTCATAACACCGGCAGTAAATGTGACGACAGGTGACGTCATACCCATCAGCACGCGCGGTGACCCGGAAGCACTCAGCGTCATCTGCTCTTGGTTCGTCGGTGCCTCGGGTGTCAAACACAAGGTTAGACGTGATATCATTCTTTATCTTGTTTGTTTCGAATAAAAAAGAGCATATAATTGCTATGCCTCTGTATATAAACTCTTGCAAGTGTTTTAAACATCAGTAGCGCTTTACTGCGCGTGAGGTCAATGTCATCGAGCGAGTCACAAGATGTGATTAATATGATAATCAGGCGTTAATTAAACATCATCGAGAGAGATTAGTCAAAATCTCTGTGTAGTGTCATGTAATAATGTTTTGTGAAATTAACACAAATGTAACATTATAGAAGAAGAAAAAAAGTCTTTATCTCAAAATTGACTCTTTATGTCGTAATTAATATTTATCAAAGCATGATTTTTATGTCTAATGAAGCAGAAATGGGATTTTATGTCTCAAAAGATATTAAAACCAAAACGGCATTATTTTGTTTTTTACTTACACGTGATGTGTTTGTAATGTTTGTCAATTATGTTGTTATTTATTCGTTTATTTTGTAGTATATGGAATTTATTTTAATGTTCTTTAAAAGTGTGATTTTTTGTGAAAAGTGCATTCCCCCATCCTAACAGTATTATTAGCCTTCTGAAGCCAAGACACATATCCATCATAAATAATATAATAAATTTAATAATTAGGGATGGGCAACGATTAATCGCGATTAATCATTAGCAAAATAAAAGTTTGTGATTACATAATATGTGTATGTAGTGTGTATAATTACTTTGTATATATAAATACCCACACATGCATGTATATATTTAAGAAATATTTGCATGTATATACTTTATATATATATATACATAATTAATATTATATATAAATATAAATATTTGACATATTAATAACACATTTTTCTTAAATATATACATGCATGTGTGGGTATTAATATTAGGGCTGTCAAAACGATTAATCGCATCCAAAATAAAAGTTTGTGTTTACATAATATATGTGGGTGCACTGTGTATAATTATTTTGTATATATATAAAAACACACATGCATGTATATTTAAGAAAAAAATATATTATTTATATATAAAATATTTATATTTATATATAATATAAATTATATATAAATCCATATACAGAATATACATGAAAATATTTCTTAAATATATACAAGCATGTGTGTGTTTTTTATATATATATATAAAATAATTATACACAGTGCACCCACATATATTATGTAAACACAAACTTTTATTTTGGATGCGATTAATCGTTTTGACAGCCCTAATTTATATATAAAAATTAATTATACACACTACACAAACATATATTATGTAAACACAAACTTTTATTTTGTTAACGATGAATCGCGATTAATCATTGCCCATCCCTACTCTAAATCATGGGATATTAGGTGAACTATTGCTTTAAGATGACAATTATATGGTTAATATTTCCACCCAATGAGGAGTGTTGGTGGTAATGGAGTGTGTGTGTGTGTCACTGATTCTCCGTGCGTGTGTGTGCGTCCCTCCGGCAGCGTCATGGCTCTTCATCGGCTCTTCCGGCTGTCGTCTCTGTTGCGTTCGGTCGTGAGTGTGTCGCTGCGCAGGAACATCGGCCTCTCCGCCGTGCTCTTCAACAAAGCCAGAGATCTGGATCCGGTGCAGAAGCTGTTCCTGGACAAGATCCGCGAGTACAACACCAAGAGCAAGTATGTTGATGCAGCTGATACACACACACACACACACTCACTCACACACACACTCACTAACTCACTGCACACTCTCTCTCTGTCTCAGGTCTTCGGGTGGAGTGGTGGATGCGGGTCCAGAATATCAGAAGAACATGTCGGAGGAGATGACCAAACTCCAGCGCCTGTACGGAGGAGGAGATCTGGCCCAGTTCCCCCAGTTTAAGTTCCCCGGTGAGCCCGTCAAATCAACACCACACACCATTAAAAACTACTGGAATAAGATCCAAATCAAAATTCTACTGAATCAATCCCAAAATGATTCGGCGTTCTGGCTCGTTTGAACCGCTACACTGGCGCCCCCTGCTGGTCACTGCAATGGAAAACACCTTTACGAAGCTTTTCCAAATGTTTTATTCAAGGTGTGATCTATTAAATTGACTAATCATCTATTACTAATAAATATGAAGTGTCTCTGATAGATTATCAAACCTTAGGGTTGTTTTATGAAGCGCTTGGTTAATCAGACCAGTTACTTTTAACTACAACTCTTCCTTTATCTATTAATGTGGGTTTATATATAAGGAGTTCAGATGCAAAAGCCTCTAAGTGCCATTTGAGATTTTCTTCTAAAATGATCATTTTTATCAAGCTTGTATGTTTAAGTTCAGTAATTTCACTTAAATGGCAATGAAGATTACCTATTAATTAGGGCTGAAACGATTCCTCGAGTTACTCGAGTTACTCGATTACAAAAATTCCTCGAGGCAAAAAATCTGCCTCGAAGCCTCGTTAAATTCCTATGACGCGCACAATATGCGCACGCGGGGATCTGATTGTTTCACGCGGACCGTTGTTCAGGAAGCACACCATAGCGCATGATAAATTTGACTTGATAAATGGCAGAGGATGTTTGAAAGAAGAAAGTTTGGGATCATTATATGTTTATAAAGGGAGAGAACAAGATGCAATGTGTCTACTGCAAAGTATACCTGCCAGGGCTGCCAACTCTCACGCATTCAGCGTGAGACTCGCGCAATTGAACTCTCACTCACGCGATACCCCCGATTTCTCACGCTGAAGTGTCAATCCCTTCAGTCAAATGCTTGAAAGATGAGTTTGCCTAAAGATCTACATGTTGAGCCACTCGCGATCGACTAGATTTGCCGCCGCATATTAATTCGCAAGTTAAAATATCCTGTAATCTAGTAGTGGGAGCGCGCATGCGAGATGTTGAGCTCCTCCGCGGCTCGCGCACGACGACAGAGAAGCGAGCGCGTGAACCCATGTCTCTATCACGCGCCAGTCAAACCAATTGCGGCAATTCATCATGCTTAAACTTTTATGTAGTCACGCAACAAACATTTCAGCATACATTCACTGTATACACCGGGACGTGATGGAGGAACAAATATTGTGAGACACACACACACTCTCTCTGATGTTTGTCTTGAGATTACAGTTGAAAAAGTCTGATTCTTATTTATAATTGTTTTATTCCCATTTATTTATTTTTTTAAATTGTATACATTTGTGTACCTGTTTGGGTAGATATTTTATATTAATTTATTTGTGTTTCCAGGTGGGTAATTTGCAGAAGGTGCAATCCTTTTTTTTTTTTTTTTTGTAATGTTGTATTGAGAAGACAAAACTGGGAAGGCCAAAATGGGCTTTACTATTTAAGTTTGTATTCAAAGTTGTACATGTTATGGGCTACATGTGACAGGTTTTACAGTAAATTTGTTTTAACTGTACTGTTATATAATTGTTGGCACTGGCACTTATAAACACTAAATGGGTAAAAATTGAAATAATTAGTTGTGGAGCCAAATGTTGGAGTTGCAATAAATACCTCTATTTTTTTTAAGAAATAAAAGGCAAACACCTTATCATTTTAGTAATACATTATTTGTTTTGGTTGCTTAAAAACACACATAAACAAATTATCCGATTACTCGATTAATCGATCGATTAAGTGCTAGATTAATCGATTACAAAAAGAATCGATAGCTGCAGCCCTACTATTAATTGTCATTTAAGTGAAATTACTGAACTTAAATATACAAGCTTGATAAAAATGGTCATTTAAGAAGAAAATTTCAAATGGCATTTAGAGGCTTTTGCATCTGAACTCTTCATGTACAACATTGATCAGAAAACAGGAAAATATACCATATACTTGCTTCAAAAATCTTTTTGTTGTTAGATTCAATTATGGTGTTGCCGATAGGGGTGTAACGATACACAAAACTGACGCTTCGGTTTTGACGTCTCGGTTCGGTTTGGTTTAGAAAGCTAAAATGGCTTTTTTTAAAACAGTGGTTTAATGAACAAAAAAGTCTTTGTCTTTAAATTAATTCAATTACAATTAAACATTTCAGAAGGATTAAAAAAATCTGCTAATGCTGTGAACTATATAGGGAGCCGCACATCACTGTAACATTAAAGGTTGAAGCCTAGACTTTTAACCTAAATTCAGATGCTATTTATATTTTAGATGTAATAATCAACACACAACACATGTCAACTGAACACAAGGCAGTTTTTGCATTAATTTGTGTTTTTACTCTAATTTGTTATTGAAATATAATAATTTACACAGTTGTCATTTTCAATGAAAGATATCTTAAACGTACATTAAATATTCAAGATATCATTAAACTGTCACTGTCCCACAGGTGGGACGTTTGCCACTATATTTTTAAAACAATAATATCTTAGTAAATACTTTAAATAATATTGACAAACTATATATCATTTGAAAGCTTACAATCTCTAGTTTCCATATTTGCTGACTGATTTTATACTGATATATTACAGAGGAGCCATAATTTATTAATATGCAACAAGAATATTCTCATACTCATAAGGCGTGTTCAGAGCATTATTTTAAAATAGCAGTAAACATGAAAAATCATGAAAAAATGCTAGATACCTCAGTTTGTTTTCATGCCAAAAGTCCAAAAGATAGAATCCATTTTATTATTTTGGAAAAAAAAAGGTCTGAAAAGATTGAAATATCAAGAAAAAAATAATAAATTCACTATTTGTAACGTTGCAGCTAGCTATGACTTACATGCGTGTTCTTTGTATGTGTTTCTAAGAGGTTGAATTCATATCAAAATCTGCCAAACTTCCCATACTACTTCTGAATAGGATCTCTACTTCAGACATTGTATGAAAATTGTGGAAATAATGGTTCATATCACACGAATATAAACACTTATTATAGGCGTATCGTAGTGATTCAGGATAAATCAAAAACACGGTTTGGAAAATGGATTCATGACGTAGCCTACTCGTTGATTCTGAACGTAAGTTACGGACTGCAGCACTCAGCTGATATAACGGCGTTCTGTTGCGCGAGCGTCCACTCGCACATACGCGACCACATACAATCTTAACTCGCACATTCTCAAAAAACGGTCGCATATGCCACCAATTTGGCCGCAGTCTGGAACCCTGGTCTAGCGGTTAGACTAGTTAGTTAGTTAATCTGGCGATTAGACTAGTTAGTTTAGTCTGGTGGTTCGACTTGTTAGTTTGTTAGTTAGTCTGGCGGTTAGACTAGTCTGGCGGTTAGGTTAGTTAGTTAGTTAATTAGTTAGTTAGTATGTCGATTAGACTAGTTAGTTTGTCTGGCACTTAGTTAGTTAGTCAGTCAGTCAGTCTGCTGGTTAGACTAGTTAGTTTCAAGGTTTACTGTTCACTGCTTAAGTTAGTCTGGCGGTTAGACTAGTTAGTTAGTTAGTCTGGCGGTTAGACTACTTAGTTATTCTGGCGATTAGACTAGTTAGTTAGTTATTTTGTTAATCTGGTGGTTAGACTAGTTAGTTTTGTCTGCCGGTTAGACTAGTCATTAGTTAGTTAGTCTTGTGGTTAGACTAGTCGTTAGTTGTTAGTCTGGCGGTTAGACTAGTCGTTAGTTGTTAGTTAGTCTGGTGGTTAGACTAGGTGTTAGTTAGTCTGGCGGTTAGACTAGCCATTAGTTAGTTATTTAGTCTGGCATTTAGACTAGCCGTTAGTTAGTTAGTCTGACAAATAGAGTAGTTAGTTGGTTAGTCTGGCGGTTAGACAAGTCGTTTGTTGGTTTGTCTGTCCGTTAGACTAGCCGTTAGTTATTTAGTCTGGCGGTTAGACTAGCTGTTAGTTAGCGTTAGACTAGCTGTTAGTCTGCTGGTTAGACTAGCAGTTAGTTAGTCAGTCAGTCTGCTGGTTTGACTAGCTGTTAGTTATTTAGTCTGCCGGTTAGACTAGCTGTTAGTTAGTAGTTAGTCTGCTGGTTAGACTAGCAGTTAGTTAGTTAGTTAGTTAGTTAGTTAGTCAGTCTGCCGGTTAGACTAGCTGTTAGTTATTTAGTCTGCCGGTTAGACTAGCTGTTAGTTAGTAGTTAGTCTGCTGGTTAGACTAGGAGTTAGTTAGTTAGTTAGTCAGTCTGCCGGTCAGACTAGCTGTTAGTTATTTAGTCTGCCGGTTAGACTAGCTGTTAGTTAGTAGTTAGTCTGCCGGTTAGACTAGCTGTTAGTTAGTTAGACTAACTGTTAGACTAGTCGTTGGCTTGTTTAATGACACTTTTGTTGTTGTTTCCTCAGAGCCCGTACTGGAGGAGGTGTCGCCTAAATGATCCTCATCTGGCTGCTGAAAATCTCTACACAATATTTAATAAACAAACTTTGGTTCAAAACTCATTTTGTGTTTGTCTGTGATGTCCAGGTCTTTGAGTCGCTCCTGAACTCCCATGTTTGTTGAAATGTTTTAAAATTTCTTCTTCACTATTTTTTAATGTACCTTACAAAAGCATCGTTCACCCAGACTGTCTTCGTTTCCTCGTCCGTAGGTCGACTTTCTCATTAAAATGTTTTCTGTACATGTTAAATTAACCAGTCAAAGTCCCCCTGTGGTGTAAATCCAGCTTTTAATGTTTTTTATGTGTGTATGTGGTGTTTTTAATACACTTTAACACACATCATGTGTAAATTCATGAGTGGACAGCATTGCTGAGTATTTCCTCCTTAAAACTGCAGTGAACCAAAGACAGTCTCAAAAACACGCTTTGAAATCGCTGGTGTTTCTGACGCCACAAACCACCTTGTAACCAATCAGATCAACGTGTGATCGCCAACCAGTGGATCTCTGAGCTCATTTGCATGTTCTGACATGAGGGTGTCAAGTTACGTTCAAGATGTTTTAAGGCATGTAGACATTTTGTTTTCAAGGAAAAAACTTGAATATGTCATTTTGGTTGAGTTTGAATGAGTTTTAAGTGATACTATTGATTACAGGGGGACTTTATCTTAAATACTATTGAATACTTACCGATGGCCTGACTCTAACTGATGTCAATACCAATACATACATTAAATAAAAACCTTGGAATCAAAAGTTGGTCTGTCTTTAACGCCCTCAGACCTGAGTTATGTTTCAAGTTTCTGAAAAATATAAAAGTACATTTTCCCAGCTCATGAGGTTTCTATAAATGAAAACAAATGAAAAAAAAAAGTTATATAATTGCTTTCATTGTGATTTTTTTTTTTAAACCAGAAGACAGTGTTACTCCTTATGTTTTTTTTTTTGGGGGGGGGAAATTAAGTTTCCCCAATCTTCTCAAAACTCTGGATTCTGACAGAGGGCCACGATACTTCGACCAGCGCGCAAAAATGGAGGCTCTAGACCCTTCCAGAGCCGAGATATTGAAAGTCAAAATTTTGACCCGAAAAAAAAGGTAAGGGGTAACACTGTCGGGTTTTTTTTTTTTTTTTTTTTGCCGAAATTTTGACCCCCTCCGATCTTCTTGAAACTCTGGATTCTGACAGAGGGCCACGAGACTTCGACCAACGCGCAAAAATTGAGGCTCTAGACCCTTCCAGAGCCGAGATATCGAAGGTCAAAATTTGGACCTGAAAAAAAAAAAACATAAGGGGTAACACTGTCATTTTTTTTTTTGGCCGAAATTTTGACCCTCTCCGATCTTCTTGAAACTCTGGATTCTGACAGAGGGCCACGAGACTTCGACCAGCGCGCAAAAATGGAGGATCTAGACCCTTCCAGAGCCGAGATATCGGATGTCAAAGTTTTGACCTGAAAAAAAAACATAAGGGGTAACACTGTCGTTTTTGGCCGAAATTTTGACCCCCTCCGATCTTGTTGAAACTCTGGATTCTGACAGAGGGCCACGAGACTTCGACCAACGCGCAAAAATTGAGGCGCTAGACAGAGTGCGAATTACCCCACCATAATTGGGGGGTACTGCTCATTCAGTTCTTCTATGACCATGTGTATATAATATGATAACCCCCCCCCCCCCCCCCCCCCCAAAAAAAAAAAATAAGAAGAAGACCACACTATGTAGGCTGTTGTAGGCTGTAGACAAAATTATATGGACCAATGTCAGGATTTTTTTGTGTCTCAAAATGAGGCAGAGTAGGCAAGATCATAACAGGGGGGTCCGGGGGAATGCCCCCCCAGGAGAAAATTTTGTACATTTTAAAGATAAATTCATTAATCTGGTGCACTTTGAGTCATTCAAATCTTTTGTTAAAAATAAATAATAATCCACCCGCCACATCTTCTTTGATTTAGATATCTGCATCTGATCATTACATTGCAATTATTCAATTAAGCATGATAATATGGTAACATATCACACTGAAGTATTTAAAATTAACATTTATTTATATTAAAGTTCTTTTTTTTAGTAAAATTACATTTCCTTTATAGCCTAAACAGAGGCTTTAAACTTAATTGTCAATGTTTCATTTTTGAAAGAAAAAAAAACTCTTATCTGAATATTTTTTTTTTTGGACCTTTATAAAGGGCACTTTCCCCTAATGTTATTTAATGTATGCTCTAAAGTATTTCATTTCAAATACTTACATTTTATTAATAGACTACATTCAATTAAAATAATAAGACAGCAGCCTATAGGCGGTTACCAATCAAATTAAATAATTTATATTGAGAAATTATAACTGTACTAAATGAGATTATGAGATTGTTTTAAATATTTTTTGAACATACAAATAAGGAATGAAAAGAGTGATACTTTGAAACTAAACCGCCAGTAGGAGGCAGTAGGCAGCCGTCTTAATGAGCGAGTCATTGAGTCATTCATTTATACGATTCGTTCAATCTTTGACTCGAGCGAATAGTTCAAAACGCTGAATCATTCAGTAATGAATCATGGGTGAGTGTTGCTCTGAGATGCGCCGTTGTTCTGTTGTTTGGAACTATTTTTGCTGCTGAAACCGAACAAAAATAGACAGTCATTGCGTCTAAAAATGTAAGCTACTTAATTTTAACTATTTTAACTATTTGTTTATTGAACTGTTATGAAATCAATATTTCAGTTTTAATCGTGATGGGCGGCTTTCAGGAAAACAGAACTCTGGTCGTGTGTAGCCTATTTCTTAACTATAAATTTAAATGTTATAAATAACTGCGCAAGCTTCAACAGCGCAACTTTGTTACGTACATTAGCTGGAGCACCACAACAACAGCTCACTCGGCTGATAGCTGCCCTGATTGCTGCCTCGCCGCCAGGAAATAAATTAATTACTGTTATTAATAGAAAATGTCACTAAAGACCTATAATTTTCACAATCATTTTTAATGTTAAAATATATCGGGGACCCCCAAAAAATAAATCCTCCCCTGGTTCTCTGTCTCCGTTGCTTCTAGCCACGGTGGTTAAAAATGGTATAGGGTCCACAATAGGGGTGTCGCAAAATCGCTTTACATTTAAAATGTTCCTACTGTGAAAATAGGAGTTGACTTGTATTGTAACTGTGATTATATATTTTAACAATATCAGAAAAATTATCTGACCCCCCCAAAACTGATATTTCTGTCCCTTTGGGGGGTACTGGGTCTTCATTGGGGGGTATAGTACCCCCCAGTACCCCCTGTAATTCGAACTATGGCGCTAGACCCTTCCAGAGCCGAGATATCGAAGGTCAAAATTTGGACCTGAAAAAAAAACATAAGGGGTAACACTGTCATTTTTTTTTGGCCGAAATTTTGACCCTCTCCGATCTTCTTGAAACTCTGGATTCTGACAGAGGGCCACGAGACTTCGACCAACGCGCAAAAATTGAGGCGCCAGACCGTTCCAGAGCTGAGATATCGAAGGTCAAAATTTGGACCTGAAAAAAAAACATAAGGGGTAACACTGTCATTTTTTTTTTTGGCCGAAATTTTGACCCCCTCCGATCTTGTTGAAACTCTGGATTCTGACAGAGGGCCACGAGACTTCGACCAACGCGCAAAAATTGAGGCTCTAGACCCTTCCAGAGCCGAGATATCGAAGGTCAAAATTTGGACCTGAAAAAAAAACATAAGGGGTAACACTGTCATTTCTTTTTTTTGGCCGAAATTTTGACCCCCTCCGATCTTCTTGAAACTCTGGATTCTGACAGAGGGCCACGAGACTTCGACCAACGCGCAAAAATTGAGGCGCCAGACCCTTCCAGAGCCGAGATATCGAAGGTCAAAATTTGGACCTGAAAAAAAAACATAAGGGGTAACACTGTCATTTTTTTTTTGGCCGAAATTTTGACCCCCTCCGATCTTCTTGAAACTCTGGATTCTGACAGAGGGCCACGAGACTTCGACCAACGCGCAAAAATTGAGGCGCCAGACCCTTCCAGAGCCGAGATATCGAAGGTCAAAATTTGGACCTGAAAAAAAAACATAAGGGGTAACACTGTCATTTTTTTTTTGGCCGAAATTTTGACCCCCTCCGATCTTCTTGAAACTCTGGATTCTGACAGAGGGCCACGAGACTTCGACCAACGCGCAAAAATTGAGGCGCTAGACCCTTCCAGAGCCGAGATATCGAAGGTCAAAATTTGGACCTGAAAAAAAAACATAAGGGGTAACACTGTCATTTTTTTTTGGCCGAAATTTTGACCCCCTCCGATCTTCTTGAAACTCTGGATTCTGACAGAGGGCCACGAGACTTCGACCAACGCGCAAAAATTGAGTCGCTAGACCCTTCCAGAGCCGAGATATCGAAGGTCAAAATTTGGACCTGAAAAAAAAACATAAGGGGTAACACTGTCATTTTTTTTTTTTTGGCCGAAATTTTGACCCCCTCCGATCTTCTTGAAACTCTGGATTCTGACAGAGGGCCACGAGACTTCGACCAACGCGCAAAAATTGAGGCTCTAGACCCTTCCAGAGCCGAGATATCGAAGGTCAAAATTTGGACCTGAAAAAAAAACATAAGGGGTAACACTGTCATTTTTTTACTTTGGCCGAAATTTTTACCCCCTCCGATATTCTTGAAACTCTGGATTCTGACAGAGGGCCACGAGACTTCGACCAACGCGCAAAAATTGAGGCGCTAGACCCTTCCAGAGCCGAGATATCGAAGGTCAAAATTTGGACCTGAAAAAAAAAAAACATAAGGGGTAACACTGTCATTTTTTTTTTTGGCCGAAATTTTGACCCCCTCCGATCTTCTTGAAACTCTGGATTCTGACAGAGGGCCACGAGACTTCGACCAACGCGCAAAAATGGAGGCTCTAGACCCTTCCAGAGCCGAGATATCGAAGGTCAAAATTTGGACCTGAAAAAAAAACATAAGGGGTAACACTGTCATTTTTTTACTTTGGCCGAAATTTTGACCCCCTCCGATCTTCTTGAAACTCTGGATTCTGATAGAGGGCCACGAGACTTCGACCAACGCGCAAAAATTGAGGCGCTAGACCCTTCCAGAGCCGAGATATCGAAGGTCAAAATTTGGACCTGAAAAAAAAAAAACATAAGGGGTAACACTGTCATTTTTTTTTTTGGCCGAAATTTTGACCCTCTCCGATCTTCTTGAAACTCTGGATTCTGACAGAGGGCCACGAGACTTCGACCAGCGCGCAAAAATGGAGGATCTAGACCCTTCCAGAGCCGAGATATCGGATGTCAAAGTTTTGACCTGAAAAAAAAACATAAGGGGTAACACTGTCGTTTTTGGCCGAAATTTTGACCCCCTCCGATCTTGTTGAAACTCTGGATTCTGACAGAGGGCCACGAGACTTCGACCAGCGCGCAAAAATGGAGGCTCTAGACCCTTCCAGAGCCGAGATATCGGATGTCAAAGTTTTGACCTGAAAAAAAAACATAAGGGGTAACACTGTCGTTTTTGGCCGAAATTTTGACCCCCTCCGATCTTGTTGAAACTCTGGATTCTGACAGAGGGCCACGAGACTTCGACCAACGCGCAAAAATTGAGGCGCTAGACAGAGTGCGAATTACCCCACCATAATTGGGGGGTACTGCTCATTCAGTTCTTCTATGACCATGTGTATATAATATGATAACCCCCCCCCCCCCCCCCCCCAAAAAAAAAAAAATAAGAAGAAGACCACACTATGTAGGCTGTTGTAGGCTGTAGACAAAATTATATGGACCAATGTCAGGATTTTTTTGTGTCTCAAAATGAGGCAGAGTAGGCAAGATCATAACAGGGGGGTCCGGGGGAATGCCCCCCCGGGAGAAAATTTTGTACATTTTAAAGATAAATTCATTAATCTGGTGCACTTTGAGTCATTCAAATCTTTTGTTAAAAATAAATAATAATCCACCCGCCACATCTTCTTTGATTTAGATATCTGCATCTGATCATTACATTGCAATTATTCAATTAAGCATGATAATATGGTAACATATCACACTGAAGTATTTAAAATTAACATTTATTTATATTAAAGTTCTTTTTTTTAGTAAAATTACATTTCCTTTATAGCCTAAACAGAGGCTTTAAACTTAATTGTCAATGTTTCATTTTTGAAAGAAAAAAAAACTCTTATCTGAATATTTTTTTTTTTGGACCTTTATAAAGGGCACTTTCCCCTAATGTTATTTAATGTATGCTCTAAAGTATTTCATTTCAAATACTTACATTTTATTAATAGACTACATTCAATTAAAATAATAAGACAGCAGCCTATAGGCGGTTACCAATCAAATTAAATAATTTATATTGAGAAATTATAACTGTACTAAATGAGATTATGAGATTGTTTTAAATATTTTTTGAACATACAAATAAGGAATGAAAAGAGTGATACTTTGAAACTAAACCGCCAGTAGGAGGCAGTAGGCAGCCGTCTTAATGAGCGAGTCATTGAGTCATTCATTTATACGATTCGTTCAATCTTTGACTCGAGCGAATAGTTCAAAACGCTGAATCATTCAGTAATGAATCATGGGTGAGTGTTGCTCTGAGATGCGCCGTTGTTCTGTTGTTTGGAACTATTTTTGCTGCTGAAACCGAACAAAAATAGACAGTCATTGCGTCTAAAAATGTAAGCTACTTAATTTTAACTATTTTAACTATTTGTTTATTGAACTGTTATGAAATCAATATTTCAGTTTTAATCGTGATGGGCGGCTTTCAGGAAAACAGAACTCTGGTCGTGTGTAGCCTATTTCTTAACTATAAATTTAAATGTTATAAATAACTGCGCAAGCTTCAACAGCGCAACTTTGTTACGTACATTAGCTGGAGCACCACAACAACAGCTCACTCGGCTGATAGCTGCCCTGATTGCTGCCTCGCCGCCAGGAAATAAATTAATTACTGTTATTAATAGAAAATGTCACTAAAGACCTATAATTTTCACAATCATTTTTAATGTTAAAATATATCGGGGACCCCCAAAAAATAAATCCTCCCCTGGTTCTCTGTCTCCGTTGCTTCTAGCCACGGTGGTTAAAAATGGTATAGGGTCCACAATAGGGGTGTCGCAAAATCGCTTTACATTTAAAATGTTCCTACTGTGAAAATAGGAGTTGACTTGTATTGTAACTGTGATTATATATTTTAACAATATCAGAAAAATTATCTGACCCCCCCAAAACTGATATTTCTGTCCCTTTGGGGGGTACTGGGTCTTCATTGGGGGGTATAGTACCCCCCAGTACCCCCTGTAATTCGAACTATGGCGCTAGACCCTTCCAGAGCCGAGATATCGAAGGTCAAAATTTGGACCTGAAAAAAAAACATAAGGGGTAACACTGTCATTTTTTTTTGGCCGAAATTTTGACCCTCTCCGATCTTCTTGAAACTCTGGACTCTGACAGAGGGCCACGAGACTTCGACCAACGCGCAAAAATTGAGGCGCTAGACCCTTCCAGAGCCGAGATATCGAAGGTCAAAATTTGGACCTGAAAAAAAAACATAAGGGGTAACACTGTAATTTTTTTTTTGGCCTAAATTTTGACCCCCTCCGATCTTCTTGAAACTCTGGACTCTGACAGAGGGCCACGAGACTTCGACCAGCGTGCAAAAATGGAGGCTCTAGACCCTTCCAGAGCCGAGATATCGAAGGTCAAAATTTGGACCTGAAAAAAAAACATAAGGGGTAACACTTTAATTTTTTTTTTGGCCGAAATTTTGACCCTCTCCGATCTTCTTGAAACTCTGGACTCTGACAGAGGGCCACGAGACTTCGACCAGCGTGCAAAAATGGAGGCTCTAGACCCTTCCAGAGCCGAGATATCGAAGGTCAAAATTTGGACCTGAAAAAAAAACATAAGGGGTAACACTGTCATTTCTTTTTTTTGGCCGAAATTTTGACCCCCTCCGATCTTCTTGAAACTCTGGATTCTGACAGAGGGCCACGAGACTTCGACCAACGCGCAAAAATTGAGGCGCCAGACCGTTCCAGAGCTGAGATATCGAAGGTCAAAATTTGGACCTGAAAAAAAAACATAAGGGGTAACACTGTCATTTTTTTTTTTGGCCGAAATTTTGACCCCCTCCGATCTTGTTGAAACTCTGGATTCTGACAGAGGGCCACGAGACTTCGACCAACGCGCAAAAATTGAGGCTCTAGACCCTTCCAGAGCCGAGATATCGAAGGTCAAAATTTGGACCTGAAAAAAAAACATAAGGGGTAACACTGTCATTTCTTTTTTTTGGCCGAAATTTTGACCCCCTCCGATCTTCTTGAAACTCTGGATTCTGACAGAGGGCCACGAGACTTCGACCAACGCGCAAAAATTGAGGCGCCAGACCCTTCCAGAGCCGAGATATCGAAGGTCAAAATTTGGACCTGAAAAAAAAACATAAGGGGTAACACTGTCATTTTTTTTTTGGCCGAAATTTTGACCCCCTCCGATCTTCTTGAAACTCTGGATTCTGACAGAGGGCCACGAGACTTCGACCAACGCGCAAAAATTGAGGCGCCAGACCCTTCCAGAGCCGAGATATCGAAGGTCAAAATTTGGACCTGAAAAAAAAACATAAGGGGTAACACTGTCATTTTTTTTTTGGCCGAAATTTTGACCCCCTCCGATCTTCTTGAAACTCTGGATTCTGACAGAGGGCCACGAGACTTCGACCAACGCGCAAAAATTGAGGCGCTAGACCCTTCCAGAGCCGAGATATCGAAGGTCAAAATTTGGACCTGAAAAAAAAACATAAGGGGTAACACTGTCATTTTTTTTTGGCCGAAATTTTGACCCCCTCCGATCTTCTTGAAACTCTGGATTCTGACAGAGGGCCACGAGACTTCGACCAACGCGCAAAAATTGAGTCGCTAGACCCTTCCAGAGCCGAGATATCGAAGGTCAAAATTTGGACCTGAAAAAAAAACATAAGGGGTAACACTGTCATTTTTTTTTTTTTGGCCGAAATTTTGACCCCCTCCGATCTTCTTGAAACTCTGGATTCTGACAGAGGGCCACGAGACTTCGACCAACGCGCAAAAATTGAGGCTCTAGACCCTTCCAGAGCCGAGATATCGAAGGTCAAAATTTGGACCTGAAAAAAAAACATAAGGGGTAACACTGTCATTTTTTTACTTTGGCCGAAATTTTTACCCCCTCCGATATTCTTGAAACTCTGGATTCTGACAGAGGGCCACGAGACTTCGACCAACGCGCAAAAATTGAGGCGCTAGACCCTTCCAGAGCCGAGATATCGAAGGTCAAAATTTGGACCTGAAAAAAAAAAAACATAAGGGGTAACACTGTCATTTTTTTTTTTGGCCGAAATTTTGACCCCCTCCGATCTTCTTGAAACTCTGGATTCTGACAGAGGGCCACGAGACTTCGACCAACGCGCAAAAATGGAGGCTCTAGACCCTTCCAGAGCCGAGATATCGAAGGTCAAAATTTGGACCTGAAAAAAAAACATAAGGGGTAACACTGTCATTTTTTTACTTTGGCCGAAATTTTGACCCCCTCCGATCTTCTTGAAACTCTGGATTCTGATAGAGGGCCACGAGACTTCGACCAACGCGCAAAAATTGAGGCGCTAGACCCTTCCAGAGCCGAGATATCGAAGGTCAAAATTTGGACCTGAAAAAAAAAAAACATAAGGGGTAACACTGTCATTTTTTTTTTTGGCCGAAATTTTGACCCTCTCCGATCTTCTTGAAACTCTGGATTCTGACAGAGGGCCACGAGACTTCGACCAGCGCGCAAAAATGGAGGATCTAGACCCTTCCAGAGCCGAGATATCGGATGTCAAAGTTTTGACCTGAAAAAAAAACATAAGGGGTAACACTGTCGTTTTTGGCCGAAATTTTGACCCCCTCCGATCTTGTTGAAACTCTGGATTCTGACAGAGGGCCACGAGACTTCGACCAACGCGCAAAAATTGAGGCGCTAGACAGAGTGCGAATTACCCCACCATAATTGGGGGGTACTGCTCATTCAGTTCTTCTATGACCATGTGTATATAATATGATAACCCCCCCCCCCCCCCCCCCAAAAAAAAAAAAATAAGAAGAAGACCACACTATGTAGGCTGTTGTAGGCTGTAGACAAAATTATATGGACCAATGTCAGGATTTTTTTGTGTCTCAAAATGAGGCAGAGTAGGCAAGATCATAACAGGGGGGTCCGGGGGAATGCCCCCCCGGGAGAAAATTTTGTACATTTTAAAGATAAATTCATTAATCTGGTGCACTTTGAGTCATTCAAATCTTTTGTTAAAAATAAATAATAATCCACCCGCCACATCTTCTTTGATTTAGATATCTGCATCTGATCATTACATTGCAATTATTCAATTAAGCATGATAATATGGTAACATATCACACTGAAGTATTTAAAATTAACATTTATTTATATTAAAGTTCTTTTTTTTAGTAAAATTACATTTCCTTTATAGCCTAAACAGAGGCTTTAAACTTAATTGTCAATGTTTCATTTTTGAAAGAAAAAAAAACTCTTATCTGAATATTTTTTTTTTTGGACCTTTATAAAGGGCACTTTCCCCTAATGTTATTTAATGTATGCTCTAAAGTATTTCATTTCAAATACTTACATTTTATTAATAGACTACATTCAATTAAAATAATAAGACAGCAGCCTATAGGCGGTTACCAATCAAATTAAATAATTTATATTGAGAAATTATAACTGTACTAAATGAGATTATGAGATTGTTTTAAATATTTTTTGAACATACAAATAAGGAATGAAAAGAGTGATACTTTGAAACTAAACCGCCAGTAGGAGGCAGTAGGCAGCCGTCTTAATGAGCGAGTCATTGAGTCATTCATTTATACGATTCGTTCAATCTTTGACTCGAGCGAATAGTTCAAAACGCTGAATCATTCAGTAATGAATCATGGGTGAGTGTTGCTCTGAGATGCGCCGTTGTTCTGTTGTTTGGAACTATTTTTGCTGCTGAAACCGAACAAAAATAGACAGTCATTGCGTCTAAAAATGTAAGCTACTTAATTTTAACTATTTTAACTATTTGTTTATTGAACTGTTATGAAATCAATATTTCAGTTTTAATCGTGATGGGCGGCTTTCAGGAAAACAGAACTCTGGTCGTGTGTAGCCTATTTCTTAACTATAAATTTAAATGTTATAAATAACTGCGCAAGCTTCAACAGCGCAACTTTGTTACGTACATTAGCTGGAGCACCACAACAACAGCTCACTCGGCTGATAGCTGCCCTGATTGCTGCCTCGCCGCCAGGAAATAAATTAATTACTGTTATTAATAGAAAATGTCACTAAAGACCTATAATTTTCACAATCATTTTTAATGTTAAAATATATCGGGGACCCCCAAAAAATAAATCCTCCCCTGGTTCTCTGTCTCCGTTGCTTCTAGCCACGGTGGTTAAAAATGGTATAGGGTCCACAATAGGGGTGTCGCAAAATCGCTTTACATTTAAAATGTTCCTACTGTGAAAATAGGAGTTGACTTGTATTGTAACTGTGATTATATATTTTAACAATATCAGAAAAATTATCTGACCCCCCCAAAACTGATATTTCTGTCCCTTTGGGGGGTACTGGGTCTTCATTGGGGGGTATAGTACCCCCCAGTACCCCCTGTAATTCGAACTATGGCGCTAGACCCTTCCAGAGCCGAGATATCGAAGGTCAAAATTTGGACCTGAAAAAAAAACATAAGGGGTAACACTGTCATTTTTTTTTGGCCGAAATTTTGACCCTCTCCGATCTTCTTGAAACTCTGGACTCTGACAGAGGGCCACGAGACTTCGACCAACGCGCAAAAATTGAGGCGCTAGACCCTTCCAGAGCCGAGATATCGAAGGTCAAAATTTGGACCTGAAAAAAAAACATAAGGGGTAACACTGTAATTTTTTTTTTGGCCTAAATTTTGACCCCCTCCGATCTTCTTGAAACTCTGGACTCTGACAGAGGGCCACGAGACTTCGACCAGCGTGCAAAAATGGAGGCTCTAGACCCTTCCAGAGCCGAGATATCGAAGGTCAAAATTTGGACCTGAAAAAAAAACATAAGGGGTAACACTTTAATTTTTTTTTTGGCCGAAATTTTGACCCTCTCCGATCTTCTTGAAACTCTGGACTCTGACAGAGGGCCACGAGACTTCGACCAGCGTGCAAAAATGGAGGCTCTAGACCCTTCCAGAGCCGAGATATCGAAGGTCAAAATTTGGACCTGAAAAAAAAACATAAGGGGTAACACTGTCATTTCTTTTTTTTGGCCGAAATTTTGACCCCCTCCGATCTTCTTGAAACTCTGGATTCTGACAGAGGGCCACGAGACTTCGACCAACGCGCAAAAATTGAGGCGCCAGACCCTTCCAGAGCCGAGATATCGAAGGTCAAAATTTGGACCTGAAAAAAAAACATAAGGGGTAACACTGTCATTTCTTTTTTTTGGCCGAAATTTTGACCCCCTCCGATCTTCTTGAAACTCTGGATTCTGACAGAGGGCCACGAGACTTCGACCAGCGCGCAAAAATTGAGGCTCTAGACCCTTCCAGAGCAGAGATATCGAAGGTCAAAATTTGGACCTGAAAAAAAAAACATAAGGGGTAACACTGTCATTTTTTTACTTTGGCCGAAATTTTGACCCCCTCCGATCTTCTTGAAACTCTGGATTCTGACAGAGGGCCACGAGACTTCGACCAGCGCGCAAAAATGGATGCTCTAGACCCTTCCAGAGCCGAGATATTGAAGGTCAAAATTTGGACCTGAAAAAAAAACATAAGGGGTAACACTGTCATTTTTTTTTTTGGCCGAAATTTTGACCCCCTCCGATCTTCTTGAAACTCTGGATTCTGACAGAGGGCCACGAGACTTCGACCAACGCGCAAAAATTGAGGCGCTAGACCCTTCCAGAGCCGAGATATCGAAGGTCAAAATTTGGACCTGAAAAAAAAAACATAAGGGGTAACACTGTCATTTTTTTTTTTTTGGCCGAAATTTTGACCCCCTCCGATCTTCTTGAAACTCTGGATTCTGACAGAGGGCCACGAGACTTCGACCAACGCGCAAAAATTGAGGCTCTAGACCCTTCCAGAGCCGAGATATCGAAGGTCAAAATTTGGACCTGAAAAAAAAAACATAAGGGGTAACACTGTCATTTTTTTTTTGGCCAAAATTTTGACCCCCTCCGATCTTCTTGAAACTCTGGATTCTGACAGAGGGCCACGAGACTTCGACCAACGGGCAAAAATTGAGGCGCTAGACCCTTCCAGAGCCGAGATATCGAAGGTCAAAATTTGGACCTGAAAAAAAAACATAAGGGGTAACACTGTCATTTTTTTTTTTTTGGCCGAAATTTTGACCCCCTCCGATCTTCTTGAAACTCTGGATTCTGACAGAGGGCCACGAGACTTCGACCAACGCGCAAAAATTGAGGCGCTAGACCCTTCCAGAGCCGAGATATCGAAGGTCAAAATTTGGACCTGAAAAAAAAAAACATAAGGGGTAACACTGTCATTTTTTTTTTGGCCGAAATTTTTACCCCCTCCGATCTTCTTGAAACTCTGGATTCTGACAGAGGGCCACGAGACTTCGACCAACGCGCAAAAATGGAGGCTCTAGACCCTTCCAGAGCCGAGATATCGAAGGTCAAAATTTGGACCTGAAAAAAAAACATAAGGGGTAACACTGTCATTTTTTTACTTTGGCCGAAATTTTGACCCCCTCCGATCTTCTTGAAACTCTGGATTCTGATAGAGGGCCACGAGACTTCGACCAACGCGCAAAAATTGAGGCGCTAGACCCTTCCAGAGCCGAGATATCGAAGGTCAAAATTTGGACCTGAAAAAAAAACATAAGGGGTAACACTGTCATTTTTTTTTTGGCCGAAATTTTGACCCCCTCCGATCTTCTTGAAACTCTGGATTCTGACAGTGGGCCACGAGACTTCGACCAACGGGCAAAAATTGAGGCGCTAGACCCTTCCAGAGCCGAGATATCGAAGGTCAAAATTTGGACCTGAAAAAAAAACATAAGGGGTAACACTGTCATTTTTTTTTTTTTGGCCGAAATTTTGACCCCCTCCGATCTTCTTGAAACTCTGGATTCTGACAGAGGGCCACGAGACTTCGACCAACGCGCAAAAATTGAGGCGCTAGACCCTTCCAGAGCCGAGATATCGAAGGTCAAAATTTGGACCTGAAAAAAAAACATAAGGGGTAACACTGTCATTTTTTTTACTTTAGCCGAAATTTTGACCCCCTCCGATCTTCTTGAAACTCTGGATTCTGATAGAGGGCCACGAGACTTCGACCAACGCGCAAAAATTGAGGCGCTAGACCCTTCCAGAGCCGAGATATCGAAGGTCAAAATTTGGACCTGAAAAAAAAACATAAGGGGTAACACTGTCATTTTTTTTTTGGCCGAAATTTTGACCCCCTCCGATCTTCTTGAAACTCTGGATTCTGACAGAGGGCCACGAGACTTCGACCAACGCGCAAAAATTGAGGCGCCAGACCCTTCCAGAGTCGAGATATCGAAGGTCAAAATTTGGACCTGAAAAAAAAAACATAATGGGTAACACTGTCATTTTTTTTTTTTCGCCGAAATTTTTACCCCCTCCGATATTCTTGAAACTCTGGATTCTGACAGAGGGCCACGAGACTTCGACCAACGCGCAAAAATTGAGGCGCTAGACCCTTCCAGAGCCGAGATATCGAAGGTCAAACTTTGGACCCGAAAAAAAAAACATAAGGGGTAACACTGTCATTTTTTTTTTTTTTGGCCGAAATTTTGACCCCCTCCGATCTTCTTGAAACTCTGGACTCTGACAGAGGGCCACGAGACTTCGACCAACGCGCAAAAAATGAGGCGCTAGACCCTTCCAGAGCCGAGATATCGAAGGTCAAAATTTGGACCTGAAAAAAAAACATAAGGGGTAACACTGTCATTTTTTTTTTTGGCCGAAATTTTGACCCCCTCCGATCTTGTTGAAACTCTGGATTCTGACAGAGGGCCACGAGACTTCGACCAACGCGCAAAAATTGAGGCTCTAGACCCTTCCAGAGCCGAGATATCGAAGGTCAAAATTTGGACCTGAAAAAAAAACATAAGGGGTAACACTGTCATTTTTTTTTTGGCCGAAATTTTGACCCTCTCCGATCTTCTTGAAATTCTGGACTCTGACAGAGGGCCACGAGACTTCGACCAGCGTGCAAAAATGGAGGCTCTAGACCCTTCCAGAGCCGAGATATCGAAGGTCAAAATTTGGACCTGAAAAAAAAAACATAAGGGGTAACACTGTCATTTTTTTTTTTGGCCGAAATTTTGACCCTCTCCGATCTTCTTGAAACTCTGGACTCTGACAGAGGGCCACGAGACTTCGACCAACGCGCAAAAATTGAGGCGCTAGACCCTTCCAGAGCCGAGATATCGAAGGTCAAAATTTGGACCTGAAAAAAAAAACATAAGGGGTAACACTGTCATTTTTTTTTTGGCCAAAATTTTGACCCCCTCCGATCTTCTTGAAACTCTGGATTCTGACAGAGGGCCACGAGACTTCGACCAACGCGCAAAAATGGAGGCGCTAGACCCTTCCAGAGCCGAGATATCGAAGGTCAAAATTTGGACCTGAAAAAAAAAACATAAGGGGTAACACTGTCATTTTTTTTTTTTGGCCAAAATTTTGACCCCCTCCGATCTTCTTGAAACTCTGGATTCTGACAGAGGGCCACGAGACTTCGACCAACGCGCAAAAATTGAGGCGCCAGACCCTTCCAGAGCCGAGATATCGAAGGTCAAAATTTGGACCTGAAAAAAAAACATAAGGAGTAACACTGTCATTTTTTTTTTTGGCCGAAATTTTGACCCCCTCCGATCTTCTTGAAACTCTGGACTCTGACAGAGGGCCACGAGACTTCGACCAACGCGCAAAAATGGAGGCTCTAGACCCTTCCAGAGCCGAGATATCGAAGGTCAAAATTTGGACCTGAAAAAAAACATAAGGGGTAACACTGTCATTTTTTTTTTTTTGGCCGAAATTTTGACCCCCTCCGATCTTCTTGAAACTCTGGATTCTGACAGAGGGCCACGAGACTTCGACCAACGCGCAAAAATTGAGGCGCCAGACCCTTCCAGAGCCGAGATATCGAAGGTCAAAATTTGGACCTGAAAAAAAAACATAAGGGGTAACACTGTCATTTTTTTTTGGCCGAAATTTTGACCCCCTCCGATCTTCTTGAAACTCTGGATTCTGACAGAGGGCCACGAGACTTCGACCAACGCGCAAAAATTGAGGCGCCAGACCCTTCCAGAGCCGAGATATCGAAGGTCAAAATTTGGACCTGAAAAAAAAACATAAGGAGTAACACTGTCATTTTTTTTTTTTGGCCGAAATTTTGACCCCCTCCGATCTTCTTGAAACTCTGGACTCTGACAGAGGGCCACGAGACTTCGACCAACGCGCAAAAATGGAGGCTCTAGACCCTTCCAGAGCCGAGATATCGAAGGTCAAAATTTGGACCTGAAAAAAAAAACATAAGGGGTAACACTGTCATTTTTTTTTTTTGGCCAAAATTTTGACCCCCTCCGATCTTCTTGAAACTCTGGATTCTGACAGAGGGCCACGAGACTTCGACCAACGCGCAAAAATTGAGGCGCCAGACCCTTCCAGAGCCGAGATATCGAAGGTCAAAATTTGGACCTGAAAAAAAAACATAAGGAGTAACACTGTCATTTTTTTTTTTGGCCGAAATTTTGACCCCCTCCGATCTTCTTGAAACTCTGGACTCTGACAGAGGGCCACGAGACTTCGACCAACGCGCAAAAATGGAGGGTCTAGACCCTTCCAGAGCCGAGATATCGAAGGTCAAAATTTGGACCTGAAAAAAAACATAAGGGGTAACACTGTCATTTTTTTTTTTTTGGCCGAAATTTTGACCCCCTCCGATCTTCTTGAAACTCTGGATTCTGACAGAGGGCCACGAGACTTCGACCAACGCGCAAAAATTGAGGCGCCAGACCCTTCCAGAGCCGAGATATCGAAGGTCAAAATTTGGACCTGAAAAAAAAACATAAGGGGTAACACTGTCATTTTTTTTTGGCCGAAATTTTGACCCCCTCCGATCTTCTTGAAACTCTGGATTCTGACAGAGGGCCACGAGACTTCGACCAACGCGCAAAAATTGAGGCGCCAGACCCTTCCAGAGCCGAGATATCGAAGGTCAAAATTTGGACCTGAAAAAAAAACATAAGGAGTAACACTGTCATTTTTTTTTTTGGCCGAAATTTTGACCCCCTCCGATCTTCTTGAAACTCTGGACTCTGACAGAGGGCCACGAGACTTCGACCAACGCGCAAAAATGGAGGCTCTAGACCCTTCCAGAGCCGAGATATCGAAGGTCAAAATTTGGACCTGAAAAAAAAACATAAGGGGTAACACTGTCATTTTTTTTTTTTGGCCGAAATTTTGACCCCCTCCGATCTTCTTGAAACTCTGGATTCTGACAGAGGGCCACGAGACTTCGACCAACGCGCAAAAATTGAGGCGCCAGACCCTTCCAGAGCCGAGATATCGAAGGTCAAAATTTGGACCTGAAAAAAAAACATAAGGGGTAACACTGTCATTTTTTTTTTTGGCCTAAATTTTGACCCCCTCCGATCTTCTTGAAACTCTGGATTCTGACAGAGGGCCACGAGACTTCGACCAACGCGCAAAAATGGAGGCTCTAGACCCTTCCAGAGCCGAGATATCGAAGGTCAAAATTTGGACCTGAAAAAAAAACATAAGGGGTAACACTTTAATTTTTTTTTTGGCCGAAATTTTGACCCTCTCCGATCTTCTTGAAACTCTGGACTCTGACAGAGGGCCACGAGACTTCGACCAGCGTGCAAAAATGGAGGCTCTAGACCCTTCCAGAGCCGAGATATCGAAGGTCAAAATTTGGACCTGAAAAAAAACATAAGGGGTAACACTGTCATTTTTTTTTTTTTGGCCGAAATTTTGACCCCCTCCGATCTTCTTGAAACTCTGGATTCTGACAGAGGGCCACGAGACTTCGACCAACGCGCAAAAATTGAGGCGCTAGACCCTTCCAGAGCCGAGATATCGAAGGTCAAAATTTGGACCTGAAAAAAAAACATAAGGGGTAACACTGTCATTTTTTTTTTTGGCCGAAATTTTGACCCCCTCCGATCTTCTTGAAACTCTGGATTCTGACAGAGGGCCACGAGACTTCGAACAGCGCGCAAAAATTGAGGCTCTAGACCCTTCCAGAGCCGAGATATCGAAGGTCAAAATTTGGACCTGAAAAAAAAAAAACATAAGGGGTAACACTGTCATTTTTTTTTTTTTGGCCGAAATTTTGACCCTCTCCGATCTTCTTGAAACTCTGGACTCTGACAGAGGGCCACGAGACTTCGACCAACGCGCAAAAATTGAGGCGCTAGACCCTTCCAGAGCCGAGATATCGAAGGTCAAAATTTGGAAATGAAAAAAAAAACATAAGGGGTAACACTGTCATTTTTTTTTTGGCCGAAATTTTGACCCCCTCCGATCTTCTTGAAACTCTGGATTCTGACAGAGGGCCACGAGACTTCGACCAACGCGCAAAAATTGAGGCGCTAGACCCTTCCAGAGCCGAGATATCGAAGGTCAAAATTTGGACCTGAAAAAAAAAACATAAGGGGTAACACTGTCATTTTTTTTTTTCGGCCAAAATTTTGACCCCCTCCGATCGTCTTGAAACTCTGGACTATGACAGAGGGCCACGAGACTTCGACCAGCGCGCAAAAATTGAGGCTCTAGACCCTTCCAGAGCCGAGACATCGAAGGTCAAAATTTGGACCTGAAAAAAAAAACATAAGGGGTAACACTGTCATTTTTTTTTTTTTGGCCAAAATTTTGACCCCCTCCGATCTTCTTGAAACTCTGGATTCTGACAGAGGGCCACGAGACTTCGACCAACGGGCAAAAATTGAGGCGCTAGACCCTTCCAGAGCCGAGATATCGAAGGTCAAAATTTGGACCTGAAAAAAAACATAAGGGGTAACACTGTCATTTTTTTTTTTGGCCGAAATTTTGACCCCCTCCGATCTTCTTGAAACTCTGGATTCTGACAGAGGGCCACGAGACTTCGACCAACGCGCAAAAATTGAGGCGCCAGACCCTTCCAGAGCCGAGATATCGAAGGTCAAAATTTGGACCTGAAAAAAAACATAAGGGGTAACACTGTCATTTTTTTTTTTTGGCCGAAATTTTGACCCCCTCCGATCTTCTTGAAACTCTGGATTCTGACAGAGGGCCACGAGACTTCGACCAACGCGCAAAAATTGAGGTGCTAGACCCTTCCAGACCCGAGATATCGAAGGTCAAAATTTGGACCTGAAAAAAAAAACATAAGGGGTAACACTGTCATTTTTTTTTTTGGCCGAAATTTTGACCCCCTCCGATCTTCTTGAAACTCTGGATTCTGACAGAGGGCCACGAGACTTCGACCAGCGCGCAAAAATTGAGGCTCTAGACCCTTCCAGAGCAGAGATATCGAAGGTCAAAATTTGGACCTGAAAAAAAAAACATAAGGGGTAACACTGTCATTTTTTTACTTTGGCCGAAATTTTGACCCCCTCCGATCTTCTTGAAACTCTGGATTCTGACAGAGGGCCACGAGACTTCGACCAACGCGCAAAAATTGAGGCGCCAGACCCTTCCAGAGCCGAGATATCGAAGGTCAAAATTTGGACCTGAAAAAAAAACATAAGGGGTAACACTGTCATTTTTTTTTTGGCCGAAATTTTGACCCCCTCCGATCTTCTTGAAACTCTGGATTCTGACAGAGGGCCACGAGACTTCGACCAACGCGCAAAAATTGAGGCGCTAGACCCTTCCAGAGCCGAGATATCGAAGGTCAAAATTTGGACCTGAAAAAAAAAACATAAGGGGTAACACTGTCATTTTTTTTTTGGCCGAAATTTTGACCCCCTCCGATCTTCTTGAAACTCTGGATTCTGACAGAGGGCCACGAGACTTCGACCAACGCGCAAAAATTGAGGCGCTAGACCCTTCCAGAGCCGAGATATCGAAGGTCAAAATTTGGACCTGAAAAAAAAACATAAGGGGTAACACTGTCATTTTTTTTTTTTGGCCGAAATTTTGACCCCCTCCGATCTTCTTGAAACTCTGGACTCTGACAGAGGGCCACGAGACTTCGACCAACGCGCAAAAATGGAGGCTCTAGACCCTTCCAGAGCCGAGATATCGAAGGTCAAAATTTGGACCTGAAAAAAAACATAAGGGGTAACACTGACATTTTTTTTTTTTGGCCGAAACTTTGACCCCCTCCGATCTTCTTGAAACTCTGGATTCTGACAGAGGGCCACGAGACTTCGACCAACGCGCAAAAATTGAGGCGCTAGACCCTTCCAGACCCGAGATATCGAAGGTCAAAATTTGGACCTGAAAAAAAAAACATAAGGGGTAACACTGTCATTTTTTTTTTTGGCCGAAATTTTGACCCCCTCCGATCTTCTTGAAACTCTGGATTCTGACAGAGGGCCACGAGACTTCGACCAGCGCGCAAAAATTGAGGCGCTAGACCCTTCCAGAGCCGAGATATCGAAGGTCAAAATTTGGACCTGAAAAAAAAACATAAGGGGTAACACTGTCATTTTTTTTTTTGGCCGAAATTTTGACCCCCTCCGATCTTCTTGAAACTCTGGATTCTGACAGAGGGCCACGAGACTTCGACCAACGCGCAAAAATTGAGGCGCCAGACCCTTCCAGAGCCGAGATATCGAAGGTCAAAATTTGGACCTGAAAAAAAAACATAAGGGGTAACACTGTCATTTTTTTTTTGGCCGAAATTTTGACCCCCTCCGATCGTCTTGAAACTCTGGACTCTGACAGAGGGCCACGAGACTTCGACCAACGCGTAAAAATGGAGGCTCTAGACCCTTCCAGACCCGAGATATCGAAGGTCAAAATTTGGACCTGAAAAAAAAACATAAGGGGTAACACTGTCATTTTTTTTTTTTTGGCCTTAATTTTGACCCCCTCCGATCTTCTTGAAACTCTGGATTCTGACAGAGGGCCACGAGACTTCGACCAACGCGCAAAAATTGAGGCGCCAGACCCTTCCAGAGCCGAGATATCGAAGGTCAAAATTTGGACCTGAAAAAAAAACATAAGGGGTAACACTTTAATTTTTTTTTTGGCCGAAATTTTGACCCTCTCCGATCTTCTTGAAACTCTGGATTCTGACAGAGGGCCACGAGACTTCGACCAACGCGCAAAAATTGAGGCGCCAGACCCTTCCAGAGCCGAGATATCGAAGGTCAAAATTTGGACCTGAAAAAAAAACATAAGGGGTAACACTTTAATTTTTTTTTTGGCCGAAATTTTGACCCTCTCCGATCTTCTTGAAACTCTGGACTCTGACAGAGGGCCACGAGACTTCGACCAGCGTGCAAAAATGGAGGCTCTAGACCCTTCCAGAGCCGAGATATCGAAGGTCAAAATTTGGACCTGAAAAAAAAACATAAGGGGTAACACTGTCATTTTTTTTTTTTTGGCCGAAATTTTGACCCCCTCCGATCTTCTTGAAACTCTGGATTCTGACAGAGGGCCACGAGACTTCGACCAACGCGCAAAAATTGAGGCGCTAGACCCTTCCAGAGCCGAGATATCGAAGGTCAAAATTTGGACCTGAAAAAAAACATAAGGGGTAACACTGTCATTTTTTTTTTGGCCGAAATTTTGACCCCCTCCGATCTTCTTGAAACTCTGGATTCTGACAGAGGGCCACGAGACTTCGACCAGCGCGCAAAAATTGAGGCTCTAGACCCTTCCAGAGCCGAGATATCGAAGGTCAAAATTTGGACCTGAAAAAAAAACATAAGGGGTAACACTGTCATTTTTTTTTTTGGCCGAAATTTTGACCCCCTCCGATCTTCTTGAAACTCTGGATTCTGACAGAGGGCCACGAGACTTCGACCAGCGCGCAAAAATTGAGGCTCTAGACCCTTCCAGAGCCGAGATATCGAAGGTCAAAATTTGGACCTCAAAAAAAAAACATAAGGGGTAACACTGTCATTTTTTTTTTTTGGCCGAAATTTTGACCCTCTCCGATCTTCTTGAAACTCTGGACTCTGACAGAGGGCCACGAGACTTCGACCAACGCGCAAAAATTGAGGCGCTAGACCCTTCCAGAGCCGAGATATCGAAGGTCAAAATTTGGACCTGAAAAAAAAACATAAGGGGTAACACTGTCATTTTTTTTTTTGGCCGAAATTTTGACCCCCTCCGATCTTCTTGAAACTCTGGATTCTGACAGAGGGCCACGAGACTTCGACCAACGCGCAAAAATTGAGGCGCTAGACCCTTCCAGAGCCGAGATATCGAAGGTCAAAATTTGGACCTGAAAAAAAAAACATAAGGGGTAACACTGTCATTTTTTTTTTTCGGCCAAAATTTTGACCCCCTCCGATCGTCTTGAAACTCTGGACTATGACAGAGGGCCACGAGACTTCGACCAGCGCGCAAAAATTGAGGCTCTAGACCCTTCCAGAGCCGAGACATCGAAGGTCAAAATTTGGACCTGAAAAAAAAAACATAAGGGGTAACACTGTCATTTTTTTTTTTTTGGCCAAAATTTTGACCCCCTCCGATCTTCTTGAAACTCTGGATTCTGACAGAGGGCCACGAGACTTCGACCAACGGGCAAAAATTGAGGCGCTAGACCCTTCCAGAGCCGAGATATCGAAGGTCAAAATTTGGACCTGAAAAAAAACATAAGGGGTAACACTGTCATTTTTTTTTTTGGCCGAAATTTTGACCCCCTCCGATCTTCTTGAAACTCTGGATTCTGACAGAGGGCCACGAGACTTCGACCAACGCGCAAAAATTGAGGCGCCAGACCCTTCCAGAGCCGAGATATCGAAGGTCAAAATTTGGACCTGAAAAAAAACATAAGGGGTAACACTGTCATTTTTTTTTTTTGGCCGAAATTTTGACCCCCTCCGATCTTCTTGAAACTCTGGATTCTGACAGAGGGCCACGAGACTTCGACCAACGCGCAAAAATTGAGGTGCTAGACCCTTCCAGACCCGAGATATCGAAGGTCAAAATTTGGACCTGAAAAAAAAAACATAAGGGGTAACACTGTCATTTTTTTACTTTGGCCGAAATTTTGACCCCCTCCGATCTTCTTGAAACTCTGGATTCTGACAGAGGGCCACGAGACTTCGACCAACGCGCAAAAATTGAGGCGCCAGACCCTTCCAGAGCCGAGATATCGAAGGTCAAAATTTGGACCTGAAAAAAAAACATAAGGGGTAACACTGTCATTTTTTTTTTTGGCCGAAATTTTGACCCCCTCCAATCTTCTTGAAACTCTGGATTCTGACAGAGGGCCACGAGACTTCGACCAACGCGCAAAAATTGAGGCGCTAGACCCTTCCAGAGCCGAGATATCGAAGGTCAAAATTTGGACCTGAAAAAAAAAACATAAGGGGTAACACTGTCATTTTTTTTTTGGCCGAAATTTTGACCCCCTCCGATCTTCTTGAAACTCTGGATTCTGACAGAGGGCCACGAGACTTCGACCAACGCGCAAAAATTGAGGCGCCAGACCCTTCCAGAGCCGAGATATCGAAGGTCAAAATTTGGACCTGAAAAAAAAAACATAAGGGGTAACACTGTCATTTTTTTTTTGGCCGAAATTTTGACCCCCTCCGATCTTCTTGAAACTCTGGATTCTGACAGAGGGCCACGAGACTTCGACCAACGCGCAAAAATTGAGGCGCCAGACCCTTCCAGAGCCGAGATATCGAAGGTCAAAATTTGGACCTGAAAAAAAAACATAAGGAGTAACACTGTCATTTTTTTTTTTGGCCGAAATTTTGACCCCCTCCGATCTTCTTGAAACTCTGGACTCTGACAGAGGGCCACGAGACTTCGACCAACGCGCAAAAATGGAGGGTCTAGACCCTTCCAGAGCCGAGATATCGAAGGTCAAAATTTGGACCTGAAAAAAAACATAAGGGGTAACACTGTCATTTTTTTTTTTTGGCCGAAATTTTGACCCCCTCCGATCTTCTTGAAACTCTGGATTCTGACAGAGGGCCACGAGACTTCGACCAACGCGCAAAAATTGAGGCGCCAGACCCTTCCAGAGCCGAGATATCGAAGGTCAAAATTTGGACCTGAAAAAAAAACATAAGGGGTAACACTGTCATTTTTTTTTGGCCGAAATTTTGACCCCCTCCGATCTTCTTGAAACTCTGGATTCTGACAGAGGGCCACGAGACTTCGACCAACGCGCAAAAATTGAGGCGCCAGACCCTTCCAGAGCCGAGATATCGAAGGTCAAAATTTGGACCTGAAAAAAAAACATAAGGAGTAACACTGTCATTTTTTTTTTTGGCCGAAATTTTGACCCCCTCCGATCTTCTTGAAACTCTGGACTCTGACAGAGGGCCACGAGACTTCGACCAACGCGCAAAAATGGAGGCTCTAGACCCTTCCAGAGCCGAGATATCGAAGGTCAAAATTTGGACCTGAAAAAAAACATAAGGGGTAACACTGTCATTTTTTTTTTTTGGCCGAAATTTTGACCCCCTCCGATCTTCTTGAAACTCTGGATTCTGACAGAGGGCCACGAGACTTCGACCAACGCGCAAAAATTGAGGCGCTAGACCCTTCCAGAGCCGAGATATCGAAGGTCAAAATTTGGACCTGAAAAAAAAACATAAGGGGTAACACTGTCATTTTTTTTTTTTGGCCGAAATTTTGACCCCCTCCGATCTTCTTGAAACTCTGGATTCTGACAGAGGGCCACGAGACTTCGACCAACGCGCAAAAATTGAGGCGCCAGACCCTTCCAGAGCCGAGATATCGAAGGTCAAAATTTGGACCTGAAAAAAAAACATAAGGGGTAACACTGTCATTTTTTTTTTGGCCTAAATTTTGACCCCCTCCGATCTTCTTGAAACTCTGGATTCTGACAGAGGGCCACGAGACTTCGACCAACACGCAAAAATGGAGGCTCTAGACCCTTCCAGAGCCGAGATATCGAAGGTCAAAATTTGGACCTGAAAAAAAAACATAAGGGGTAACACTTTAATTTTTTTTTTGGCCGAAATTTTGACCCTCTCCGATCTTCTTGAAACTCTGGACTCTGACAGAGGGCCACGAGACTTCGACCAGCGTGCAAAAATGGAGGCTCTAGACCCTTCCAGAGCCGAGATATCGAAGGTCAAAATTTGGACCTGAAAAAAAACATAAGGGGTAACACTGTCATTTTTTTTTTTTGGCCGAAATTTTGACCCCCTCCGATCTTCTTGAAACTCTGGATTCTGACAGAGGGCCACGAGACTTCGACCAACGCGCAAAAATTGAGGCGCTAGACCCTTCCAGAGCCGAGATATCGAAGGTCAAAATTTGGACCTGAAAAAAAAACATAAGGGGTAACACTGTCATTTTTTTTTTTGGCCGAAATTTTGACCCCCTCCGATCTTCTTGAAACTCTGGATTCTGACAGAGGGCCACGAGACTTCGACCAGCGCGCAAAAATTGAGGCTCTAGACCCTTCCAGAGCCGAGATATCGAAGGTCAAAATTTGGACCTGAAAAAAAAAAACATAAGGGGTAACACTGTCATTTTTTTTTTTTTGGCCGAAATTTTGACCCTCTCCGATCTTCTTGAAACTCTGGACTCTGACAGAGGGCCACGAGACTTCGACCAACGCGCAAAAATTGAGGCGCTAGACCCTTCCAGAGCCGAGATATCGAAGGTCAAAATTTGGACCTGAAAAAAAAAACATAAGGGGTAACACTGTCATTTTTTTTTTGGCCGAAATTTTGACCCCCTCCGATCTTCTTGAAACTCTGGATTCTGACAGAGGGCCACGAGACTTCGACCAACGCGCAAAAATTGAGGCGCTAGACCCTTCCAGAGCCGAGATATCGAAGGTCAAAATTTGGACCTGAAAAAAAAAACATAAGGGGTAACACTGTCATTTTTTTTTTTCGGCCAAAATTTTGACCCCCTCCGATCGTCTTGAAACTCTGGACTATGACAGAGGGCCACGAGACTTCGACCAGCGCGCAAAAATTGAGGCTCTAGACCCTTCCAGAGCCGAGACATCGAAGGTCAAAATTTGGACCTGAAAAAAAAAACATAAGGGGTAACACTGTCATTTTTTTTTTTTTGGCCAAAATTTTGACCCCCTCCGATCTTCTTGAAACTCTGGATTCTGACAGAGGGCCACGAGACTTCGACCAACGGGCAAAAATTGAGGCGCTAGACCCTTCCAGAGCCGAGATATCGAAGGTCAAAATTTGGACCTGAAAAAAAAAACATAAGGGGTAACACTGTCATTTTTTTTTTTGGCCGAAATTTTGACCCCCTCCGATCTTCTTGAAACTCTGGATTCTGACAGAGGGCCACGAGACTTCGACCAGCGCGCAAAAATTGAGGCTCTAGACCCTTCCAGAGCAGAGATATCGAAGGTCAAAATTTGGACCTGAAAAAAAAAACATAAGGGGTAACACTGTCATTTTTTTACTTTGGCCGAAATTTTGACCCCCTCCGATCTTCTTGAAACTCTGGATTCTGACAGAGGGCCACGAGACTTCGACCAACGCGCAAAAATTGAGGCGCCAGACCCTTCCAGAGCCGAGATATCGAAGGTCAAAATTTGGACCTGAAAAAAAAACATAAGGGGTAACACTGTCATTTTTTTTTTTGGCCGAAATTTTGACCCCCTCCGATCTTCTTGAAACTCTGGATTCTGACAGAGGGCCACGAGACTTCGACCAACGCGCAAAAATTGAGGCGCTAGACCCTTCCAGAGCCGAGATATCGAAGGTCAAAATTTGGACCTGAAAAAAAAAACATAAGGGGTAACACTGTCATTTTTTTTTTGGCCGAAATTTTGACCCCCTCCGATCTTCTTGAAACTCTGGATTCTGACAGAGGGCCACGAGACTTCGACCAACGCGCAAAAATTGAGGCGCTAGACCCTTCCAGAGCCGAGATATCGAAGGTCAAAATTTGGACCTGAAAAAAAAAACATAAGGGGTAACACTGTCATTTTTTTTTTTTGGCCGAAATTTTGACCCCCTCCGATCTTCTTGAAACTCTGGACTCTGACAGAGGGCCACGAGACTTCGACCAACGCGCAAAAATGGAGGCTCTAGACCCTTCCAGAGCCGAGATATCGAAGGTCAAAATTTGGACCTGAAAAAAAACATAAGGGGTAACACTGACATTTTTTTTTTTGGCCGAAACTTTGACCCCCTCCGATCTTCTTGAAACTCTGGATTCTGACAGAGGGCCACGAGACTTCGACCAACGCGCAAAAATTGAGGCGCTAGACCCTTCCAGACCCGAGATATCGAAGGTCAAAATTTGGACCTGAAAAAAAAAACATAAGGGGTAACACTGTCATTTTTTTTTTTGGCCGAAATTTTGACCCCCTCCGATCTTCTTGAAACTCTGGATTCTGACAGAGGGCCACGAGACTTCGACCAGCGCGCAAAAATTGAGGCGCTAGACCCTTCCAGAGCCGAGATATCGAAGGTCAAAATTTGGACCTGAAAAAAAAACATAAGGGGTAACACTGTCATTTTTTTTTTTGGCCGAAATTTTGACCCCCTCCGATCTTCTTGAAACTCTGGATTCTGACAGAGGGCCACGAGACTTCGACCAACGCGCAAAAATTGAGGCGCCAGACCCTTCCAGAGCCGAGATATCGAAGGTCAAAATTTGGACCTGAAAAAAAAACATAAGGGGTAACACTGTCATTTTTTTTTTGGCCGAAATTTTGACCCCCTCCGATCGTCTTGAAACTCTGGACTCTGACAGAGGGCCACGAGACTTCGACCAACGCGTAAAAATGGAGGCTCTAGACCCTTCCAGACCCGAGATATCGAAGGTCAAAATTTGGACCTGAAAAAAAAACATAAGGGGTAACACTGTCATTTTTTTTTTTTTGGCCTTAATTTTGACCCCCTCCGATCTTCTTGAAACTCTGGATTCTGACAGAGGGCCACGAGACTTCGACCAACGCGCAAAAATTGAGGCGCCAGACCCTTCCAGAGCCGAGATATCGAAGGTCAAAATTTGGACCTGAAAAAAAAACATAAGGGGTAACACTTTAATTTTTTTTTTGGCCGAAATTTTGACCCTCTCCGATCTTCTTGAAACTCTGGACTCTGACAGAGGGCCACGAGACTTCGACCAGCGTGCAAAAATGGAGGCTCTAGACCCTTCCAGAGCCGAGATATCGAAGGTCAAAATTTGGACCTGAAAAAAAAACATAAGGGGTAACACTGTCATTTTTTTTTTTTGGCCGAAATTTTGACCCCCTCCGATCTTCTTGAAACTCTGGATTCTGACAGAGGGCCACGAGACTTCGACCAACGCGCAAAAATTGAGGCGCTAGACCCTTCCAGAGCCGAGATATCGAAGGTCAAAATTTGGACCTGAAAAAAAACATAAGGGGTAACACTGTCATTTTTTTTTTTGGCCGAAATTTTGACCCCCTCCGATCTTCTTGAAACTCTGGATTCTGACAGAGGGCCACGAGACTTCGACCAGCGCGCAAAAATTGAGGCTCTAGACCCTTCCAGAGCCGAGATATCGAAGGTCAAAATTTGGACCTGAAAAAAAAACATAAGGGGTAACACTGTCATTTTTTTTTTTGGCCGAAATTTTGACCCCCTCCGATCTTCTTGAAACTCTGGATTCTGACAGAGGGCCACGAGACTTCGACCAGCGCGCAAAAATTGAGGCTCTAGACCCTTCCAGAGCCGAGATATCGAAGGTCAAAATTTGGACCTGAAAAAAAAACATAAGGGGTAACACTGTCATTTTTTTTTTTTTGGCCGAAATTTTGACCCTCTCCGATCTTCTTGAAACTCTGGACTCTGACAGAGGGCCACGAGACTTCGACCAACGCGCAAAAATTGAGGCGCTAGACCCTTCCAGAGCCGAGATATCGAAGGTCAAAATTTGGACCTGAAAAAAAAAACATAAGGGGTAACACTGTCATTTTTTTTTTGGCCGAAATTTTGACCCCCTCCGATCTTCTTGAAACTCTGGATTCTGACAGAGGGCCACGAGACTTCGACCAACGCGCAAAAATTGAGGCGCTAGACCCTTCCAGAGCCGAGATATCGAAGGTCAAAATTTGGACCTGAAAAAAAAAACATAAGGGGTAACACTGTCATTTTTTTTTTTCGGCCAAAATTTTGACCCCCTCCGATCGTCTTGAAACTCTGGACTATGACAGAGGGCCACGAGACTTCGACCAGCGCGCAAAAATTGAGGCTCTAGACCCTTCCAGAGCCGAGACATCGAAGGTCAAAATTTGGACCTGAAAAAAAAAACATAAGGGGTAACACTGTCATTTTTTTTTTTGGCCAAAATTTTGACCCCCTCCGATCTTCTTGAAACTCTGGATTCTGACAGAGGGCCACGAGACTTCGACCAACGGGCAAAAATTGAGGCGCTAGACCCTTCCAGAGCCGAGATATCGAAGGTCAAAATTTGGACCTGAAAAAAAACATAAGGGGTAACACTGTCATTTTTTTTTTTGGCCGAAATTTTGACCCCCTCCGATCTTCTTGAAACTCTGGATTCTGACAGAGGGCCACGAGACTTCGACCAACGCGCAAAAATTGAGGCGCCAGACCCTTCCAGAGCCGAGATATCGAAGGTCAAAATTTGGACCTGAAAAAAAACATAAGGGGTAACACTGTCATTTTTTTTTTTTGGCCGAAATTTTGACCCCCTCCGATCTTCTTGAAACTCTGGATTCTGACAGAGGGCCACGAGACTTCGACCAACGCGCAAAAATTGAGGTGCTAGACCCTTCCAGACCCGAGATATCGAAGGTCAAAATTTGGACCTGAAAAAAAAAACATAAGGGGTAACACTGTCATTTTTTTTTTTGGCCGAAATTTTGACCCCCTCCGATCTTCTTGAAACTCTGGATTCTGACAGAGGGCCACGAGACTTCGACCAGCGCGCAAAAATTGAGGCTCTAGACCCTTCCAGAGCAGAGATATCGAAGGTCAAAATTTGGACCTGAAAAAAAAAACATAAGGGGTAACACTGTCATTTTTTTACTTTGGCCGAAATTTTGACCCCCTCCGATCTTCTTGAAACTCTGGATTCTGACAGAGGGCCACGAGACTTCGACCAACGCGCAAAAATTGAGGCGCCAGACCCTTCCAGAGCCGAGATATCGAAGGTCAAAATTTGGACCTGAAAAAAAAACATAAGGGGTAACACTGTCATTTTTTTTTTTGGCCGAAATTTTGACCCCCTCCGATCTTCTTGAAACTCTGGATTCTGACAGAGGGCCACGAGACTTCGACCAACGCGCAAAAATTGAGGCGCTAGACCCTTCCAGAGCCGAGATATCGAAGGTCAAAATTTGGACCTGAAAAAAAAAACATAAGGGGTAACACTGTCATTTTTTTTTTGGCCGAAATTTTGACCCCCTCCGATCTTCTTGAAACTCTGGATTCTGACAGAGGGCCACGAGACTTCGACCAACGCGCAAAAATTGAGGCGCCAGACCCTTCCAGAGCCGAGATATCGAAGGTCAAAATTTGGACCTGAAAAAAAAAACATAAGGGGTAACACTGTCATTTTTTTTTTGGCCGAAATTTTGACCCCCTCCGATCTTCTTGAAACTCTGGATTCTGACAGAGGGCCACGAGACTTCGACCAACGCGCAAAAATTGAGGCGCTAGACCCTTCCAGAGCCGAGATATCGAAGGTCAAAATTTGGACCTGAAAAAAAAAACATAAGGGGTAACACTGTCATTTTTTTTTTTTGGCCGAAATTTTGACCCCCTCCGATCTTCTTGAAACTCTGGACTCTGACAGAGGGCCACGAGACTTCGACCAACGCGCAAAAATGGAGGCTCTAGACCCTTCCAGAGCCGAGATATCGAAGGTCAAAATTTGGACCTGAAAAAAAACATAAGGGGTAACACTGACATTTTTTTTTTTTGGCCGAAACTTTGACCCCCTCCGATCTTCTTGAAACTCTGGATTCTGACAGAGGGCCACGAGACTTCGACCAACGCGCAAAAATTGAGGCGCTAGACCCTTCCAGACCCGAGATATCGAAGGTCAAAATTTGGACCTGAAAAAAAAACATAAGGGGTAACACTGTCATTTTTTTTTTTGGCCGAAATTTTGACCCCCTCCGATCTTCTTGAAACTCTGGATTCTGACAGAGGGCCACGAGACTTCGAACAGCGCGCAAAAATTGAGGCGCTAGACCCTTCCAGAGCCGAGATATCGAAGGTCAAAATTTGGACCTGAAAAAAAAACATAAGGGGTAACACTGTCATTTTTTTTTTTGGCCGAAATTTTGACCCCCTCCGATCTTCTTGAAACTCTGGATTCTGACAGAGGGCCACGAGACTTCGACCAACGCGCAAAAATTGAGGCGCCAGACCCTTCTAGAGCCGAGATATCGAAGGTCAAAATTTGGACCTGAAAAAAAAACATAAGGGGTAACACTGTCATTTTTTTTTTGGCCGAAATTTTGACCCCCTCCGATCGTCTTGAAACTCTGGACTCTGACAGAGGGCCACGAGACTTCGACCAACGCGTAAAAATGGAGGCTCTAGACCCTTCCAGACCCGAGATATCGAAGGTCAAAATTTGGACCTGAAAAAAAAACATAAGGGGTAACACTGTCATTTTTTTTTTTTTGGCCTTAATTTTGACCCCCTCCGATCTTCTTGAAACTCTGGATTCTGACAGAGGGCCACGAGACTTCGACCAACGCGCAAAAATTGAGGCGCCAGACCCTTCCAGAGCCGAGATATCGAAGGTCAAAATTTGGACCTGAAAAAAAAACATAAGGGGTAACACTTTAATTTTTTTTTTGGCCGAAATTTTGACCCTCTCCGATCTTCTTGAAACTCTGGACTCTGACAGAGGGCCACGAGACTTCGACCAGCGTGCAAAAATGGAGGCTCTAGACCCTTCCAGAGCCGAGATATCGAAGGTCAAAATTTGGACCTGAAAAAAAAACATAAGGGGTAACACTGTCATTTTTTTTTTTTTGGCCGAAATTTTGACCCCCTCCGATCTTCTTGAAACTCTGGATTCTGACAGAGGGCCACGAGACTTCGACCAACGCGCAAAAATTGAGGCGCTAGACCCTTCCAGAGCCGAGATATCGAAGGTCAAAATTTGGACCTGAAAAAAAACATAAGGGGTAACACTGTCATTTTTTTTTTTGGCCGAAATTTTGACCCCCTCCGATCTTCTTGAAACTCTGGATTCTGACAGAGGGCCACGAGACTTCGACCAGCGCGCAAAAATTGAGGCTCTAGACCCTTCCAGAGCCGAGATATCGAAGGTCAAAATTTGGACCTGAAAAAAAAAACATAAGGGGTAACACTGTCATTTTTTTTTTTTGGCCGAAATTTTGACCCTCTCCGATCTTCTTGAAACTCTGGACTCTGACAGAGGGCCACGAGACTTCGACCAACGCGCAAAAATTGAGGCGCTAGACCCTTCCAGAGCCGAGATATCGAAGGTCAAAATTTGGACCTGAAAAAAAAACATAATGGGTAACACTGTCATTTTTTTTTTTGGCCGAAATTTTGACCCCCTCCGATCTTCTTGAAACTCTGGATTCTGACAGAGGGCCACGAGACTTCGACCAACGCGCAAAAATTGAGGCGCCAGACCCTTCCAGAGTCGAGATATCGAAGGTCAAAATTTGGACCTGAAAAAAAAAACATAATGGGTAACACTGTCATTTTTTTTTTTTGGCCGAAATTTTTACCCCCTCCGATATTCTTGAAACTCTGGATTCTGACAGAGGGCCACGAGACTTCGACCAACGCGCAAAAATTGAGGCGCTAGACCCTTCCAGAGCCGAGATATCGAAGGTCAAACTTTGGACCCGAAAAAAAAAACATAAGGGGTAACACTGTCGTTTTTTTTTTTTTTTTGGCCGAAATTTTGACCCCCTCCGATCTTCTTGAAACTCTGGATTCTGACAGAGGGCCACGAGACTTCGACCAACGCGCAAAAATTGAGGCGCTAGACCCTTCCAGAGCCGAGATATCGAAGGTCAAAATTTGGACCTGAAAAAAAAACATAAGGGGTAACACTGTCATTTTTTTTTGGCCGAAATTTTTACCCCCTCCGATATTCTTGAAACTCTGGATTCTGACAGAGGGACACGAGACTTCGACCAACGCGCAAAAATTGAGGCGCCAGACCCTTCCAGAGCCGAGATATCGAAGGTCAAAATTTGGACCTGAAAAAAAAAACATAAGGGGTAACACTGTCATTTTTTTTTTGGCCGAAATTTTGACCCCCTCCGATCTTCTTGAAACTCTGGATTCTGACAGAGGGCCACGAGACTTCGACCAACGCGCAAAAATTGAGGCGCTAGACCCTTCCAGACCCGAGATATCGAAGGTCAAAATTTGGACCTGAAAAAAAAACATAAGGGGTAACACTGTCATTTTTTTTTTTGGCCGAAATTTTGACCCCCTCCGATCTTCTTGAAACTCTGGATTCTGACAGAGGGCCACGAGACTTCGACCAGCGCGCAAAAATTGAGGCGCTAGACCCTTCCAGAGCCGAGATATCGAAGGTCAAAATTTGGACCTGAAAAAAAAACATAAGGGGTAACACTGTCATTATTTTTTTTGGCCGAAATTTTGACCCCCTCCGATCTTCTTGAAACTCTGGATTCTGACAGAGGGCCACGAGACTTCGACCAACGCGCAAAAATTGAGGCGCCAGACCCTTCCAGAGCCGAGATATCGAAGGTCAAAATTTGGACCTGAAAAAAAAACATAAGGGGTAACACTGTCATTTTTTTTCGGCCGAAATTTTGACCCCCTCCGATCGTCTTGAAACTCTGGACTCTGACAGAGGGCCACGAGACTTCGACCAACGCGCAAAAATTGAGGCGCTAGACCCTTCCAGAGCCGAGATATCGAAGGTCAAAATTTGGACCTGAAAAAAAAACATAAGGGGTAACACTGTCATTTTTTTTTTTGGCCGAAATTTTGACCCCCTCCGATCTTCTTGAAACTCTGGATTCTGACAGAGGGCCACGAGACTTCGACCAACGCGCAAAAATTGAGGCGCCAGACCCTTCCAGAGTCGAGATATCGAAGGTCAAAATTTGGACCTGAAAAAAAAAACATAAGGGGTAACACTGTCATTTTTTTTTTTGGCCGAAATTTTTACCCCCTCTGATATTCTTGAAACTCTGGATTCTGACAGAGGGCCACGAGACTTCGACCAACGTGCAAAAATTGAGGCACTAGACCCTTCCAGAGCCGAGATATCGAAGGTCAAACTTTGGACCCGAAAAAAAAAACATAAGGGGTAACACTGTCATTTTTTTTTTTGGCCGAAATTTTGACCCCCTCCGATCTTCTTGAAACTCTGGATTCTGACAGAGGGCCACGAGACTTCGACCAACGCGCAAAAATTGAGGCGCTAGACCCTTCCAAAGCAGAGATATCGAAGGTCAAAATTTGGACCTGAAAAAAAAAACATAAGGGGTAACACTGTCATTTTTTTTTTTTGGCCGAAATTTTGACCCCCTCCGATCTTCTTGAAACTCTGGATTCTGACAGAGGGCCACGAGACTTCGACCAACGCGCAAAAATTGAGGCGCCAGACCCTTCCAGAGCCGAGATATCGAAGGTCAAAATGTGGACCTGAAAAAAAAACATAAGGGGTAACACTGTCATTTTTTTTTTGGCCGAAATTTTGACCCCCTCCGATCTTCTTGAAACTCTGGATTCTGACAGAGGGCCACGAGACTTCGACCAACGCGCAAAAATGGAGGCGCTAGACCCTTCCAGAGCTGAGATATCGAAGGTCAAAATTTGGACCTGAAAAAAAAACATAAGGGGTAACACTGTCATTTTTTTTTTTTTGGCCGAAATTTTGACCCCCTCCGATCTTCTTGAAACTCTGGACTCTGACAGAGGGCCACGAGACTTCGACCAGCGTGCAAAAATGGAGGCTCTAGACCCTTCCAGAGCCGAGATATCGGATGTCAAAGTTTTGACCTGAAAAAAAAACATAAGGGGTAACACTGTCGTTTTTGGCCGAAATTTTGACCCCCTCCGATCTTCTTGAAACTCTGGATTCTGACAGAGGGCCACGAGACTTCGACCAGCGCGCAAAAATGGAGGCTCTAGACCCTTCCAGAGCCGAGATATAGGATGTCAAAGTTTTGACCTGATAAAAAACATAAGGGGTAACACTGTCGATTTTGGCCGAAATTTTGACCCCCTCCGATCTTCTTGAAACTCTGGATTCTGACAGAGGACCACAAGACTTCGACCAGCGCGCAAAAATGGAGGCTCTAGACCCTTCCAGAGCCGAGATATCGAAGGTCAAAATTTGGACCTGAAAAAAAAACATAAGGGGTAACACTGTCATTTTTTTTTTTTTGGCCGAAATTTTGACCCCCTCCGATCTTCTTGAAACTCTGGATTCTGACAGAGGGCCACGAGACTTCGACCAACGCACAAAAATTGAGGCGCTAGACCCTTCCAGAGCCGAGATATCGAAGGTCAAAATTTGGACCTGAAAAAAAAAACATAAGGGGTAACACTGTCATTTTTTTTTTTGGCCGAAATTTTGACCCCCTCCGATCTTCTTGAAACTCTGGATTCTGACAGAGGGCCACGAGACTTCGACCAACGCGCAAAAATTGAGGCGCCAGACCCTTCCAGAGCCGAGATATCGAAGGTCAAAATTTGGACCTGAAAAAAAAACATAAGGGGTAACACTGTCGTTTTTGGCCGAAATTTTGACCCCCTCCGATCTTCTTGAAACTCTGGATTCTGACAGAGGGCCACGAGACTTTGACCAGCGCGCAAAAATGGAGGCTCTAGACCCTTCCAGAGCCGAGATATCGGATGTCAAAGTTTTGACCTGAAAAAAAAACATAAGGGGTAACACTGTCGTTTTTGGCCGAAATTTTGACCCCCTCCGATCTTCTTGAAACTCTGGATTCTGACAGAGGGCCACGAGACTTCGACCAGCGTGCAAAAATGGAGGATCTAGACCCTTCCAGAGCCGAGATATCGGATGTCAAAGTTTTGACCTGAAAAAAAAACATAAGGGGTAACACTGTCGTTTTTGGCCGAAATTTTGACCCCCTCCGATCTTCTTGAAACTCTGGATTCTGACAGAGGGCCACGAGACTTCGACCAGCGCGCAAAAATGGAGGCTCTAGACCCTTCCAGAGCCGAGATATCGGATGTCAAAGTTTTGACCTGAAAAAAAAACATAAGGGGTAACACTGTCATTTTTGGCCGAAATTTTGACCCCCTCCGATCTTCTTGAAACTCTGGATTCTGACAGAGGGCCACGAGACTTCGACCAGCGCGCAAGAATGGAGGCTCTAGACCCTTCCAGAGCCGAGATATCGGATGTCAAAGTTTTGACCTGAAAAAAAAAACATAAGGGGTAACACTGTCGTTTTTGGCCGAAATTTTGACCCCCTCCGATCTTCTTGAAACTCTGGATTCTGATAGAGGGCCACGAGACTTCGACCAACGCGCAAAAATTGAGGCGCTAGACCCTTCCAGAGCCGAGATATCGAAGGTCAAAATTTGGACCTGAAAAAAAAACATAAGGGGTAACACTGTCATTTTTTTTTTGGCCGAAATTTTGACCCCCTCCGATCTTCTTGAAACTCTGGATTCTGACAGAGGGCCATGAGACTTCGACCAACGCGCAAAAATTGAGGCGCCAGACCCTTCCAGAGCCGAGATATCGAAGGTCAAAATTTGGGCCTGAAAAAAAAAACATAAGGGGTAACACTGTCATTTTTTTTTTTTTGGCCGAAATTTTGACCCCCTCCGATCTTCTTGAAACTCTGGACTCTGACAGAGGGCCACGAGACTTCGACCAGCGCGCAAAAATGGATGCTCTAGACCCTTCCAGAGCCGAGATATTGAAGGTCAAAATTTGGACCTGAAAAAAAAACATAAGGGGTAACACTGTCATTTTTTTTTTTGGCCGAAATTTTGACCCCCTCCGATCTTCTTGAAACTCTGGATTCTGACAGAGGGCCACGAGACTTCGACCAACGCGCAAAAATTGAGGCGCTAGACCCTTCCAGAGCCGAGATATCGAAGGTCAAAATTTGGACCTGAAAAAAAAACATAATGGGTAACACTGTCATTTTTTTTTTTGGCCGAAATTTTGACCCCCTCCGATCTTCTTGAAACTCTGGATTCTGACAGAGGGCCACGAGACTTCGACCAACGCGCAAAAATTGAGGCGCCAGACCCTTCCAGAGTCGAGATATCGAAGGTCAAAATTTGGACCTGAAAAAAAAAACATAATGGGTAACACTGTCATTTTTTTTTTTTGGCCGAAATTTTTACCCCCTCCGATATTCTTGAAACTCTGGATTCTGACAGAGGGCCACGAGACTTCGACCAACGCGCAAAAATTGAGGCGCTAGACCCTTCCAGAGCCGAGATATCGAAGGTCAAACTTTGGACCCGAAAAAAAAAACATAAGGGGTAACACTGTCGTTTTTTTTTTTTTTTTGGCCGAAATTTTGACCCCCTCCGATCTTCTTGAAACTCTGGATTCTGACAGAGGGCCACGAGACTTCGACCAACGCACAAAAATTGAGGCGCTAGACCCTTCCAGAGCCGAGATATCGAAGGTCAAAATTTGGACCTGAAAAAAAAAAACATAAGGGGTAACACTGTCATTTTTTTTTTTGGCCGAAATTTTGACCCCCTCCGATCTTCTTGAAACTCTGGATTCTGACAGAGGGCCACGAGACTTCGACCAACGCGCAAAAATTGAGGCGCTAGACCCTTCCAGAGCCGAGATATCGAAGGTCAAAATTTGGACCTGAAAAAAAAACATAAGGGGTAACACTGTCATTTTTTTTTGGCCGAAATTTTTACCCCCTCCGATATTCTTGAAACTCTGGATTCTGACAGAGGGACACGAGACTTCGACCAACGCGCAAAAATTGAGGCGCCAGACCCTTCCAGAGCCGAGATATCGAAGGTCAAAATTTGGACCTGAAAAAAAAAACATAAGGGGTAACACTGTCATTTTTTTTTTGGCCGAAATTTTGACCCCCTCCGATCTTCTTGAAACTCTGGATTCTGACAGAGGGCCACGAGACTTCGACCAACGCGCAAAAATTGAGGCGCTAGACCCTTCCAGACCCGAGATATCGAAGGTCAAAATTTGGACCTGAAAAAAAAACATAAGGGGTAACACTGTCATTTTTTTTTTTGGCCGAAATTTTGACCCCCTCCGATCTTCTTGAAACTCTGGATTCTGACAGAGGGCCACGAGACTTCGACCAGCGCGCAAAAATTGAGGCGCTAGACCCTTCCAGAGCCGAGATATCGAAGGTCAAAATTTGGACCTGAAAAAAAAACATAAGGGGTAACACTGTCATTATTTTTTTTGGCCGAAATTTTGACCCCCTCCGATCTTCTTGAAACTCTGGATTCTGACAGAGGGCCACGAGACTTCGACCAACGCGCAAAAATTGAGGCGCTAGACCCTTCCAGAGCCGAGATATCGAAGGTCAAAATTTGGACCTGAAAAAAAAACATAAGGGGTAACACTGTCATTTTTTTTTTTTGGCCGAAATTTTGACCCCCTCCGATCTTCTTGAAACTCTGGATTCTGACAGAGGGCCACGAGACTTCGACCAACGCGCAAAAATTGAGGCGCCAGACCCTTCCAGAGTCGAGATATCGAAGGTCAAAATTTGGACCTGAAAAAAAAAACATAAGGGGTAACACTGTCATTTTTTTTTTTGGCCGAAATTTTTACCCCCTCTGATATTCTTGAAACTCTGGATTCTGACAGAGGGCCACGAGACTTCGACCAACGTGCAAAAATTGAGGCGCTAGACCCTTCCAGAGCCGAGATATCGAAGGTCAAACTTTGGACCCGAAAAAAAAACATAAGGGGTAACACTGTCGTTTTTTTTTTTTTTGGCCGAAATTTTGACCCCCTCCGATCTTCTTGAAACTCTGGATTCTGACAGAGGGCCACGAGACTTCGACCAACGCGCAAAAATGGAGGCGCTAGACCCTTCCAGAGCTGAGATATCGAAGGTCAAAATTTGGACCTGAAAAAAAAACATAAGGGGTAACACTGTCATTTTTTTTTTTTGGCCGAAATTTTGACCCCCTCCGATCTTCTTGAAACTCTGGACTCTGACAGAGGGCCACGAGACTTCGACCAGCGTGCAAAAATGGAGGCTCTAGACCCTTCCAGAGCCGAGATATCGGATGTCAAAGTTTTGACCTGAAAAAAAAAACATAAGGGGTAACACTGTCGTTTTTGGCCGAAATTTTGACCCCCTCCGATCTTCTTGAAACTCTGGATTCTGACAGAGGGCCACGAGACTTCGACCAGCGCGCAAAAATGGAGGCTCTAGACCCTTCCAGAGCCGAGATATAGGATGTCAAAGTTTTGACCTGATAAAAAACATAAGGGGTAACACTGTCGATTTTGGCCGAAATTTTGACCCCCTCCGATCTTCTTGAAGCTCTGGATTCTGACAGAGGACCACAAGACTTCGACCAGCGCGCAAAAATGGAGGCTCTAGACCCTTCCAGAGCCGAGATATCGAAGGTCAAAATTTGGACCTGAAAAAAAAACATAAGGGGTAACACTGTCATTTTTTTTTTTTTGGCCGAAATTTTGACCCCCTCCGATCTTCTTGAAACTCTGGATTCTGACAGAGGGCCACGAGACTTCGACCAACGCACAAAAATTGAGGCGCTAGACCCTTCCAGAGCCGAGATATCGAAGGTCAAAATTTGGACCTGAAAAAAAAAACATAAGGGGTAACACTGTCATTTTTTTTTTTGGCCGAAATTTTGACCCCCTCCGATCTTCTTGAAACTCTGGATTCTGACAGAGGGCCACGAGACTTCGACCAACGCGCAAAAATTGAGGCGCCAGACCCTTCCAGAGCCGAGATATCGAAGGTCAAAATTTGGACCTGAAAAAAAAACATAAGGGGTAACACTGTCGTTTTTGGCCGAAATTTTGACCCCCTCCGATCTTCTTGAAACTCTGGATTCTGACAGAGGGCCACGAGACTTTGACCAGCGCGCAAAAATGGAGGCTCTAGACCCTTCCAGAGCCGAGATATCGGATGTCAAAGTTTTGACCTGAAAAAAAAACATAAGGGGTAACACTGTCGTTTTTGGCCGAAATTTTGACCCCCTCCGATCTTCTTGAAACTCTGGATTCTGACAGAGGGCCACGAGACTTCGACCAGCGCGCAAAAATGGAGGATCTAGACCCTTCCAGAGCCGAGATATCGGATGTCAAAGTTTTGACCTGAAAAAAAAACATAAGGGGTAACACTGTCGTTTTTGGCCGAAATTTTGACCCCCTCCGATCTTCTTGAAACTCTGGATTCTGACAGAGGGCCACGAGACTTCGACCAGCGCGCAAAAATGGAGGCTCTAGACCCTTCCAGAGCCGAGATATCGGATGTCAAAGTTTTGACCTGAAAAAAAAACATAAGGGGTAACACTGTCATTTTTGGCCGAAATTTTGACCCCCTCCGATCTTCTTGAAACTCTGGATTCTGACAGAGGGCCACGAGACTTCGACCAGCGCGCAAAAATGGAGGCTCTAGACTCTTCCAGAGCCGAGATATCGGATGTCAAAGTTTTGACCTGAAAAAAAAACATAAGGGGTAACACTGTCGTTTTTGGCCGAAATTTTGACCCCCTCCGATCTTCTTGAAACTCTGGATTCTGACAGAGGGCCACGAGACTTCGACCAGCGCGCAAAAATGGAGGCTCTAGACCCTTCCAGAGCCGAGATATCGGATGTCAAAGCTTTGACCTGAAAAAAAAACATAAGGGGTAACACTGTCGTTTTTAGCCGAAATTTTGACCCCCTCCGATCTTCTTGAAACTCTGGATTCTGACAGAGGGCCACGAGACTTCGACCAGCGCGCAAAAATGGAGGCTCTAGACCCTTCCAGAGCCGAGATATCGGATGTCAAAGTTTTGACCTGAAAAAAAAAACATAAGGGGTAACACTGTCGTTTTTGGCCGAAATTTTGACCCCCTCCGATCTTCTTGAAACTCTGGATTCTGACAGAGGGCCACGAGACTTCGACCAGCGCGCAAAAATGGAGGCTCTAGACCCTTCCAGAGCCGAGATATCGGATGTCAAAGTTTTGACCTGAAAAAAAAACATAAGGGGTAACACTGTCGTTTTTGGCCGAAATGTTGACCCCCTCCGGTCTTCTTGAAACTCTGGATTCTGACAGAGGGCCACGAGACTTCGACCAGCGCGCAAAAATGGAGGCTCTAGACCCTTCCAGAGCCGAGATATATGATGTCAAAGTTTTGACCTGAAAAAAAAACATAAGGGGTAACACTGTCGTTTTTGGCCGAAATTTTGACCCCCTCCGATCTTCTTGAAACTCTGGATTCTGACAGAGGGCCACGAGACTTCGACCAGCGCGCAAAAATGGAGGCTCTAGACCCTTCCAGAGCCGAGATATCGGATGTCAAAGTTTTGACCTGAAAAAAAAACATAAGGGGTAACACTGTCGTTTTTGGCCAAAATTTTGACCCCCTCCGATCTTCTTGAAACTCTGGATTCTGACAGAGGGCCACGAGACTTCGACCAGCGCGCAAAAATGGAGGCTCTAGACCCTTCCAGAGCCGAGATATCGCATGTCAAAGTTTTGACCCAAAAAAAAACATAAGGGGTAACACTGTCATTTTTGGCCGAAATTTTGACCCCCTCCGATCTTCTTGAAACTCTGGATTCTGACAGAGGGCCACGAGACTTCGACCAGCGCGCAAAAATGGAGGATCTAGACCCTTCCAGAGCCGAGATATCGGATGTCAAAGTTTTGACCTGAAAAAAAAAACATAAGGGGTAACACTGTCGTTTTTGGCCGAAATTTTGACCCCCTCCGATCTTCTTGAAACTCTGGATTCTGACAGAGGGCCACGAGACTTCGACCAGCGCGCAAAAATGGAGGCTCTAGACCCTTCCAGAGCCGAGATATCGGATGTCAAAGTTTTGACCTGAAAAAAAAACATAAGGGGTAACACTGTCGTTTTTGGCCGAAATTTTGACCCCCTCCGATCTTCTTGAAACTCTGGATTCTGACAGAGGGCCACGAGACTTCGACCAGCGCGCAAAAATGGAGGCTCTAGACCCTTCCAGAGCCGAGATATCGGATGTCAAAGTTTTGACCTGAAAAAAAAAACATAAGGGGTAACACTGTCGTTTTTGGCTGAAATTTTTACCCCCTCCGATCTTCTTGAAACTCTGGATTCTGACAGAGGGCCACGAGACTTCGACCAGCGCGCAAAATGGAGGCTCTAGACCCTTCCAGAGCCGAGATATCGGATGTCAAAGTTTTGACCTGAAAAAAAAACATAAGGGGTAACACTGTCGTTTTTGGCCGAAATTTTGACCCCCTCCGATCTTCTTGAAACTCTGGATTCTGACAGAGGGCCACGAGACTTCGACCAGCACGCAAAAATGGAGGCTCTAGACCCTTCCAGAGCCGAGATATCGGATGTCAAAGTTTTGACCTGAAAAAAAAACATAAGGGGTAACACTGTCGTTTTTGGCCGAAATTTTGACCCCCTCCGATCTTCTTGAAACTCTGGATTCTGACAGAGGGCCACGAGACTTCGACCAGCGCGCAAAAATGGAGGCTCTAGACCCTTCCAGAGCCGAGATATCGGATGTCAAAGCTTTGACCTGAAAAAAAACATAAGGGGTAACACTGTCGTTTTTGGCCGAAATTTTGACCCCCTCCGATCTTCTTGAAACTCTGGATTCTGACAGAGGGCCACGAGACTTCGACCAGCGCGCAAAAATGGAGGCTCTAGACCCTTCCAGAGCCGAGATATCGGATGTCAAAGTTTTGACCTGAAAAAAAAAACATAAGGGGTAACACTGTCGTTTTTGGCCGAAATTTTGACCCCCTCCGATCTTCTTGAAACTCTGGATTCTGACAGAGGGCCACGAGACTTCGACCAACGCGCAAAAATGGAGGCTCTAGACCCTTCCAGAGCCGAGATATCGGATGTCAAAGTTTTGACCTGAAAAAAAAACATAAGGGGTAACACTGTCGTTTTTGGCCGAAATTTTGACCCCCTCCGATCTTCTTGAAACTCTGGATTCTGACAGAGGGCCACGAGACTTCGACCAGCGCGCAAAAATGGAGGCTCTAGACCCTTCCAGAGCCGAGATATCGGATGTCAAAGTTTTGACCTGAAAAAAAAACATAAGGGGTAACACTGTCGTTTTTGGCCAAAATTTTGACCCCCTCCGATCTTCTTGAAACTCTGGATTCTGACAGAGGGCCACGAGACTTCGACCAGCGCGCAAAAATGGAGGCTCTAGACCCTTCCAGAGCCGAGATATCGCATGTCAAAGTTTTGACCTGAAAAAAAAACATAAGGGGTAACACTGTCGTTTTTGGCCGAAATTTTGACCCCCTCCGATCTTCTTGAAACTCTGGATTCTGACAGAGGGCCACGAGACTTCGACCAGCGCGCATAAATGGAGGATCTAGACCCTTCCAGAGCCGAGATATCCGATGTCAAAGTTTTGACCTGAAAAAAAAAACATAAGGGGTAACACTGTCGTTTTTGGCCGAAATTTTGACCCCCTCCGATCTTCTTGAAACTCTGGATTCTGACAGAGGGCCACGAGACTTCGACCAGCGCGCAAAAATGGAGGCTCTAGACCCTTCCAGAGCCGAGATATCGGATGTCAAAGTTTTGACCTGAAAAAAAAAAACATAAGGGGTAACACTGTCGTTTTTGGCCGAAATTTTGACCCCCTCCGATCTTCTTGAAACTCTGGATTCTGACAGAGGGCCACGAGACTTCGACCAGCGCGCAAAAATGGAGGCTCTAGACCCTTCCAGAGCCGAGATATAGGATGTCAAAGTTTTGACCTGAAAAAAAAAACATAAGGGGTAACACTGTCCTTTTTGGCCGAAATTTTGACCCCCTCCGATCTTCTTGAAACTCTGGATTCTGACAGAGGGCCACGAGACTTCGACCAGCGCGCAAAAATGGAGGCTCTAGACCCTTCCAGAGCCGAGATATAGGATGTCAAAGTTTTGACCTGAAAAAAAAAACATAAGGGGTAACACTGTCCTTTTTGGCCGAAATTTTGACCCCCTCCGATCTTCTTGAAACTCTGGATTCTGACAGAGGGCCACGAGACTTCGACCAGCGCGCAAAAATGGAGGCTCTAGACCCTTCCAGAGCCGAGATATCGGATGTCAAAGTTTTGACCTGAAAAAAAAACATAAGGGGTAACACTGTCGTTTTTGGCCGAAATTTTGACCCCCTCCGATCTTCTTGAAACTCTGGATTCTGACAGAGGGCCACGAGACTTCGACCAGCGCGCAAAAATGGAGGCTCTAGACCCTTCCAGAGCCGAGATATCGGATGTCAAAGTTTTGACCTGAAAAAAAAACATAAGGGGTAACACTGTCGTTTTTGGCCGAAATTTTGACCCCCTCCGATCTTCTTGAAACTCTGGATTCTGACAGAGGGCCACAAGACTTCGACCAGCGCGCAAAAATGGAGGCTCTAGACCCTTCCAGAGCCGAGATATCGGATGTCAAAGCTTTGACCTGAAAAAAAAACATAAGGGGTAACACTGTCGTTTTTGGCCGAAATTTTGACCCCCTCCGATCTTCTTGAAACTCTGGATTCTGACAAGGGGCCACGAGACTTCGACCAGCGCGCAAAAATGGAGGCTCTAGACCCTTCCAGAGCCGAGATATCGGATGTCAAAGTTTTGACCTGAAAAAAAAACATAAGGGGTAACACTGTCGTTTTTGGCCGAAATTTTGACCCCCTCCGATCTTCTTGAAACTCTGGATTCTGACAGAGGGCCACGAGACTTCGACCAGCGCGCAAAAATGGAGGCTCTAGACCCTTCCAGAGCCGAGATATCGGATGTCAAAGTTTTCACCTGAAAAAAAAAACATAAGGGGTAACACTGTCGTTTTTGGCCGAAATTTTGACACCCTCCGATCTTCTTGAAACTCTGGATTCTGACAGAGGGCCACGAGACTTCGACCAGCGCGCAAAAATGGAGGCTCTAGACCCTTCCAGAGCCGAGATATCGGATGTCAAAGTTTTGACCTGAAAAAAAAACATAAGGGGTAACACTGTCGTTTTTGGCCGAAATTTTGACCCCCTCCGATCTTCTTGAAACTCTGGATTCTGACAGAGGGCCATGAGACTTCGACCAGCGCGCAAAAATGGAGGC
>CM075866.1:41643283-41670653 GCA_038021265.1 Cyprinella venusta | reverse complement strand
TGGCCACGAGACTTCGACCAGCGCGCAAAATGGAGCTCTAGACCCTTCCAGAGCCGAGATATCGGATGTCAAAGTTTTGACCTGAAAAAAAAAACATAAGGGGTAACACTGTCATTTTTGGCCGAAATTTTGACCCCCTCCGATCTTCTTGAAACTCTGGATTCTGACAGAGGGCCACGAGACTTCGACCAGCGCGCAAAAATGGAGGCTCTAGACCCTTCCAGAGCCGAGATATCGGATGTCAAAGTTTTGACCTGAAAAAAAAAACATAAGGGGTAACACTGTCGTTTTTGGCCGAAATTTTGACCCCCTCCGATCTTCTTGAAACTCTGGATTCTGACAGAGGGCCACGAGACTTCGACCAGCGCGCAAAAATGGAGGCTCTAGACCCTTCCAGAGCCGAGATATCGGATGTCAAAGTTTTGACCTGAAAAAAAAACATAAGGGGTAACACTGTCGTTTTTGGCCGAAATTTTGACCCCCTCCGATCTTCTTGAAACTCTGGATTCTGACAGAGGGCCACGAGACTTCGACCAGCGCGCAAAAATGGAGGCTCTAGACCCTTCCAGAGCCGAGATATCGGATGTCAAAGATTTGACCTGAAAAAAAAAACATAAGGGGTAACACTGTCGTTTTTGGCCGAAATTTTGACCCCCTCCGATCTTCTTGAAACTCTGGATTCTGACAGAGGGCCACGAGACTTCGACCAGCGCGCAAAAATGGAGGCTCTAGACCCTTCCAGAGCCGAGATATCGGATGTCAAAGTTTTGACCTGAAAAAAAACATAAGGGGTAACACTGTCGTTTTTGGCCGAAATTTTGACCCCCTCCGATCTTCTTGAAACTCTGGATTCTGACAGAGGGCCACGAGACTTCGACCAGCGCGCAAAAATGGAGGCTCTAGACCCTTCCAGAGCCGAGATATCGGATGTCAAAGTTTTGACCTGAAAAAAAAACATAAGGGGTAACACTGTCGTTTTTGGCCGAAATTTTGACCCCCTCCGATCTTCTTGAAACTCTGGATTCTGACAGAGGGCCACGAGACTTCGACCAGCGCGCAAAAATGGAGGCTCTAGACCCTTCCAGAGCCGAGATATCGGATGTCAAAGTTTTGACCTGAAAAAAAAACATAAGGGGTAACACTGTCGTTTTTGGCCGAAATTTTGACCCCCTCCGATCTTCTTGAAACTCTGGATTCTGACAGAGGGCCACGAGACTTCGACCAGCGCGCAAAAATGGAGGCTCTAGACCCTTCCAGAGCCGAGATATCGGATGTCAAAGTTTTGACCTGAAAAAAAAAACATAAGGGGTAACACTGTCGTTTTTGGCCGAAATTTTGACCCCCTCCGATCTTCTTGAAACTCTGGATACTGACAGAGGGCCACGAGACTTCGACCAGCGCGCAAAAATGGAGGCTCTAGACCCTTCCAGAGCCGAGATATCGGATGTCAAAGTTTTGACCTGAAAAAAAAACATAAGGGGTAACACTGTCATTTTTGGCCGAAATTTTGACCCCCTCCGATCTTCTTGAAACTCTGGATTCTGACAGAGGGCCATGAGACTTCAACCAGCGCGCAAAAATGGAGGCTCTAGACCCTTCCAGAGCCGAGATATCGGATGTCAAAGTTTTGACCCGAAAAAAAAACATAAGGGGTAACACTGTCGTTTTTGGCCGAAATTTTGACCCCCTCCGATCTTCTTGAAACTCTGGATTCTGACAGAGGGCCACGAGACTTCGACCAGCACGCAAAAATGGAGGCTCTAGACCCTTCCAGAGCCGAGATATCGGACGTCAAAGTTTTGACCTGAAAAAAAAACATAAGGGGTAACACTGTCGTTTTTGGCCGAAATTTTGACCCCCTCCGATCTTCTTGAAACTCTGGATTCTGACAGAGGGCCACGAGACTTCGACCAGCGCGCAAAAATGGAGGCTCTAGACCCTTCCAGAGCCGAGATATCGGATGTCAAAGTTTTGACCTGAAAAAAAAAACATAAGGGGTAACACTGTCGTTTTTGGCCGAAATTTTGACCCCCTCCGATCTTCTTGAAACTCTGGATTCTGACAGAGGGCCACGAGACTTCGACCAGCGCGCAAAAATGGAGGCTCTAGACCCTTCCAGAGCCGAGATATCGGATGTCAAAGTTTTGACCTGAAAAAAAAAACATAAGGGGTAACACTGTCGTTTTTGGCCGAAATTTTGACCCCCTCCGATCTTCTTGAAACTCTGGATTCTGACAGAGGGCCACGAGACTTCGACCAGCGCGCAAAAATGGAGGCTCTAGACCCTTCCAGAGCCGAGATATCTGATGTCAAAGTTTTGACCTGAAAAAAAAAACATAAGGGGTAACACTGTCGTTTTTGGCTGAAATTTTGACCCCCTCCGATCTTCTTGAAACTCTGGATTCTGACAGAGGGCCACGAGACTTCGACCAGCGCGCAAAAATGGAGGCTCTAGACCCTTCCAGAGCCGACATATCGGATGTCAAAGTTTTGACCTGAAAAAAAAAACATAAGGGGTAACACTGTCGTTTTTGGCCGAAATTTTGATCCCCTCCGATCTTCTTGAAACTCTGGATTCTGACAGAGGGCCACGAGACTTCGACCAGCGCGCAAAAATGGAGGCTCTAGACCCTTCCAGAGCCGAGATATCGGATGTCAAAGTTTTGACCTGAAAAAAAAAACAGAAGGGGTAACACTGTCGTTTTTGGCCGAAATTTTGACCCCCTCCGATCTTCTTGAAACTCTGGATTCTGACAGAGGGCCACGAGACTTCGACCAGCGCGCAAAAATGGAGGCTCTAGACCCTTCCAGAGCCGAGATATCGGATGTCAAAGTTTTGACCTGAAAAAAAAACATAAGGGGTAACACTGTCGTTTTTGGCCGAAATTTTGACCCCCTCCGATCTTCTTGAAACTCTGGATTCTGACAGAGGGCCACGAGACTTCGACCAGCGCGCAAAAATGGAGGCTCTAGACCCTTCCAGAGCCGAGATATCGGATGTCAAAGTTTTGACCTGAAAAAAAAACATAAGGGGTAACACTGTCGTTTTTGGCCAAAAATTTGACCCCCTCCGATCTTCTTGAAACTCTGGATTCTGACAGAGGGCCATGAGACTTCAAACAGCACGCAAAAATGGAGGCTCTAGACCCTTCCTGAGCCGAGATATCGGATGTCAAAGTTTTGACCTGAAAAAAAAACATAAGGGGTAACACTGTCGTTTTTGGCCGAAATTTTGACCCCCTCCGATCTTCTTGAAACTCTGGATTCTGACAGAGGGCCACGAGACTTCGACCAGCGCGCAAAAATGGAGGCTCTAGACCCTTCCAGAGCCGAGATATCGGATGTCAAAGTTTTGACCTGAAAAAAAAACATAAGGGGTAACACTGTCGTTTTTGGCCGAAATTTTGACCCCCTCCGATCTTCTTGAAACTCTAGATTCTGACAGAGGGCCACGAGACTTCGACCAGCGCGCAAAAATGGAGGCTCTAGACCCTTCCAGAGCCGAGATATCGGATGTCAAAGTTTTGACCTGAAAAAAAACCATAAGGGGTAACACTGTCGTTTTTGGCCGAAATTTTGACCCCCTCCGATCTTCTTGAAACTCTGGATTCTGACAGAGGGCCACGAGACTTCGACCAGCGCGCAAAAATGGAGTCTCTAGACCCTTCCAGAGCCGAGATATCGGATGTCAAAGTTTTGACCTGGAAAAAAAACATAAGGGGTAACACTGTCGTTTTTGGCCGAAATTTTGACCCCCTCCGATCTTCTTGAAACTCTGGATTCTGACAGAGGGCCACGAGACTTCGACCAGCGCGCAAAAATGGAGGCTCTAGACCCTTCCAGAGCCGAGATATCGGATGTCAAAGTTTTGACCTGAAAAAAAAAACATAAGGGGTAACACTGTCGTTTTTGGCCGAAATTTTGACCCCCTCCGATCTTCTTAAAACTCTGGATTCTGACAGAGGGCCACGAGACTTCGACCAGCGCGCAAAAATGGAGGCCCTAGACCCTTCCAGAGCCGAGATATCGGATGTCAAAGTTTTGACCTGAAAAAAAAAACATAAGGGGTAACACTGTCGTTTTTGGCCGAAATTTTGACCCCCTCCGATCTTCTTGAAATTCTGGATTCTGACAGAGGGCCACGAGACTTCGACCAGCGCGCAAAAATGGAGGCTCTAGACCCTTCCAGAGCCGAGATATCGGATGTCAAAGTTTTGACCTGAAAAAAAAACATAAGGGGTAACACTGTCGTTTTTGGCCGAAATTTTGACCCCCTCCGATCTTCTTGAAACTCTGGATTCTGACAGAGGGCCACGAGACTTCGACCAGCGCGCAAAAATGGAGGCTCTAGACCCTTCCAGAGCCGAGATATCGGATGTCAAAGTTTTGACCTGAAAAAAAAACATAAGGGGTAACACTGTCGTTTTTGGCCGAAATTTTGACCCCCTCCGATCTTCTTGAAACTCTAGATTCTGACAGAGGGCCACGAGACTTCGACCAGCGCGCAAAAATGGAGGCTCTAGACCCTTCCAGAGCCGAGATATCGGATGTCAAAATTTTGACCTGAAAAAAAAACATAAGGGGTAACACTGTCATTTTTGGCCGAAATTTTGACCCCCTCCGATCTTCTTGAAACTCTGGATACTGACAGAGGGCCACGAGACTTCGACCAGCGCGCAAAAATGGAGGCTCTAGACCCTTCCACAGCCGAGATATCGGATGTCAAAGTTTTGACCTGAAAAAAAAAAACATAAGGGGTAACACTGTCGTTTTTGGCCGAAATTTTGACCCCCTCCGATCTTCTTGAAACTCTGGATTCTGACAGAGGGCCACGAGACTTCGACCAGCGCGCAAAAATGGAGGCTCTAGACCCTTCCAGAGCCGAGATATCGGATGTCAAAGTTTTGACCTGAAAAAAAAACATAAGGGGTAACACTGTCGTTTTTGGCCGAAATTTTGACCCCCTCCGATCTTCTTGAAACTCTGGATTCTGACAGAGGGCCACGAGACTTCGACCAGCGCGCAAAAATGGAGGCTCTAGACCCTTCCAGAGCCGAGATATCGGATGTCAAAGTTTTGACCTGAAAAAAAAACATAAGGGGTAACACTGTCGTTTTTGGCCGAAATTTTGACCCCCTCCGATCTTCTTGAAACTCTGGATTCTGACAGAGGGCCACGAGACTTCGACCAGCGCGCAAAAATGGAGGCTCTAGACCCTTCCAGAGCCGAGATATCGGATGTCAAAGTTTTGACCTGAAAAAAAAAACATAAGGGGTAACACTGTCGTTTTTGGCCGAAATTTTGACCCCCTCCGATCTTCTTGAAACTCTGGATTCTGACAGAGGGCCACGAGACTTCGACCAGCGCGCAAAAATGGAGGCTCTAGACCCTTCCAGAGCCGAGATATCGGATGTCAAAGTTTTGACCTGAAAAAAAAAACATAAGGCGTAACACTGTCGTTTTTGGCCGAAATTTTGACCCCCTCCGATCTTCTTGAAACTCTGGATTCTGACAGAGGGCCACGAGACTTCGACCAGCGCGCAAAAATGGAGGCTCTAGACCCTTCCAGAGCCGAGATATCGGATGTCAAAGTTTTGACCTGAAAAAAAAAACATAAGGGGTAACACTGTCGTTTTTGGCCGAAATTTTGACCCCCTCCGATCTTCTTGAAACTCTGGATTCTGACAGAGGGCCACGAGACTTCGACCAGCGCGCAAAAGTGGAGGCTCTAGACCCTTCCAGAGCCGAGATATCGGATGTCAAAGTTTTGACCTGAAAAAAAAACATAAGGGGTAACACTGTCGTTTTTGGCCGAAATTTTGACCCCCTCCGATCTTCTTGAAACTCTGGATTCTGACAGAGGGCCACGAGACTTCGACCAGCGCGCAAAAATGGAGGCTCTAGACCCTTCCAGAGCCGAGATATCGGATGTCAAAGTTTTGACCTGAAAAAAAAACATAAGGGGTAACACTGTCGTTTTTGGCAGAAATTTTGACCCCCTCCGATCTTCTTGAAACTCTGGATTCTGACAGAGGGCCACGAGACTTCGACCAGCGCGCAAAAATGGAGGCTCTAGACCCTTCCAGAGCCGAGATATCGGATGTCAAAGTTTTGACCTGAAAAAAAAACCATAAGGGGTAACACTGTCGTTTTTGGCCGAAATTTTGACCCCCTCCGATCTTCTTGAAACTCTGGATTCTGACAGAGGGCCACGAGACTTCGACCAGCGCGCAAAAGTGGAGGCTCTAGACCCTTCCAGAGCCGAGATATCGGATGTCAAAGTTTTGACCTGAAAAAAAAAACATAAGGGGTAACACTGTCGTTTTTGGCCGAAATTTTGACCCCCTCCGATCTTCTTGAAACTCTGGATTCTGACAGAGGGCCACGAGACTTCGACCAGCGCGCAAAAATGGAGGCTCTAGACCCTTCCAGAGCCGAGATATCGGATGTCAAAGTTTTGACCTGAAAAAAAAACATAAGGGGTAACACTGTCGTTTTTGGCCGAAATTTTGACCCCCTCCGATCTTCTTGAAACTCTGGATTCTGACAGAGGGCCACGAGACTTCGACCAGCGCGCAAAAATGGAGGCTCTAGACCCTTCCAGAGCCGAGATATCGGATGTCAAAGTTTTGACCTGAAAAAAAACCATAAGGGGTAACACTGTCGTTTTTGGCCGAAATTTTGACCCCCTCCGATCTTCTTGAAACTCTGGATTCTGACAGAGGGCCACGAGACTTCGACCAGCGCGCAAAAATGGAGGCTCTAGACCCTTCCAGAGCCGAGATATCGGATGTCAAAGTTTTGACCTGAAAAAAACATAAGGGGTAACACTGTCGTTTTTGGCCGAAATTTTGACCCCCTCCGATCTTCTTGAAACTCTGGATTCTGACAGAGGGCCATGAGACTTCAACCAGCACGCAAAAATGGAGGCTCTAGACCCTTCCTGAGCAGAGATATCGGATGTCAAAGTTTTGACCCGTAAAAAAAACATAAGGGGTAACACTGTCGTTTTTGGCCGAAATTTTGACCCCCTCCGATCTTCTTGAAACTCTGGATTCTGACAGAGGGCCACGAGACTTCGACCAGCGCGCAAAAATGGAGGCTCTAGACCCTTCCAGAGCCGAGATATCGGATGTCAAAGTTTTGACCTGAAAAAAAAACATAAGGGGTAACACTGTCGTTTTTGGCCGAAATTTTGACCCCCTCCGATCTTCTTGAAACTCTGGATTCTGACAGAGGGCCACGAGACTTCGACCAGCGCGCAAAAATGGAGGCTCTAGACCCTTCCAGAGCCGAGATATCGGATGTCAAAGTTTTGACCTGAAAAAAAAAACATAAGGGGTAACACTGTCGTTTTTGGCCGAAATTTTGACCCCCTCCGATCTTCTTGAAACTCTGGATTCTGACAGAGGGCCACGAGACTTCGACCAGCGCGCAAAAATGGAGGCTCTAGACCCTTCCAGAGCCGAGATATCGGATGTCAAAGTTTTGACCTGAAAAAAAAACATAAGGGGTAACACTGTCATTTTTGGCCGAAATTTTGACCCCCTCCGATCTTCTTGAAACTCTGGATACTGACAGAGGGCCACGAGACTTCGACCAGCGCGCAAAAATGGAGGCTCTAGACCCTTCCACAGCCGAGATATCGGATGTCAAAGTTTTGACCTGAAAAAAACCATAAGGGGTAACACTGTCGTTTTTGGCCGAAATTTTGACCCCCTCCGATCTTCTTGAAACTCTGGATTCTGACAGAGGGCCACGAGACTTCGACCAGCGCGCAAAAATGGAGGCTCTAGACCCTTCCAGAGCCGAGATATCGGATGTCAAAGTTTTGACCTGAAAAAAAAAACATAAGGGGTAACACTGTCGTTTTTGGCCGAAATTTTGACCCCCTCCGATCTTCTTGAAACTCTGGATTCTGACAGAGGGCCACGAGACTTCGACCAGCGCGCAAAAATGGAGGCTCTAGACCCTTCCAGAGCCGAGATATCGGATGTCAAAGTTTTGACCCGAAAAAAAAACATAAGGGGTAACACTGTCGTTTTTGGCCGAAATTTTGACCCCCTCCGATCTTCTTGAAACTCTGGATTCTGACAGAGGGCCACGAGACTTCGACCAGCACGCAAAAATGGAGGCTCTAGACCCTTCCAGAGCCGAGATATCGGACGTCAAAGTTTTGACCTGAAAAAAAAACATAAGGGGTAACACTGTCGTTTTTGGCCGAAATTTTGACCCCCTCCGATCTTCTTGAAACTCTGGATTCTGACAGAGGGCCACGAGACTTCGACCAGCGCGCAAAAATGGAGGCTCTAGACCCTTCCAGAGCCGAGATATCGGATGTCAAAGTTTTGACCTGAAAAAAAAAACATAAGGGGTAACACTGTCGTTTTTGGCTGAAATTTTGACCCCCTCCGATCTTCTTGAAACTCTGGATTCTGACAGAGGGCCACGAGACTTCGACCAGCGCGCAAAAATGGAGGCTCTAGACCCTTCCAGAGCCGAGATATCGGATGTCAAAGTTTTGACCTGAAAAAAAAAACATAAGGGGTAACACTGTCGTTTTTGGCCGAAATTTTGACCCCCTCCGATCTTCTTGAAACTCTGGATTCTGACAGAGGGCCACGAGACTTCGACCAGCGCGCAAAAATGGAGGCTCTAGACCCTTCCAGAGCCGAGATATCGGATGTCAAAGTTTTGACCTGAAAAAAAAACATAAGGGGTAACACTGTCGTTTTTGGCCGAAATTTTGACCCCCTCCGATCTTCTTGAAACTCTGGATTCTGACAGAGGGCCACGAGACTTCGACCAGCGCGCAAAAATGGAGGCTCTAGACCCTTCCAGAGCCGAGATATCGGATGTCAAAGTTTTGACCTGAAAAAAAAAACATAAGGGGTAACACTGTCGTTTTTGGCCGAAATTTTGACCCCCTCCGATCTTCTTGAAACTCTGGATTCTGACAGAGGGCCACGAGACTTCGACCAGCGCGCAAAAATGGAGGCTCTAGACCCTTCCAGAGCCGAGATATCGGATGTCAAAGTTTTGACCTGAAAAAAAAACATAAGGGGTAACACTGTCATTTTTGGCCGAAATTTTGACCCCCTCCGATCTTCTTGAAACTCTGGATACTGACAGAGGGCCACGAGACTTCGACCAGCGCGCAAAAATGGAGGCTCTAGACCCTTCCACAGCCGAGATATCGGATGTCAAAGTTTTGACCTGAAAAAAACCATAAGGGGTAACACTGTCGTTTTTGGCCGAAATTTTGACCCCCTCCGATCTTCTTGAAACTCTGGATTCTGACAGAGGGCCACGAGACTTCGACCAGCGCGCAAAAATGGAGGCTCTAGACCCTTCCAGAGCCGAGATATCGGATGTCAAAGTTTTGACCTGAAAAAAAAAACATAAGGGGTAACACTGTCGTTTTTGGCCGAAATTTTGACCCCCTCCGATCTTCTTGAAACTCTGGATTCTGACAGAGGGCCACGAGACTTCGACCAGCGCGCAAAAATGGAGGCTCTAGACCCTTCCAGAGCCGAGATATCGGATGTCAAAGTTTTGACCCGAAAAAAAAACATAAGGGGTAACACTGTCGTTTTTGGCCGAAATTTTGACCCCCTCCGATCTTCTTGAAACTCTGGATTCTGACAGAGGGCCACGAGACTTCGACCAGCACGCAAAAATGGAGGCTCTAGACCCTTCCAGAGCCGAGATATCGGACGTCAAAGTTTTGACCTGAAAAAAAAACATAAGGGGTAACACTGTCGTTTTTGGCCGAAATTTTGACCCCCTCCGATCTTCTTGAAACTCTGGATTCTGACAGAGGGCCACGAGACTTCGACCAGCGCGCAAAAATGGAGGCTCTAGACCCTTCCAGAGCCGAGATATCGGATGTCAAAGTTTTGACCTGAAAAAAAAAACATAAGGGGTAACACTGTCGTTTTTGGCTGAAATTTTGACCCCCTCCGATCTTCTTGAAACTCTGGATTCTGACAGAGGGCCACGAGACTTCGACCAGCGCGCAAAAATGGAGGCTCTAGACCCTTCCAGAGCCGAGATATCGGATGTCAAAGTTTTGACCTGAAAAAAAAAACATAAGGGGTAACACTGTCGTTTTTGGCCGAAATTTTGACCCCCTCCGATCTTCTTGAAACTCTGGATTCTGACAGAGGGCCACGAGACTTCGACCAGCGCGCAAAAATGGAGGCTCTAGACCCTTCCAGAGCCGAGATATCGGATGTCAAAGTTTTGACCTGAAAAAAAACCATAAGGGGTAACACTGTCGTTTTTGGCCGAAATTTTGACCCCCTCCGATCTTCTTGAAACTCTGGATTCTGACAGAGGGCCACGAGACTTCGACCAGCGCGCAAAAATGGAGGCTCTAGACCCTTCCAGAGCCGAGATATCGGATGTCAAAGTTTTGACCTGAAAAAAAAACATAAGGGGTAACACTGTCGTTTTTGGCCGAAATTTTGACCCCCTCCGATCTTCTTGAAACTCTGGATTCTGACAGAGGGCCACGAGACTTCGACCAGCGCGCAAAAATGGAGGCTCTAGACCCTTCCAGAGCCGAGATATCGGATGTCAAAGTTTTGACCTGAAAAAAAAACATAAGGGGTAACACTGTCGTTTTTGGCCGAAATTTTGACCCCCTCCGATCTTCTTGAAACTCTGGATTCTGACAGAGGGCCACGAGACTTCGACCAGCGCGCAAAAATGGAGGCTCTAGACCCTTCCAGAGCCGAGATATCGGATGTCAAAGTTTTGACCTGAAAAAAAAAACATAAGGGGTAACACTGTCGTTTTTGGCCAAAATTTTGACCCCCTCCGATCTTCTTGAAACTCTGGATTCTGACAGAGGGCCATGAGACTTCGACCAGCGCGCAAAAATGGAGGCTCTAGACCCTTCCAGAGCCGAGATATCGGATGTCAAAGTTTTGACCTGAAAAAAAAAACATAAGGGGTAACACTGTCGTTTTTGGCCGAAATTTTGACCCCCTCCGATCTTCTTGAAACTCTGGATTCTGACAGAGGGCCACGAGACTTCGACCAGCGCGCAAAAATGGAGTCTCTAGACCCTTCCAGAGCCGAGATATCGGATGTCAAAGTTTTGACCTGGAAAAAAAACATAAGGGGTAACACTGTCGTTTTTGGCCGAAATTTTGACCCCCTCCGATCTTCTTGAAACTCTGGATTCTGACAGAGGGCCACGAGACTTCGACCAGCACGCAAAAATGGAGGCTCTAGACCCTTCCAGAGCCGAGATATCGGACGTCAAAGTTTTGACCTGAAAAAAAAACATAAGGGGTAACACTGTCGTTTTTGGCCGAAATTTTGACCCCCTCCGATCTTCTTGAAACTCTGGATTCTGACAGAGGGCCACGAGACTTCGACCAGCGCGCAAAAATGGAGTCTCTAGACCCTTCCAGAGCCGAGATATCGGATGTCAAAGTTTTGACCTGGAAAAAAAACATAAGGGGTAACACTGTCGTTTTTGGCCGAAATTTTGACCCCCTCCGATCTTCTTGAAACTCTGGATTCTGACAGAGGGCCACGAGACTTCGACCAGCGCGCAAAAATGGAGGCCCTAGACCCTTCCAGAGCCGAGATATCGGATGTCAAAGTTTTGACCTGAAAAAAAAAACATAAGGGGTAACACTGTCGTTTTTGGCCGAAATTTTGACCCCCTCCGATCTTCTTGAAACTCTGGATTCTGACAGAGGGCCACGAGACTTCGACCAGCGCGCAAAAATGGAGGCTCTAGACCCTTCCAGAGCCGAGATATCGGATGTCAAAGTTTTGACCTGAAAAAAAAAACATAAGGGGTAACACTGTCGTTTTTGGCTGAAATTTTGACCCCCTCCGATCTTCTTGAAACTCTGGATTCTGACAGAGGGCCACGAGACTTCGACCAGCGCGCAAAAATGGAGGCTCTAGACCCTTCCAGAGCCGAGATATCGGATGTCAAAGTATTGACCTGAAAAAAAAAAACATAAGGGCTAAACACTGTCGTTTTTGGCCGAAATTTTGACCCCCTCCGATCTTCTTGAAACTCTGGATTCTGACAGAGGGCCACGAGACTTCGACCAGTGCGCAAAAATGGAGGCTCTAGACCCTTCCAGAGCCGAGATATCGGATGTCAAAGTTTTGACCTGAAAAAAAAACATAAGGGGTAACACTGTCGTTTTTGGCCGAAATTTTGACCCCCTCCGATCTTCTTGAAACTCTGGATTCTGACAGAGGGCCACGAGACTTCGACCAGCGCGCAAAAATGGAGGCTCTAGACCCTTCCAGAGCCGAGATATCGGATGTCAAAGTTTTGACCTGAAAAAAAACCATAAGGGGTAACGCTGTCGTTTTTGGCCGAAATTTTGACCCCCTCCGATCTTCTTGAAACTCTGGATTCTGACAGAGGGCCACGAGACTTCGACCAGCGCGCAAAAATGGAGGCTCTAGACCCTTCCAGAGCCGAGATATCGGATGTCAAAGTTTTGACCTGAAAAAAAAACATAAGGGGTAACACTGTCGTTTTTGGCCGAAATTTTGACCCCCTCCGATCTTCTTGAAACTCTGGATTCTGACAGAGGGCCACGAGACTTCGACCAGCGCGCAAAAATGGAGGCTCTAGACCCTTCCAGAGCCGAGATATCGGATGTCAAAGTTTTGACCTGAAAAAAAAACATAAGGGGTAACACTGTCGTTTTTGGCCGAAATTTTGACCCCCTCCGATCTTCTTGAAACTCTGGATTCTGACAGAGGGCCATGAGACTTCAAACAGCACGCAAAAATGGAGGCTCTAGACCCTTCCTGAGCCGAGATATCGGATGTCAAAGTTTTGACCTGAAAAAAAAACATAAGGGGTAACACTGTCGTTTTTGGCCGAAATTTTGACCCCCTCCGATCTTCTTGAAACTCTGGATTCTGACAGAGGGCCACGAGACTTCGACCAGCGCGCAAAAATGGAGGCTCTAGACCCTTCCAGAGCCGAGATATCGGATGTCAAAGTTTTGACCTGAAAAAAAAACATAAGGGGTAACACTGTCGTTTTTGGCCGAAATTTTGACCCCCTCCGATCTTCTTGAAACTCTAGATTCTGACAGAGGGCCACGAGACTTCGACCAGCGCGCAAAAATGGAGGCTCTAGACCCTTCCAGAGCCGAGATATCGGATGTCAAAGTTTTGACCTGAAAAAAAAAAACATAAGGGGTAACACTGTCGTTTTTGGCCGAAATTTTGACCCCCTCCGATCTTCTTGAAACTCTGGATTCTGACAGAGGGCCACGAGACTTCGACCAGCGCGCAAAAATGGAGTCTCTAGACCCTTCCAGAGCCGAGATATCGGATGTCAAAGTTTTGACCTGGAAAAAAAACATAAGGGGTAACACTGTCGTTTTTGGCCGAAATTTTGACCCCCTCCGATCTTCTTGAAACTCTGGATTCTGACAGAGGGCCACGAGACTTCGACCAGCGCGCAAAAATGGAGGCTCTAGACCCTTCCAGAGCCGAGATATCGGATGTCAAAGTTTTGACCTGAAAAAAAAACATAAGGGGTAACACTGTCGTTTTTGGCCGAAATTTTGACCCCCTCCGATCTTCTTGAAACTCTGGATTCTGACAGAGGGCCACGAGACTTCGACCAGCACGCAAAAATGGAGGCTCTAGACCCTTCCAGAGCCGAGATATCGGACGTCAAAGTTTTGACCTGAAAAAAAAAACATAAGGGGTAACACTGTCGTTTTTGGCCGAAATTTTGACCCCCTCCGATCTTCTTGAAACTCTGGATTCTGACAGAGGGCCACGAGACTTCGACCAGCGCGCAAAAATGGAGGCTCTAGACCCTTCCAGAGCCGAGATATCGGATGTCAAAGTTTTGACCTGAAAAAACAACATAAGGGGTAACACTGTCGTTTTTGGCCGAAATTTTGACCCCCTCCGATCTTCTTGAAACTCTGGATTCTGACAGAGGGCCACGAGACTTCGATCAGCGCGCAAAAATGGAGGCTCTAGACCCTTCCAGAGCCGAGATATCGGATGTCAAAGTTTTGACCTGAAAAAAAAAACATAAGGGGTAACACTGTCGTTTTTGGCTGAAATTTTGACCCCCTCCGATCTTCTTGAAACTCTGGATTCTGACAGAGGGCCACGAGACTTCGACCAGCGCGCAAAAATGGAGGCTCTAGACCCTTCCAGAGCCGAGATATCGGATGTCAAAGTTTTGACCTGAAAAAAAAAAACATAAGGGGTAACACTGTCGTTTTTGGCCGAAATTTTGACCCCCTCCGATCTTCTTGAAACTCTGGATTCTGACAGAGGGCCACGAGACTTCGACCAGCGCGCAAAAATGGAGGCTCTAGACCCTTCCAGAGCCGAGATATCGGATGTCAAAGTTTTGACCTGAAAAAAAACCATAAGGGGTAACACTGTCGTTTTTGGCCGAAATTTTGACCCCCTCCGATCTTCTTGAAACTCTGGATTCTGACAGAGGGCCACGAGACTTCGACCAGCGCGCAAAAATGGAGGCTCTAGACCCTTCCAGAGCCGAGATATCGGATGTCAAAGTTTTGACCTGAAAAAAAAACATAAGGGGTAACACTGTCGTTTTTGGCCGAAATTTTGACCCCCTCCGATCTTCTTGAAACTCTGGATTCTGACAGAGGGCCATGAGACTTCAACCAGCACGCAAAAATGGAGGCTCTAGACCCTTCCTGAGCCGAGATATCGGATGTCAAAGTTTTGACCCGAAAAAAAAACATAAGGGGTAACACTGTCATTTTTGGCCGAAATTTTGACCCCTCCGATCTTCTTGAAACTCTGGATACTGACAGAGGGCCACGAGACTTCGACCAGCGCGCAAAAATGGAGGCTCTAGACCCTTCCAGAGCCGAGATATCGAAGGTCAAAATTTGGACCTGAAAAAAAATGACAGTGTTACCCCTTACGTTTTTTTTCGGGGGGTGAAAAATTAAATTTCTCCAATCTTCTCAAAACTCTGGATTCTGATAGAGGGCCACGAGACATGGACCTGGGTGCAAAAATTGAGGCTGTAGACCCTTCCAGAGCTGAGATATGAAGATATTTATGTTATTTAGAAATGTTCAGGCAACATTTTTCCAGTCTTCAACTGTCTAATTTTGGTGAGTACTTGCAAATTGTGTTCTCTTTCTCCTATTTGTAGTGGAGATGAGTGGTACCCAGTGGGGTCTTCTGCTGTTGTAGCCCATCCGCCTCAAGGTTGTGTGTGTTGTGTCTTTGCTGCTTACCTCGGTTGTAACGAGTGGTTATTTCAGTCAAAGTTGCTCTTCTATCGGCTTGAATCAGTCGGCCCGTTCTCCTCTGACCTCGAGCATCAACAAGGCATTTTGGCCCACAGGACTTACATCGCATACTGGATGTTTTTCCCTTTTCACTCCATTCTTTGTAAACCCTAGAAATGGTTGTGAGTGAAAATCCCAGTAACTGAGCAGATTGTGAAATACTCAGACACCAACAACCATGCCATGCTCAAAATCGCTTAAATCCCCTTTCTTTCCCATTATGACATTCAGTTTGGAGTTCAGGAGATTGTCTTGACCAGGACCATACCCCTAAATGCATTGAAGCAACTGCCATGTGATTGGTTGATTAGAAAATTGCATTAATGAGAAATTGATCAGGTGTTCCTAATAATCCTTTAGATGAGTGTAAATCTTATTGACCCCAGACTTTTGAACTTTATATCATCCTGAGGCCCAGATCCCTCCCAAAAGTTTCTTTTCCTCTTCATGTCATCACATTGTTAAGAGCGTAAGAAACAAATGAATAAAAAAAAAGATATTTTATTCATGTTATACTATGACCTCTGTTGTGGACACCAGGACTTGATTGTTTCAAAAATTAATAACAAAATGACATGAAATTATATATAGGCAAAAATAATGGCAATAATTTGAAAATCGATAATAATTGTTGTTATTATTTGTTTACATCACATTGATATCTGAATTTATGTCAACAACCTAGACTGCGGCATCCGAGGATGAACGACTTCAAGCCGAATCTGTCCGACCTTGTACAAAAATTTATTTTGGATAATTTCTAACCCAAAAAAGCTGCGGACTGCTGCTTTAAATTGAATTTTATGACATATTGAATCACCCAGTAATGAAACAAGTGAAGAGTTCAGATGCAAAAGCCTCTAAGTGCCATTTGAAATTTTCTTCTAAAATGACCCATTTTTATCAAGCTTGTATATTTAAGTTCAGTAATTTCACTTAAATGACAATTAATAGGTAATCTTCATTGCCATTTATGTGAAATTACTGAACTTAAATATACAAGCTTGATAAAAATGATCATTTTAGAAGAAAATTTCAAATGGCACTTAGGCTTTTGCATATGAACTCTTCAAGTGTAGTCTGTGAACGAATGTTTTGACTTAATAACAAATACAGTAACGATGTAATCGATATAATACTCAATTTTGATCACGACCGTAGACATCAATGTTTATATCCAAACTATAAACTTTTATTCCAATACTATAGACATAACCAAATTGTTATCGTTTAGGAATAAGACTGTGTCGGGATCGCTATCTTTTAACGGTTAATTGTGCAGATCTACAACTACGTCATTAGTTGATGATCTGAATGAGGTGTGTTAAAGGAGACAGAGCTGTGGAATGAAAACCACCTTACAAACCTGATTTGCAAACCTTCACTATTGGGCCCTTGAGCAAGACATTTATGTTTAGAGAGAGACTCAGCAAGAATGAAGTAACTTTGAATGAAAAAAAAACCCTCTTTAAATTGGTTGCTAATGTTGAAGAATTGCAAATAAACAGCTGTTTATTGTGTATAAAGACAATTGAGGATTTATTTATTCAGGACCGATCAGCTCCACAGAAGAGGAATCACAGCAAATATGTTTGAGTTTTCCTCATGTTTAGACTTTAGTTGCTAGGATTATAGCACCTTTATTAAGTTGCATAAAAGAAAAGGCACTTTCAAAAAGTACATTTAAAGGTGATATTATGTATTTTTAGTGGCCTCTATTGGTGATGTTTCAGATTGCAACCAATTTTTCCAAGAGCGATCACACACACACCAAAGAAAGCATGCTGGAAACTCAACAACTTGCATGCTTTTGTGAACATAAAGCAGGTCATCTCAAACATTCTGACATTGATGAGGAGTGACAGACCAACGAGACTCACTGAATTATCACCACACAAATCTGTGTAGCCCACTCAATTACTAATTATTACTATAATTTTCATCCCTTTTGGGAGGGTCCAAATGTTTTCAGACTCTTTGAGAAATGAAGTGATGTGCAGTATGAGTAAAATAGTGCTTTTGACATTGGGTAAATGTAAACCTGTTGTCGGAGAGCTGCAAAATAAAAACAGCCTAGAAGGCACTTTGAAAACTAATGGAAATGTTGGTAGTACACAAACCATTTTTTGATGCTTATTCAAACCTACTTAGATCACTCAGATCATTAGGATCATGTCACCGGGTGACGAAGGGCGGGACCATGAACGGCGTGTTGTTTCCATGGAACCAATTTAATGTAATTGGTTGCCCAATGAAAAAAAACAGTTCGGCTGGATTCCGCAAAGGAGAAACGAGCGGCAGCTGGGAGATGGGCGGAGATTGAATCATAGCGTTCACGAGGGGGATCATAAAAGTGGATGTTTGAGTGAAGAGGAGTGTGGCAGGGAAGGAGTCTGAAAACAGCAGTTCAACCCGGATAGAGAAGGAGAGACAGCAGTAACAGTTAAGTGGATGATCCTCATTATCTGATCAGTGAATTTGCCCTGGACCTTAGTGCATTCTGAGGTTGCCTATTAAGGTCTTCTGTTTGATATTGTGGAAACCTTTTTATGGCAGTGGTGTGTGTGTAGTGTGCTCTCCATACAGTGTGGACGCGCTGTTCCATCGGCACGAGAGGAGGGAGTCGGCTGGGATCACGAGTGGAGATCTTATTCACTGCGAGTGGTGTGAGTTGCAGTCATCACATATGATTATTTGAAGTGATTGATGTTTGCACTGGGGTGAGGATTGTTGTGTCTGTTCGTGCCCCCAGCCGTCATATTCATTGTCTTGGAGTGTTGGGCCAAAATTAACCCCTTACTGTGTGTTGAGTATGCACTGTGCAGGATTGTGCCTCCGGTCTATCCGGTGTGAAGAGGAGTCGTGAGATGTTTATGCACTGCTGTTCGACTCCCCTCTCCTAAAAAGCAGCATCTGTCCATTAAGTTTCTCATATTGAAAGCCTGAATCTGCCCACCGAGTCTCTCATACTGAAGTCAGCCACCTGCTGTGAGTACGTATATACTATTGACTTGAAGATGACTTGTGAAATGTTCATGCACTGCTGTTTGACTCCCTTGTCCTAAATAGGAACCCACATCTGTTCATTGAGTCTCTCATACTGAAGTCAGCCCCCAGACCAGCGTCTGCTCTATACTTCCCCCTGGCTGTCTGAAGAGGAACTGCAGTGTGAATTCCAGAACAGCGTCTGCTCTATACTTACCCTGATCAGATTTCTTTTGATTATATTAATTTCTTCTATGTAAAGCACTTTGAAGTGCCATTGTGTATGAAATGTGCTATATAAGTAAACTTGCCCTGCCTACCTACCAGTATTACAAGTTTTTTTTCGATTGTTAAACGACAGGGAGCACTCTGGAGCTAAATAGGGGAAAACTCTAACTACAGTCTGCACTACCAATAGTAGGGCTGGGTACCGAAGTTCGGTACTTTTTAGATACCGACCGAATTGCCTCGGTACTACCGAGTATCGAAACATGTCTTGTTTTTCGATACAAAATTTCAGTACCTAAGTGGTTCATCTCGTCAACGTCAGTGAAAAAATAAGCATGCAGCATGATAACTAGAAAACTAGTTAACGCAGAGACAGCTCGTCGCACGTGAGTGTGTGCGTGTAAGCGTCCCAACCCAGATGGATAGAAAATATGTGGAAATGATCCAAAGTGTACCTGTGTGCCACACTTGATACCAGAAGCACGTGATGTAATATTTTCGACAGGATAATTGCCGCCAAGACCAGTAACACGGTATATCTGATAAGCGCACAGACACTTGTTGAGAGTACAAACTCCGTCTTCCACTGCAGGAACTGGAGCGCATCACAGATGAACCGACACTCTATAGACGGTCAAAATATGTGTACTTTTAAACAAAACAATTAGAAATGAATAGTTTGATTACCCTGATCCATATAACGTTAGGTGCGTGCATTCACTGCTGCAGGAATGACGAGCCGGCGTCCCCATAATCATATTTGCTGCCAGCAGACTTATTAAACACTTGTTCATTAATAAACAATTAAAAATATATCATTGCTGTTGTTTACCGACACTCATTAGGCTTCTGTTGCCAGTGCTTTGCGGCAAGCTTATGTGTGCTATGCGCGAGGCATATATCCCACCCCCCAGTAGCCTATATTTAATTTAATTCACATTTATTTGTATAGCATTTTTCACAATACATATCGTTTCAAAGCAGCTTTACAGAAAATCCATGTTTCTAAATTACAATTTGAGTGATGATCTGTTATTATCAGAGGTGACAGTGTAATGCATTGCAATTAATTTTCATTCAGTTTCATTGTTAAACAATGCATTAAGACTTTCAGCTAAAATTGTTTGAGAATCAGCAGTGTGTGAAAGGCACAAGGCTGAAATTTATTCTGTTTTAAATGTGTGGATAATAGCTTTGACAGCAATGTGTTAGCTTTTGAAGAAAGTGCTGTAAATCCACAGTGTTGCTGTTACAGTCATGGGATAAGTAGGTAGAGTTTTGAAAACTGTGGTCAGGCAATGGAAAACGAACTAGAGTTTGGTATTTAAATATGAGGAAGCACAAAGGTGGAAATACCTGAATCATCTATCACAATCAATAAACGATTGTTGACCATCACAAAATTGAAAGTGAATGTAAGAAAATAGCTAAAGAATTAAAAAAATTCCCATTTTGACCATCAGGGCAATAATTAAGAAGTTATAATCAACTAAAGATATTATGATTCTGCCAGGAAGAGGATGTGTGTCTATAATTTCTTAATGGACGGTGAGCATGAAAGTTTGAGTAACCAAAGACTCTTCGAGAATCCCAGATAGGGAATAGCAAAGATTAGTTGGGTCTTAGGGTCAGAAAGCCTAAAAAAAAATATCAAACAACCCCTCCATCCCCACATGTTGTTTGAGAGGGTTTCAAGAAAAATCCTCCTCGCTCCTCCAAAAACAAACTCCAGCATATTCAGTGGTCAGACACGACTGGATCTTCAAACGACAAAGGGTTCTGTGGTCAGATGAGACTAAAAAAAGGAGTTTTTTGGCAGCAAACACACTGGATACCCACAATTTACACAATTAATATATCAATTTAATATAACATTGGATCTTTAATGTTGGGGATGTTGTGGATTCTATCAAATATCAACAGATAAAAAAAAAAAATCAAAACCTGACGCCTTCTGCTAGAAATCTTATAAAGGGCCATGGTTGGATCTTCCATCAGGACAACTGTCCGAAACAAACATCAAAATCAACGCAAAAATGTGTTAGGGAGCACAAAATGAAGCTTCAGCCATGACCGTCCCAGACCCTGACCTGAACCGAAGAGAAGGAGCACCAACATGGATCTGGGAATCTGAAGGATCTGGAGAGATTCTGTATGGAGGAATGGTCTCTGGTCAGGTGTTCTCTAAAAACATCAGGCATTATAGCAGAAAACTCAGAGCAGTTATCTCGGCAAAAGGAGATTGCAAAAAGGTAATTAATAAAAGGGTATGAATAATTGTGGCCAACACGTTTTGGAGAAAAACATTTATTTTATAATGTGATTTCCTCCCCCCACTTTCAATTCTTTTATTTAAATGAAAGGTTAGGTTTTGACAATTTTATGAATGAAAGATCAACAGGATAAACAATGCAGATTTATTTTTCACAGACATTTTTGATCATATTTACCAGGGGTATGATTAATTCTTGGCTCGACTGTACCTACCACTATTAACTTTCACATGCAGTTACACATTAACATACCTACCTACCTACATACATACATAACTACCTACCCACCAGTATTAACTTTCACACGCAGTTACACATTAACATACCTACCTACCACTATTAACTTTCTCATGCAGTTACACATTAACCAACCTACCTACCTACCCACCTACCAGTATAAACTTTCACTTGCAGTTACACATTAACCTACCTACCTACAGTGGGGGAAATAAGTATTTGACCCCTTGCTGATTTTGCAGGTTTGCCCACTTACAAAGAATGCAATGATCTACAATTTCAATCATATGTACTTTCTAACAGTGAAAGACAGAATCCCTACACACTAGGGCTGTGCAAAAGTTAATTGCGATTGATCGCATCCAAAATAAAAGTCTGTGTTTACATAATATATTTGTGTGTGCTTTATATAATTATTTTGTATATATAAATGCCTATGCATGCATGTAGAAATTTAAGAATTATTTGCGCTTAAATTCTGTATATATATATAGAAAAAATAACTCTAGAGAGGAGCATTTTGATAAACGCCAGCGCCTCGAAAACATTTATAGAGCCAGTCACGTAATAATATTTAAACAAACGAAGGGAAAAAAACATTGTAAAGTTTGAATGTAAAAAAAAAACAATAAAAATGAAACAAAGATGTCTGTTCAGTGATTTCAATTTTGAGTCAGGTTATTTATGTGTTTGTTGACTTTCTTCATTTATCTTTTTAAAGTGTCATCTGACAAAATGTGAGACCTGTTTTACCCTATCATATCTCAGTACTACACTGAACACACACGCTTACAAGTAATTAGCTGACTTTATACACATTGAGCGGCACAAGTCAGGCGTTACACACACTCTTAGAACAAAAGATCCCCCCCCCCATCAACACCCAGCCCCACCTACAGGGTTGCCAGGGTTTATATCTAAATGCGCCATATTAGAAAATATTGAGAAATACAAAATACAAATGATCAGAAACACAAATGTTCAGAAAGGATACAGAGGTGGTATGATGAGTCGTGTCAGATCATGGCCAAGACGTCAAATTCCAGCCCCTTCTCAGCTGTCAATCAAAGTTAACCGCCCTTATTTGTCATTTATATCACAGTTGTCAGGCGCTCAGAAACCTATCCAAAAATACAATAAAAGTCAAACTGTAAACACATGAATTTATGCTGTGAAAACAGACATTTTAATGTGAGGTCTACGGATATTTGCTCCCTTTTGACACCGGCCTCTAGTGGATTTTCGATGTATTGCAGTTTTTTCGCACTTCATTTTTCAGATTAGAATTTTGCATCTTGGGAAATACTCACTAATGCAAGAAAAAAAACTACCGTTATCTATGCTGTTGTCCAGAAACTCCAGTTGGAATATTTTCACCCCAAAATGGCGGCCGAGCTCCCGAAGCGCCACCTAGTGGCTGTTACTAAAAAAGCATCAGAGTTTCGCTTCTTGCTCTTATACACTCTTTGGTTGAACTCTGACCAATAAGAGGATCGTTTTACTCACGTGGCTTGCATAAACACATTTCGGTACGCTTTGAAATGTTGCCTCGTGAAAGCAAACCGAACGAGTGAAAAATTAAATCCATGCTTAATGACCTACAGGTATGAAAATAAGTTGGGCTTTGCGAATAATCAAGTCATTTTGTGTGAAAAGACAATGGTCATGAAAACAGTGGACTTACTTTTGGAAAAACATACTTTTGGCGTTTGGTTGGAGAGACGGTGCTCACAGAAGGCACATGCAAACTTTCTCTCTCAATTGGCTCATTTTGGCTTTCATGGGGTCTATAATAACATTTTTTACCTCATGAATTTCACTGAATATCTTCATAAATGGATATTAAAGGCTTTAGCTGTGCTTAGCCGCTGGAGTATAATAGAAACCCACATTTTGCTTAAGCCGAACCATAGACATATACACTAGACCTCACCTTGGCTACGGCAGTTCATTGGAACGAATGCGTCAATAGAGCCGCCATCTTGAAACAGGGGAGCCCCTCCACTTAATGCATCAGCGTCAATGTAGTAGACACAGGTCTAACGGGAATAAAATCACTATAAATCATCATGAATGCGATTTTTCTTGTTTTTTTTTTGTTTGTCCCAACGGTCAGACATGTATTTATATTGATTTCAGAAAGAAATTTTTTTTTATTTTTATTTTTTTAAGCATTCTTCCTAGTTCAGATTTCATCCGCGAACATCATACGCTGCACAAAAGTGCCCCACCATCAATGAATTCGAAGTAAAGGCAGAGATAGCAGCTTTACCTAGCTACTTCCTATGACAAGACCCCTGTTCCAAGATGGCGGCGGGTTTGACGCATGCTTAGAACCCCAAGTTGAGGTCTACTGTATATGTCTATGAAGCCGAACAATAACTCCACTTTTGCTCATTATAAATGCTAATAAATGGACCGTGAGCCCCAGTGTGTCGCGCAGGTGTCTCTGATTAGCAATTGCTAATCAGCATCTTGGTCCGTAATGTTAATAAAACTTCAATACATTAGCTCATTAACATGATTTCTGCCTAAGTCCCATCGATTTGTATCATCGAGCTATGCCTTTGTTTAGAATTATCGACTTCTAGTGGCGAAACTTACATACTGTGCCTTTAATAACGAATCAGAATTGACACCAACCTCTTTGCTCTTCGGTGCGTTTCATTCTGGATCTCATGTTCTCGGTGTCCTTCAATAAACTCTGTGTTTGCAGATTCCAGCTCTTCCTGATGGTTTGATGCTCGTCTTCTCTTGTAGCTGAGGGGAATATTCCAGCTTTTATTGGTGAACTGCAGTGGGAGGAGCTTCAGTGGAGGAGGAGGAGCTTCACTGGAGGAGGAGATCTGACAAAATCAATAAGAAAACACTTACTGAGTTTGTTTTACTAATTTACACATTTTAAATGTTTATGCCCACCTTTTCTATCTAGTGAAGTAACTTTTAAGTAAATTAGCCTCAAAGGTCGGACTTCACAGACAGGGCTTGGATTAAGCCAGGAATAGGCCTTCGTTCAATTAGGACATTTAAGTAGCTTTTGGGCTAGGGGTGTAACGATTAGGGCTGGGAAAATATTAATCGCATCCAAAATAAAAGTTTGTGTTTACATAATGTATGTGTAGTGTGTATAATTATTTGTATAAATACACACACATGCTTGTAAACATTTAAGAATTATTTGCATGTAATGTATATACTTTAGATATATTTATAAAAAAATTCATATTATACATAAATATAAATATTTGATATATTAGTAACACATATTTCCTAAATATATACATGCATATGTGTGTATTTATATATACAAAATAATTATACACACTCACACACACACTTATTATGTAAACACAAACTTTTATTTTGGTTGTGATTAATCGCGATTAATCATTTCCCAGCCCTAGTAACGATACCCTCATGTTAGGATTCGATATCATAATACTCAACTCACGATATTGTGATACCACAAGACATATTGTAAAAGGTTTACAAAGAAATTACTGTTTATTAAAATGCTAAATTTGGGATTACAATGGGAGTGGAAATGAAAAGGTTTGGACTTGGTGCTGGAAAACCAATGGACAGGACCACAAACATTAAGCCAGAATAAAAAGAATTCATGATTCTGAAGCTGAAAGTTAGTACAGAATTATATTAGATGAATATGCTTTCAATTTTATTGGTAACATAGGACAACAGTTCTAACGACATAATTAATGGGGTGAAAACAGGATCTATTGACATTAACAAAAAGACTTCATCTGCTCTGATAATAGTGAAGATCCATAGACTATCATCAACACTTATTCGACAAGCCATTCAGGACCAGCAGCATATCATCTCAAATTATTATAAGTATTTGTTTTTAGAAACATATTGTTATACAGAATATTTACTGAAAAAGAACAAAAGTGGTCTAATATTATAATATTATTTCTCAAATGATACAGTAAAATTGCAGGACGTAAAAAAGACTAATGAAACCCATCTTTATCAAACATTGTACTTCGCCGATATGAATAGTTAATTTTCTAATAACTACATTCATAACAAAGCCGTTCGCTAGCATCTTACTGTTTTGTATGCGAGTAACATACATGTCTTATTTAAGTGTTTTAGTTAGCACACACGAACAGCGCTGAACATGATAGAAGCCATTTGGAAACGACCGCTTAAAATGTGTTTTTAAACTGTGTAAAGAGTAGTATTTAACACTTACTTGATCGCGGCTAGATGCACGCGGTTGCTCGTGGCCGCCATTTTGGATTTGGGTTCAGGGCGAGTGTGATTGTACACTTCCGGTTTCGGAGAAAGACGAAAATGATTTCTTATAGTGGTTTATAGAATCAACTATATCACACGAGCAAATGGCAATTAAATGCATGGATGCAAAGTCAGATTAATGAATGAAATACAACTGTTCACGAACAGAAGATTGTCTTGGTCTCATGCTGCATACACATTGAGAATAAACGTACATTCATAACAAAGCCGTTCGCTAGCATTTTACCGTTTTGTATGTCTTATTTAAGTGTTTTAGTTAGCACACACGAACAGCGCTGAACATGATAGAAGCCATTTGGAAACGACCGCTTAAAATGTGTTTTTAAACTGTGTAAAGAGTAGTATTTAACACTTACTTGATCGCGCCTAGTTGCACGCGGTTGCGTGGCCGCCATTTTGGATTTGGGTTCAGCGAGTGAGTGTGACTGGACACTTCCGGTTTCGGAGAAAGACGAAAATATTCTCTTATAGTGGTTTATAGAATCAACTATATCATTTAAAATACACTACTGTGATATATATTACTATCACACGAGTAAATACAACTGTTCACGAACAGATTGTCTTGGTCTCATGCTGCATAAACAATGAGAATTATGCCTTCTGTAAATATAGAAGTTACAACTACGATTTTGTTTGTTTGCATACAATAGGCTCTATGCACAACTGCACTACTTCCTGAACTTCAGCCAGCTCCTTGTTTCCTGTATACCATTATTGGACAATTTGATTAATTCAGGTGTGCTTGACCTTAGTAGTCACGGCAACAATAATCAATCACACCTGAAATAATCAATGTGTCCAATAATGCCAGACAGGAAACAAGGAGCTGGCTGAAGTTCAGGAAGTAGTGGAGCTGTGCATAGAGCCTATAGACTGAACATTCACACGTTTGGCCTGTCTTGTTTAAATCTCCATGAATAGGCAATTTTCTCTATCAGAATCCAGAGTTTCCATAAGATCAGAGAAACTTTTTTTTTTTTTTTTGCGTCCAGAGCTGAGATATGGACATCCCACATAGCATTTATGCTATTATAAATATCTCAATATCACAGCTCTGGAAGGGTCTAGAGCCTCCATTTTTTCACTCAGGTCTAAGTCTCATGGCCCTTACATACAAACTATAAAAAATACTGGCAAAAATATGCAAAATGTAAAAACACCTAAGAAAATGTTGCATGCTTCTGTGTTTGGAAAAGCTCTGCATGTAGTAATTATATATATATATATATATATATATATATATATATATATATATATATATATAATTACTACATGCAGAGCTTTACTGGCATTTGATTGGATGACAAACGTCCAATCTCATAGACAGCAGGCTTTAAACTAGGTGAAATGCTCCAGAAGTTAAAAAAAAGGGGGCTGACATGTGATGTCCATTGTAATGGTCTGAATGGGTTAAAGATATTAATAAATTAGCACTGAAAATGTACAAAATAAATAAGATCTAGTGTGAAATTGTAAATTAAGATGCTAAAACTGAATATAAATTGCTGAATAATGATGTAATGTTTTAAAATTCTTGTTTTAAATCTAATCCCTACTCAAAAAGTGTTGGTGAATCTAAGTGATTTAGTTTGGTGTTCATAAAAGGGTGACACACACAATCGCACTTTAATGCAAGTTTAATGTCAAGAGCAAATTTAACCTCGTTCTGATACATGCAGAGAATAAAGTTGATCTTGTACATGACAAATAATTCTCCCCAGTCAATCTGATTAATACTGTTGATAACTTTAGACTACAGTTAGAAAACTCTGGAATGTAATGAATCACAGTGTAAAACATGCATGTTCATCATCAGTGTGTGTGTGTGAGTGTGTGTGTGTGTGTGTTTATCCCTGAAGGCTGTGGTTCCACGCGATCCTCCCGTCGTCTCGAAGCTTCACTGCGCCGCTGGACACCAGCTCTAGGGCTGCTGGGAAGGCTCGATGCTCCGCCTCCCTGATGCGCTCTGATAGGCTGTCTTCGTTGTCAGTCATCAGGATGGGAACCGCCTCCTGGACCACGATCGCCCCGGCGTCCACTTCCTCCTGT
>CM075866.1:41633283-41638283 GCA_038021265.1 Cyprinella venusta | reverse complement strand
TAACTTATTGTGACTGTGTGATTAACATACGCAGTTTATCATTACAATATTTTTGAGAACAATATAAATTCAGAAATCAGGTGTTATGATTGTGTTTTGCACAAAATCAAAAAAATATATTTTTTCATTAATTTAACATTATTAGTTTTAATTACAAACCCTGACTTATTTTTGCTGATTGATTGACACAAAGTCTTTCTTTCTTCAGTTGAAAAGAAATTAAGGTTTTTGATGAAAACATTCCAGGATTTTCTCCATATAATGGACTTCAATGGGGTCCAAAAGACAGTTTCAGTGCAAACTGTTCAAAGGGCTTTAAACGATTCCATAAGGGACTCATTTATCAAAAATGAACGAATCTTTTTTCGTGTCATTTGGTTCATTCAACGAACGAAATGAACGAGTTGACTCAGAAAAAGATTCGTTCATTGTTATAAACGAGTTCGAACAGGAGAGTCACGAACGCGCATCACAGAACAGAGCAAGACGAGCATTTGAGCTTATAAAACTTAAACTTTGTTATTTATTTATTAAATGAGCGATCGTTTCGCTTGATAAGACCCTTATTCATCATCTGGAATCGTTTAAAGCCCTTTGAACAGTTTGCACTGAAACTGTCTTTTGGTCCCCATTGAAGTCCATTATATGGAGAAAAATCCTGGAATGTTTTCATCAAAAACCTTAATTTCTTTTCGACTGAAGAAAGAAAGACATGGACATCTCGGATGACACGGGGGCGAGTAAATTATCAGCAAAAGTATTTTTTAAAGTGAACTACTCCTTTAAGCAGTTTATCATTATAAAAGTTATACGAGATCAAAATACAAACTCTATAATCAGTGTTTTTACCTTGTTTTGCACATTCAATTGTGCAAAAAAAAAAAAAACTTTAATTTTGAAGTATATTTCCTGTTTCACGGCTCATCTCTCAGTCACTCACCGAGGTCCACTGCCAGCTCTGGCGGGAGAACGCGAGGGATGTTCTCCAAGAGCCCGCCTCCGGTGATGTGGGCGTAGGCCTTCACGGCTCCGCTGCGCAGGATTGGCTGAAGCAAACGGCTGTAGATCTTGGTTGGCGTGAGCAGGACGTCACCTTCAAAAAAAAGCCAGTTAAAATCAGTTCCCTATTTTCGTTTGTGTTTGTGTTGATTGGTCCGCCCGTAAAGTGCCAGCCCTGTCTCGGACTCGTCATACCGATGGTCTGTCCCGGGCGTCCGAACGGAGCCGGCGAGTCGTACCGCAGGTCGAGCTGTTCCAGGACGGCGCGCACGAGGCTGAAGCCGTTGCTATGGAGACCCGACGACGCCACGCCGATGAGCAGATCCCCCTCGGCGATGTCCCTGAGTCTGGGCAGAACGGCCCCGCGCTCCACCGCCCCCACGCAGAAGCCCGCCAGATCGTACTCCCCGGGGCCGTACACACCCGGCATCTCCGCCGTCTCTCCTCCTGCACACACACACACACACAGATTTCTGCATCAAAACAATTAATATACAACCGTGCACTAATATTTTTTTGTTCATGCTCAAACATCAACATTACACAGTAAGTGTGTGTGTGTGACACGATGAGTGTGTGTGACTGACCGATCAGCGCACACCCGGCCATCTGACAGGCGTCTGCGATTCCTCCGATCACAGACGACGCGACTCCGACGTCCAGACGTCCACAGGAGAAGTAGTCGAGGAAGAACAGCGGCTCCGCTCCCTGAGCCAGAACATCGTTCACACACATCGCCACCAGATCCTGTCCCAGAGTGCCGTGCAGGCCACACGCCTGAGCCACCTACACACACAGACAGATGATGATCCGGTGTCACTGAAGTAAAGCTTATAAACTCAGAATTCATCCTGTGAAAACCGTTTTATAATTGAATGTTGCGTTACCATAGAAACGGTACTTATTTGATTAGGCTCCTCCCCTTTTGGGCGTCATTATATTTCATAATTTATGATCAAAATCTTTTCTAAGCCTAACCCCTTAACTGTCACCGTCCCGGGACGCCTAACTTTACTTCACTATATTTCTATTAAATCCTAATCGAATTATGACAAATTATATATGGTTGGAAAGGTCTAAGACTTGTAAATAGACATTTTACCCCTGTTTTGTGTTACAAATTATGTAGAAGAGTAATTGATGAATTTATGCCAAGAGTGCGCCTCAAAAAATCTGAATCATGAAAAATTATATATATTTATTAGGGCTGTCAAATGATTAATCACGATTAATCGCATCCAAAATAAAAGTTTGTGTTTACATAATATATGTGGGTGCACTGTGTATAATTATTTTAGATATATAAACACACACACATGCTTGTATATGTTTAAGAAATATTTTCATGTATATTCTGTTTATAGATTTATATATCATTTATATTATATATAAATATTTTATATATAAATAATATTTTTTTTCTTAAATATACATGCATGTGTGTGTATTTATATATATAATAATTATACACAGTGCACCCACATATATTATGTAAACGCAAACTTTTATTTTGGATGCGATTAATCGAGATTAATCGTTTTGACAGCTCTAATATATATATATATATATATATATATATAATTCTCTTAAATATTATATTATTTTTATTGCCTTTTTATATCACTTATTTTAGTAGTTATCCTAAATTAGGTGTCATTTGAAAGCTTATAAACTCTTAATTCATCCTGTGAAAACCCTTTTATAATTGAACGTTGCGTTACCATAGAAACGGTACTTTTTTGATCAGGCTCCTCCCCTTTTGGGCGTAATCATATTTCATGAATTTATGATCAAGACCTTTTCTAATCTTGACAAAACACATATTGTCAGAAAGGTCTGAGTCTCAAGGTGACAGAATTGATATTTGGACAGAAATGTATTAATTTGTTAAGGCAGAATGTGTTCAACTAAATTCAATGGAATTCAATGGCACCCGGTGGCTATTTTTGGTACTACGCCTAAACAAAATCTCATGGGAACTTCAATTTTTGTGATATCAACTTCAAATTTGGAACATAACTTGGTTAGATTTATAGTAAAAAAAATATTTTGTAAAATATATATTTAATAAAAAATAAAAAAAATCTATAGTACAGTATATTTGATTCACAGTAAGTTTAAACTTCCATAACTTTTTCATACTTTCATTTTTTGAAGTATTTTCACTTCAGTGATAATCTCCTGAGTGTTTGCTTTAAAACAAGACCAAACTTGGGTATATTCCAAAGCATTCATGAATTACAACCATTTAAGGTTGAATAGTGCATTCTCACACACACACACTCAAACACACGATGATGATCTGGTGTCACTGAAGTGTTGTGTCGGTTCACTTCACACACTACCTTCAGTTTAGTTCCCACTCCGTCCGTTCCGGACACCAGGATCGGGTCGGTGAATCCTGCAGCTTTCAGGTCGAAAAGCCCCGCGAACCCGCCGAGCTCCGCGTTACACCCTGAACACATTTAGTGATTAGCAGCTAGCTAGTAAATAATTACTCAACACTGTTTGTGACACACACACACATACACACTCTCTCACAACCACACCTTTAGTTGAGGTTAGTGATTTGAACAAATCTCCTCTCACATCATAAACACGTTCATAAGCGTATGACAGTAAACGTGGTTTTGTTTGTAGTTTGATTGACAGGCTGAAAGTAGTGTTCTTATGACTGACAGCGTGTTGAGTGATGTCGTTAGTGGCTTTGATCTCAGGAGCTTCCTGTCAGAAGAGTAAACCGCAAGTACACACGCACACATCAATCACTCACTCGAGAGAACACACACGAACGGAAAAATAATTATGAGGTCACCTGGTCGAGACGTGGCCTTGGCCAGAGGTTTGATCAAGTCCACGAGTGTGTTCCCCGCGCTGATGTCCACGCCACTGTCTTTATACGTCAGTCCTCTGTGGGACAAACACAACCGTCAGCTGATCGAAAAGCTCTTATCTGCACAAACACACACCGCCATGATGCAATGATTTCTGCTTAAATCAGAGAGAGTTCCCTGTTTGAAGAGATAGTGCACCCAGAAATGAGAATTAGCCCATGATTTACTCTCCCTCGAGTCATCCTAGTGTACATCACAGTACACTCTACTCTCAGACAAATGCAGAGTTACATTAAAAATGTTCTGATTCTTCCAAGCTTTATAAAGGTTGTTTCTGTTTTGAAGTCATGCACTTTTATGATGGATAGATGCACTTTTATGATGGACAGATGCACTTTTATGATGGATGGATGCACTTTTATGATGGATGGATGCACTTTTATGATGATAGATGCACTTTTATGATGGATAGATGCACTTTTATGATGGACAGATGCACTTTTATGATGGATAGATGCACTTTTATGATGGATAGATGCACTTTTATGATGGACGGATGCACTTTTATGATGGACAGATGCTCTTTTATGATGATAGATGCACTTTTATGATGGATGGATGCACTTTTATGACGGATAGATGCACTTTTATGATGGACAGATGCTCTTTTATGATGGACGGATGCACTTTTATGATGGACAGATGCACTTTTATGATGGATAGATGCACTTTTATGATGCATAGATGCACTTTTATGATGATAGATGCACTTTTATGATGGACAGATGCACTTTTATGATGGATAGATGCACTTTTATGATGGACGGATGCACTTTTATGATGGACAGATGCACTTTTATGATGACAGATGCACTTTTATGATGGACAGATGCACTTTTATGATGGACAGATGCACTTTTATGATGGACAGATGCTCTTTTATGATGGACGGATGCTCTTTTATGATGGATAGATGCACTTTTATGATGACAGATGCACTTTTATGATGACAGATGCACTTTTATGATGGACAGATGCACTTTTATGATGGACAGATGCTCTTTTATGATGGACGGATGCTCTTTTATGATGGACAGATGCACTTTTATGCTTGGAAGAACCAGGACATTTTTTAAAATAACTGATTGTATTCGTCTAGGATGACTT
>CM075866.1:41548283-41628283 GCA_038021265.1 Cyprinella venusta | reverse complement strand
TTATTTTAACATTATGCTTGTAACAAGCTAATGATGTTAACATCATTCAAGAGACATGCTAATCGTGTTAGCATTGTATTGATCACAGGCTAGTTATATTAGCATCATGCTAACAACATGCTAATTGCGTTAATATATTCCGAAAACATGATAACAACGACTAATTAGGTTAACGTCATGTTAACATCATGCAAATCGTGTTAGCATCATGCTAATTGTGTTATCAACATGTTAGCATCACGCTAGCCATGTTAACACCATGTAAAACAACATAATGAGTTTTTTTAATCTCACTCGGCTATACGATATAAGGGAAGAAAAGACTAGCGCGACTTATATTACATGCCGACTTTAAAATGTGCATTTTATGATAATTTGAATTAATTTAATCCAACAGAATATTGCTTTTTAATCATATTTTGAGCGTGTTTACCCTCGGATGTATTCGCAGGCCTCGTGCGGGTCGGTGAAGGAGCTCCAGCGGGCGGTGGGAATGTTGTGACGGTCCATGAAGGACTTGGAGAAACTCTTACTGGCTTCCAGCTGCGCAGCCTTCGCCGACGGCCCGAAACACGGCACGCCGGCGGCCGTCAGATCGTCCACGATACCTAAGACACACTCCTTCAGTCATCAAGAGCACAACATCTGGAGACGTGCCACATGTGCGCACAAACATCAGCTAGAACATGTATGTTTAAATGCTAAAACACGCTAAAATGCTAAATTATTAAACCATGATTCAAAACAAGTCAAAATGTGTTAGCATCATGCTAAAACATGCTAACAACATTAGTGAGGCATTAAAACATGATAGCACTATGTTAACATCTTAGCATCTTGCTTAAAAGATGTTAACAATATGCTAATTGTGTTAGCATGATGCTAACCTATCATGCAAGCAACTTTTTGCAAGCATTTTTATCGAGTTAACATCATAGTAGCAACATGCTAATTGTGTTAACGTTATACTAGCAGCATGTTCATCTTGTTAAAATCATACTAGCAACATGTTAATTGTTTTAACATCGTACTAGCAACATGCTAATCATGTTAACGTCATGCTAATGCAATTTTAGGAATTAAATAAAATAATATTGAAGAGACGTAGCGTCTTACCAGCAGCGAGAGGAACTTCTGGACCGACGACCACGAGTCCCACGCTATGATCCTTACAATACTGCGCTAAAATATTGTGATTGTTCACAGACACCTCTGGAAAAACATAAGAGACATTATTATTATAACATATAACAAGGTTCCACATTCATCAATGCATTTTAAAATCTTTTTTTTTCAATGCATGTTACAAAACATATGTATAAACAGCCTAACATTTATTAATAAAACAATGCATTATGATGTACACGTCATACTTGTATTTTTAATTTGTAAGTACTCATCTAATCGATTACTCTGATTCTCGAAGCGCATTTTAATATTAATTAATATTATATAGAACTAACATTTTTTTCTTAATTTATACAAGCAATGCATGTGTGTTTAATTATAAATTCAACAATTACACAGTACACACACATATATTTTGTAAACACAAACTTTTATTTTGGATGCGATTAATCGCGATTAATCGTCGCCCAGCTCTGCTTTATTTCAATGCTTCAAGTTGTTTTTTTAGAAACGTGTTGGTTGTCAAACCTCCAAACAATAATGAATGAAACACGATGCATTATCATGAAAGCTTGCGTTTTGAATTCGTCACGACTCACCCGAGTTGCAGATCTTGCCGCTGTTGGCCGTGCCGGCGTTCCCTGGAGCCACGAGGACCTGCTGAACGAGAGGCGACTGCGCTAACTTCCACGCTAGTGCGTGTTCACGCCCTCCACTGCCCACCACCAGCACCCGCTCCGCCATGACCTCTGACCTGTGCGGACACATGACCTCAACATAAACACATGCAACGATCCCATATGCGACAAAAATATCAATATGAAGAGTTGGATTAGTGTCAAATTATTAAATAAATTATTTTTTTTAATTAAAAAATATGTTTTTTTAAATAAATTATTTTTTATTTAATTATTTATTTTAAATAAAAAATATTTATTTAATAAATAAATATTTTTTAATAAATAATAATTGGTAAGGAAAAAAAATCTTCCTTTAATTTTGTTTAATAATCTTGTGCAACACTACTGCCATAATTATGAGACCAAAGACTTAATTCTTCCATTTACTTAGTTATGGAGTCGAATTTAAAATAAAGAAAATAATTGAATTTTAGTGTTAATTTGTGGTTTAATTAATGGATCTCGTGCTCAACGATTACCATAATTATGAGAAATTGTGCTTTTTAATTTAGTCAAAAAATACAAAAATAAATATTAATTTGAAAGAATACAACTGTAACTACATTCAATTATTTTAAATACGTATCGTAATAAATAATTAATAAGACTAGAGCAACATCCCTTTCATTAGTGTTTAATTACAGCAACATCTTGAGCAAAACTACTCGAATTATAATGAGACCTTAGACTCAAATTTGCCATTCATTTATTTAAAGTGTCAAAATAAAATAATTTAATCCTAATTATTACTAGGGCTGTCAAACGATAAATCGCGATTAATCGCATCCAAAATAAAAGTTTGTGTTTACATAATATATGTGGGTGCACTGTGTATAATTATTTTGTATTTATATAAACACACACACATGCAAGTATATTTAAGGAAAAAAAATATTATTTATGTACAAAATATTTATATTTATATATAAATATATATACAGTATATACATGAAAATATTTCTTAAATATATACAACCATGCGTGTGTGTTTATTTAAAATAATTATACACAGTGCACCCACATATATTATGTAAACTTTTATTTTGGATGCGATTAATCACAATTAATCGTTTGACAGACCCAATTATTATTATATAATTTAATAAAACCCAACAATTAAGTATAATAATTTTTAATAGTATTTTAAACAATAAATAAGTGGAAACACTTTACAAGTAGTTCCTTAACTCATGCATTAAACAATGAGCAACATTATTTACAGTTAATATAAAAACAGTTGACTGTTAGTTCATGTTAGCTCAGGTCCATTAAATAATATGAACAGATACAACATCTGATTTGAATAATGTATTAGTAAATGTTGAGTTTAACATCATTAAACAAGAATATTAAATGTTTAGTTGTATTTTCCATTGATAGTTCACGTTAAATAATATAGCTAACAAATAGATTGTGTATTTATCAAAGGATTTAATGAACTTTTCTTTGCCCCCAGTTATTGGCGGATACAGATAATCTCTGATATATTAGTCGTCACTATCTCACAAAATGTCACTATCTGCATGCAAATAGTTTGTTTATCATCTAAAGAGGTGGTTTGATTGGATGCAGGGTTTGACCTATAGGATGCACCGATGCGAGTTTGATCATCTCCTGCCATTGACCTTTCAGTGCTGATGCCAGACCTTAAATCCCAGCAGACATTAGCATCACACACACCTACAGAAGCACTGCAACAAATCACTGTGCATTGCATTTGCATGAGAACACCAACAATTAACTCTGAAAACAAGATGAACTTTGGCTCCAAAACCCACTGACACAATTCCTCGTGTTGAGCAAGAGTTGGTGTGGATAACTGATGATCACAAATCAATTAAACACACAATCACAGGGAGTATGTTAACAGGCATCACATGAGTGACTGACATCACGAGATTCGGCGTTTGCTGCTCATTTGCTTACTTTAGACCTTATAGGAACACTAAATGCAACACTTATATGCATGCATGCATGCATAATAATAATTATGCATTAGATCGATCTTGAAATGCATGAGCAATTATCATGCACGAACATGTTTTGCTGTTTCAGACAACTCTTATAAAAAAAAATATGGTGGCACTGTTGTAGTTGTAAAGGATTCACATGTACGTCATGAAGTTTTATGAACATGTCTAAAAAGAGGTTTTACATACGTCCAAAAAAGACAAGATATTACCATGAAACCTATTCAAAAACCCGTAAAACATTCATTCAGCACTGCACAATAAATCATGATGCAACATCAGTCAGACTGCTAAAAACAACTAATAACTTTCATGCAGTTTCTGAGTTATCTTCTTTAAGTTGTTATGCCGAGTATCTGTTGCTTCTGTAGGAGTAATTGCTCACTTACGTTGTTTCAGATGAAGTGCAGGGTACAGTCGGGATCCTGTGTCTCGATCAGGTCGTGTTTGCTGGACAGAAGAAGACCAGAGTGTGTTTAACACAACAAACCACGTGCGGAGACAGGCTAGTGACTAGTGACGTTCGATTCGCGAAGCGAATCATTCTTCTGAATCGGTTCTTTTGAATGATTTGGTTAGATTAATTGACTATAACCTGAGGTGAAATCATAAACATAATTTCCATACACCACAATGAATGAAAGCTTGTTTTCACCACATGTGGAAAGAATATTTGCAACTTTTTACCTCATTAACCTTTTTTTCCCCTCATAAATTCCGTGTTTACATCTCAATTGCGACAAAGGTAGGAAATGTTCGATAAAATACGCAATTAGCTATTTTCATTCCATGGCGAAATCTTCCTTAATATATGTATATGAAGTTTAGCCTAACCTATATCTCGTGAAAACGCTAATGTTAGTATTTAACAAATTTCAATTCAGTTGATTAATTGAATCGAACTGTCCTAATGAGTCGATTCGCTACAAATGAACCAGACTCCTTGACGCTAAACTCCACACGTTACAAACAAAGTTATTGAATTACAAACCGTGTCGTAGATCTGGGATATGAGATGGATAAAACAAATATATAATATAGTGTTTGGAAGTCTAAAATTTGTATACCCTTCGTTGCAAGTTTCAGTTCGATCAACTTCCTTTGATGGGAATTTTGGGAAACGTAGTTCCAGAATCCTTCAGGAATGTGCAAAGGTTTCCTATTTCTATCATAATAAATCCTTAAAAAAATTCCAACACAACACAAAACAAACTAGATCTTTTGATAGGTTCCTAATAGGACTAACATGTGCATTTCTTGCCTTTTTTATTTGATAAACATGAAGCTGTCAACGTTCAAACATAAAAAAACAACATTGTTAACACAAAACACATCTATTTAAAATCCCAAAGACATGATATTGATCCTTAATAACTTAATCAGCTGTAGATTTCATCATTATCAACGTGCTCTCTTAAAAATACAGGTTCCAAAAGTTTATTTTTACAGAAGAACCATTTTTGATTCCGCAAATAAGCTTATTTTTCTTAGTGCAAAGAACATTTGAATTATCTAGAACCTTTTTCCACTTTAAAGAAGCGTTTGAGGAGCGTAAAGGCTCAAGTTGAACTGTATTTGAGGAGATTCACAGCAGAGGCAGCTCCGGCGTGTGGAGGAGCTCTCGCCCGACGTCCGAGTCTCGGAGAGCGAAGAGAGTCACTCCAGAGCTGTACGCCGCCGGGATCATCAGGTGCGACGTCTTCGGCCGCTCTTCGTCCTTCTGCTCTTCTTCCCTGATCATCTCTCTAACCTGACCTGTATTTAAAAGAAACTCAGAGTGTGTTATCTCAGAATAAACCCCTTCAGGTGTGTGTGTGTGTGTGTGTGTGTGTTATCTCAGAATAAACCCCTTCAGGCTGATGGAAGACTCTGATCACCCGGTGTACATGTACATGATCAAAAAGTCAAAAAGATGGCGCCGTACCCTCCACATTTAATGTCTTCCAGCGCAGGTCGGGATGCTGATCTGAGATCTGTGATAGGTCAACCTCTGGTGTCAGTCTCTTCAGAACATCTTCCCGGCGAATGAGCAGCACAGACTCGCTGCAGAGACGCTCATGAACCTCCTCTTCACTCACTGTGGAAGAAAACAACAAGTGTAGGATCTAAGAAGGAACACAAAGGAAATAAGATTATGTGCACTGTGTTCATTTCAAAATAAAAGTCCCGCTTCCGACACATCAACCCAAATAATAAAATAAACATATATCGGCCAGTGCCGATATTTAAAAACAGCCAAATATCGGCCACCATCTCAGTCGACCACTAGTTTTTATTTTTACTGTACTATAGTTTACTGTTGTTTAACTATAGATTATTTAACGTTACTTTAGCTATCATATTTTCAGTTTTCGTTAAACTAATTTTGTTATGTGCTTTTTTCATTTTATTAATTTTGTTCTGTTTATACAAATTATATAAACGTTTCAGAGTTATTTTAGTATCACTGATATACTATTTAAGTTGTAATGAATATTTTGAATCGGGTTTTATTTTGCGTTCTTTCACGAAGCTATACTTATTAGGGCTGGGAAATGATTAATCGCGATTAATCGCATTCAAAATAAAAGTTTGTGTTAGCATAATATATGTGTGTGTAGTGTGTATAATTATTTTGTATATATAAATACACACACATGCATGTATATATATTTAAAAAAATTGTTATTAATATATCAAATGTTTATATTTATGTATAATACTAATTTTTTATAAATATATATAAAGTATATACATGCATGTTTACATGCATGTGTGTGTATTTATATGTACAAAATAATTATACACACTACACACACATATATTATGTAAACACAAACTTTTATTTTGGATGCGATTAATCGCGATTAATCGTTTCCATGCCTAATATTTATAATAATGTCGGCCACTTTTTACTCGTAACTTAAGAAATTTAGCATTATCAGGACCACAAATATTCCCCCAATGCATTAATCATTATATTCAACATTATATAATTAATGTAGGACTGACACTAAAACTCTGAAAACTATTTTTTTTTTCCCCTCACAGTAATTTTTATTTTGGTTGAACTACCCGCGATACATATTGTTACATTTTTGTATTGCGATATATTGTGATATGTGACAATATATTGTTACACCCCAAATATATATACACACACACACACACATTAGAGCCTGACCGATAAATAATTTTGAAGGCCGATACCGATACAAATATTTGTTGGTTTTAAAATCCGATATATCGGCCGATATTATTATTTTTATTTCAGAAATGCGCAACAAAATATTAACAGATTTCCCCAACATTAGTTATCTGAGAGTTTTAACTAAAATAATTATAATGCATTTTAAAAAGAAACTTGTTTCTTTTATATCACAGCAGAACAGAGGAACATCGAAATATATTAAAGTTCTGATAAATAAAATAATAATAAATCTCCGAATGTGTGGCGCGGCAACAGGAACGGTGTAGAGCGCCCTCTGGTGGACAAACTATACAACTCCAACACTCATGACATGGTTCAAGCGTGTTTCGTCCGTTTTTATTTTATTTTTGAAATATTAATTTATCGTCCATTATAACTGCCGATACCGATAGTTTGGAAAATGCCTAATATCGGCCGATAAATCGGTCTGGCTCTAACACACACAGTGATTTGTGACGCACCCACATCCAGAGGGTTGGTCATGAACACGGCTCTGGGTCCCACGCCGAAGATGAGCTGGTGGTGCCAGGCGTCGGGGATCTCCTCTCCTTCGGGAACGGCCTTCTGCATGTTCATGGTGGCGACGGGAACGGCTCCTCGCAGGATCCACCGGGCCAACCAGGGCACCAGCTTCACCCTGCGGCGGGGAAAGAGCCCGAAGAACCGGCCCACGACGAGCCCCGCGCTGGCCTGGTGCGCCCCGTCGATCAGCTGCAGGTGCGTCGCCCCTGGAGGAGAACAGGGGTATTACAGGTGTATTATATATTAGAAATCAGGGTTCCTACAGGTTAAATTCAAGTCTTTTTAAGACCATTTATATAAAAAATGAATACCAATTTCCCATCCCTACCAGCAAAGAAAAACAAAATCCTTCAACTTGTGTTCATTTATTTTTCAAATGTGGAATAGGTAAAAGATGACGAGTCGAGCAGGTAAAATAAAAACATTTCAGTAGGCCACAAGAAAGTTTGCCGAACAATGTTAAGTTGTGTTTTAACTAGGGCTGTCAAACGATTAATCGCATCCAAAATAAAAGTTTGTGTTTACATAATATATGTGGGGGCACTGTGTATAATTATTTTATGTAAACACACACACATGCTTGCATATATTTAAGAAATATTTTCATGTATATTCTGTTTATAGATTTATATACAATTTATATTATATATAAATATAAATATTTTATATAAATAATATTTTTTTTCTTAAATATACATGCATGTGTGTTTTTATATATATAAAAAATAATTATACACAGTGCTACCACATATATTATGTAAACACAAACTTTTATTTTGGATGTGATTAGTCGCGATTAATCGTTTCACAGCCCTGCTATATTTTCAAAATCGTTTTGTTATATTTTTTCCGAGTGTGAAGTGACGGCTGTGGAGAGCGGGGTGTACCGGCGTTGCTGCGAGAGTGCAGGTAGTCGTGCAGCGGCGCCGTGTTCCTCCTCAGACTCGTCCTCACGCAGGAGTTCACCGTCTCCGGGGCGACCGCGATGATGCCGAGCGCCTGCAGGACGTCCACCAGGGCCGTGGCTCCGCACGCAGAGACCCCGATCTGAAGAGTCTGCCTCTGGACCGCCTCCTGGATGCTCCACAGCATCGCCGTCTGGACCTCAGACCCGGCAGAACCCTCCGGATCTTCAGAGCCCATCGACTCCATCTCTGCTGGAGACACATGCAAACAATCCATTATGACATTTAAGCTATAATTAATTAATACTGTGAAAAATGTGTATTATAAATGTGCAAAATATTTAGTTTTTATTACATTACATCATTGTGTTTTTTTTTTTTGGACTCACTGTAATAATGTACTTTTATTCATTAAATTTTATTATTTATTTAATGATTTTTTAAGCCAGGGCTTTTTAATCTGTTAGATGCAAGTGCAAGGGACGCCTATCCTAAAACTTAAGCTGTATAATTCCATATATTATAAATTTGCAAATTATTCAGTTTCTATTACATTACATCATTGTTTTTTCTTGGACTTCTAGATGTATTTTGTTCATTTATTTAAATATTTTTTTAATTCATTTATTTATTTAATGACTCAAATTCCATTTATTGTAGTATTTCTATTTCACTGAATTAACATTTTTTTTAATTTAGTTTAAACTCATTTTTACCTTTCTACGTTGCTTTTAAGCTTTATTTATTTAAATAAGTTTTTTTTAGTTTTTATCATTTTAGTCTAATGTATTATTTTAGTCATTTAATCAGGTTTTAATTTAAATTCAGTAGCATTTATTTTATTTTAATACAATTATTTATCTTTTCATTTGTTTTATTTTTGATCAATGTATTTTATTGTACAAAATGATGTATTTATAATCCTATTTTATTGTATTATTGCACAATCAATTCTGTTTTTTTAAATAAAATGTATTCATAAAATTCATAAAAAGTAAAAATCTTTAATACTTTATTTTTACATATATATTTTTCATTTATTATATTTTTCATTATATATATATATATATATATATATATATATATATATATATATATATATATATATATATAGTATTTATTTTACAGTACCACGGCAGAGCACTCGAGGGCATATAAATTATGGTTTTAGCATCGAAAAGCAAGTTTGGAGCAGCATTTTACCATGGTAAAATAAATCTGTGACAGCGATATTTTTGCTTTCCGATGAACCTGAACCATGTCAACACGTTCATTCTACCGGGAGCCTTTCAGTTTTCACACATCACGACGCTCTCTGCAGATTTCAGGGTAAAACATCTCTTTCTGATTAAAATATATTATGTAAATATGATAAGACGACTAAAAAAAACATTCAAATGAAGCATTTGGTTCAATACAAACCGCTTCAGCTCGAGGAACTCGACTTGACTGCAGACGGGCTCTGGTTTGTTTTTATTCCCTGATTAGCTCTCGTGACTCAGTTACTGAGCTGTGATTGGATGGGGCGGACTCCGTCAATGTGCTGTGATTGGATTACGTGACTCCGTCAGTGTGCTGTGATTGGTCTATCTATCAGACGTGACAGATTTTTTTCCGGGTTCTGGACTGGCTGCAGTAACACGTCTCTGTCCATGCGGGGGCGCTCGCGGTCGAGTGCAGAATGAATGGGAGTCAATGGGGAAATCCACTTTTCCCAGGATTTAATTTTTTGTCAAGTAATTTGAAAGTTGCATTCAAAGGGGATGGCTAAGATAATACACTCAGCTGAAAATTGCATTTTTAAGTTCACTTATCTGTTCTAAAAATCCGTTCAAAACTGTGATGACGTCACACAATAGCAGAATGCTAGCGTGTTCCGGCCAACAACGGCCTAACCTGTAAAAAATCAAAAGGACATAAGTACTCGTTCATTCGACTTTTGACCAATAATCTATATTGAACTTGCGTAATCAACAATAAAATCTATGTTAATTTAACGACAAGCAGGTGAACGAGACACTTTTAGCCGTTTAGCCCCATAGACTACCATTCATTCTGCACTCGCCCGCGATCACCTCCAGTGGAATTCTAATGGAACTGCAACCAAGGTGATGCACATGACTCTCATTCAGTTAAAAATCGGAATAAAAAACTTGTACGGACGAAAACCATGCTCAGGCAAATCTTACAAAAGTTATAATTATGACATAATAAGTGACTACATAATTATGATAAAAACATACTAATACGAAATATGATAAACATCGAATAAAAAGTGATGATTATGCAGAAAAGTCGACATTGTGACAAAAAAATGCATGATTATGACACTATGCGACACGCTTATTTACAATCATGACATTAAAACATAAATATGACATAATTATGGGAAAGCCAAAATATGACAAAAACTTATCTTAGAATAAAGTCATAACATTGGGACATAAAAACATAAATAATTATGACATAAAAGTAGACATTATGACATAAAAACAATAGGCCTACATATCACTTAATATTGAATGAGATAAATAAATAAATAATAAAATTTACATTTAAGATACGATTTACGTTTATTTGGCATGATTTAGTAGTGTAAGAGTAGCTACTGGTCCCGAATGGCTGATGTCACGAGTTACACATATACTTTCGCTTTCGGTCACATTTTTTAAGTGAGAGTAAAAAGTGAGCGTGTTTCAGTCAGTGAAAGCGGGCTGATGAACAAACATCTCCGACGGGAACGATGCAAACTCCAGCTCGAGATCTGTGTAGATTGTGAACACGTGACCCTGTAGGGATGAGAAGGGCCTGAGTGAGATGATTCTGTCCTCCGGAACCCGAACTCGACCCGATCGCCTCAGAGGATTTACATTCGCGTTGGTGCTGCTGTCGACATGCGCGTGCACGGGTGAGTAGCGGTGTTATCATTATTTTTAAGTGGAAATCAACTATAAAAAATAATTATCTCTCTCTATTCTATTTTATTATCGTATTATATCCGGGTAAGGTAGTTAATAAAGTGTAGCCTATTTATTAAAAGTCGTAAAAAAATTAAAAATGAAAGATGTTTTTTTCTTTTCTTTCTTATATTTATTTACAAATGACACACCCAAAATGAGGTTTTGTCAGATTTATTACTTCTGGGTGCAAATTTGTGCCGGGTAACAAGAAATGTCTATTTTTTTTTTTTTTTTTTTTTTTTTTTGGTTGTGAACGTTAAGGGAAATTCCATCTCATCCTTCTTCAAACATTATGGAAATGTTATTTTTGAATGGTCTCTGAACAACAAGTACCATACCTTCCTAACGCGTTTCCGGAAAAAACAAAAAAACAAAAAACTCAATAGCCTAAATAAAGTTTTTTTGTGGCAATGTTTTGAAAACATTGAACGATCGTTCTGTCAGCATTACCGGAAGAACGTTTGTTCATAACTTGACTCGTTCGGCTAGTGTGCCAGTTAAATTCAATTGCTGTCTTCCCAAATAATATTACTTTCTCAGTTTGTGTAAATCTATTTAGGATACTACCATTTAATTTCCCACAAGTCTAGTACAATTATGTAGTTTTGTTTTACTAGAGTGTAGACCCTTTCCTTGATTTACCCCGAAAGAATGGAAGTGAAATGTGACAACATGCCCCATAGGTGGGCTTTGATATAATCAAAAAAATATACAAGTCAAACCAAAATATTTTCTTAATGAAATTCAATGATTAACTTTTTCATATAAAATGGAATTTTTTAAATAATTAAAAATAAACTAATTTTTGAGTTTGACATCAAACACAGCGTAAAACAGCTATAGAACATAGTTCAAAACAAAATAATAATCCGAACATTGCCTCTCAGTCTTTATTTACACTTTTCTCGTGTTTTCTTAATATAATTCATAAAAGTTCAGAATATAATAGCTTATTTCTAATAGGGGTACATTGTAACGCAGTGTGACAACATGCCCCAACAGCACAACTGAGGTTTAGACCCTAGTGTCTAACTATATCAACTATTAAACAACAGATTGGAGATTAAAATAATATCAGATTTGTCTAATTTTAAATAAACACAAAAAATAGAGATGAAAAATAACTTAAGTAAAAATGTACTTATAAACGTTCAGTGATATCTTACAAAGATTTAGGAATTTTAGCGAATTTTTTCAACTAAATAACACCAAGTTTCGTCATGCTAGCATGTGTGGAAGTATTTAAAACAAGTGTGTTACTACTATCCCCGCGTTACGTTGTGCCCGGCGTACCCCCGGCCTAGTCTAATGCTTAAAGTGAAATTATACGGTCAAGATAGTTTAAACACAATACGCTATTAAACTCAATCTTAGCCTCAAGCATAGAGTGACATGTTAATTAATCAAAAAGCAACGCCACTGCTGGATACTTTTAGAAGACAAGAGATTGTAACGTTAAAATAAGGTGCAAATGCATTGTAATTTCTGCATTTATTATTAAAGTATTTATTAGTAATACACTGGAAATGTAATTAGTAGAAATGTGAATTTTTGGTTAGTATGCTGATTTACGGTGTGTGCTCCTACATTTTCCGGTTGTGCCCCTAAAATTTTCAGTTGGCGGCCATTGTGCTCCAAGGGAAACAAGTTAGTCTGGAGCCCTGTAATTATACGACATAAAAACATAAATATGACATGACACATTGACATTATGACATAAACAGCCATCGCTGCGATATACTAAGTTACATGCTTTTTGACATTTAAAACATAAATATGCCATGAAAACTCATAATTATGCCATATAAAGTAGACAAAATGACATAAAAAACGTATATATGACATAAAAAGTCATAATTATGAAATGAAAAGTCAAAATTATGACTTTTTATGTCATGTATGTTTTTTATGTCATATTTGTCTACTTTTTATGGCATAATTATGACATATAAAACATAAATATGCCATGAAAAGTCATAATTATGCCATAAAATGTAGACATATGACATAAAAAACGTATATATGACATAAAACGTCATCATTATGAAATGAAAGTTCAAAACTATGACTTTGTCATGTATGTTTTTATGTCATATTTGTCTACTTTTTATGGCATAATTATGACATAAAACATAAATATGCCATAAAAATTCATAATTATGCCATAAAAAGTGGACAAGATGACATAAAAAAACATAAATATGACATACAAAGTCATAATTATGAAATGAAAAGTCAAAATTATGACTTTTTATGTCATGTATGGTTTTTATGTCATATTTGTCTACATTTTATGGCATAATTATGACTTTTTATGTCATATTTGTTTTTTTTGTCATATTGTCTACTTTTTATGGCATAATTATGACTTTTTATAGCATATTTACATTTTATATGTCATATTTGTCTACTTTTTATGGCATAATTATGACATATAAAACATAAATATGCCATAAAAGTCATAATTATGCCATAGAAAGTGGACAAATATGACATATAAAATGTAAATATGCTATAAAAAGTCATAATTATGCCATAAAAAGTTGACAATATGACATAAAAAACATAAATATAACATAAAAAGTCATAATTATGCCATAAAAAGTAGACAAATATGACATAAAAACCATATGATATTATGAAATGAAAAGTCAAAATTATGACTTTTTATGGCATGTATGTTTTTTATGGCATATTTGTCTACTTTTTATGGCATAATTATGACATATAAAACATAAATATGCCATAAAAAGTCATACATATGCCATAAAAAGTAGACATATGACATAAAAAAAACATACATATGACATAAAAAGTCATAATTATGAAATGAAAAGTCAAAATTATGACAAAAATTCATTAAAAAAAAATCAAGCAAAAATTGGGAAAGATTTCTACGATTTTTTAAAACACTGAACGAACGTTTTACTACAGTTTTTCTCAGTCGCTTTGGTGCATTTCTCGAATCATCCTCGATATTTGTAAAACAGTAAGTGCATTTGTCGAAACAATCCGTACAAATAGCAACACAGCATGATTTCCCTCAGTTCATCTCTCAGAAGTCAATGTCCGTGTCAGTGAACGTGCATCAGTGTGTCGTGTCCGGATAACGCGGTCACATCGCTTAATCGTGTTGTCAATATCACAGTGTACGAGATGTTCTGATGTAAACTAGAGATAAAGTTCAAGACAATTATTGTGAATTGTAGGGTACACACCTTAGTGTGTGTGTGGGAGACTGGACAAGATTCACATTTACGCTTTTACTGTTTGTACTGTAATCTGTTGACGGATGATGTCACTGCGACTGCGAGACAGAAAGAAAGCACTGTGTACCACAAAAAACAAAAGTAGAAATGTGAACAGGCCAGATTTAGATAAAGTCTAATGGACAAGTATAGAAATATGCTTTATGAAAACTTGTTCAACCATTTTGCATGTGAAGACTTGTGTATGTGAGGACTAATGGGTGGGTGGGGGACTATTCAACAGAGACCCATAAGGACACATTTTGATCAACATGAGGAATTGATAATTGGTGAATGTGGTACCTGCTCTGAGATGATGATGATGATGATGATGATGATGTTGGTTACACACACAGACTGCGCTGAACACAACGTCACGGCCCCGGCCGGAGGAGTGGCGGTTCTGCCCTGCACGTGTCCCCCGGGTCAGCCTCCATATCTGGTCTGGCAGAAGGTCGTCGGGGAGCAGCTGCTCGTGGTCTATAACTACAGAGGAGAAGACGATCAAGTGGAAGAGTATCGTAACCGAACAGAGCCGACGCTGACGGGAAACTGTTCTCTGAAGATCCTCAGCGTGACTCCATCAGATCAGGGCCTGTACCAGTGCTACTATCGGACAGGACCCGTACGAAATGATGACGTCTATCTGCAGGTCACAGGTCAGCGCAGTGTGTGTGTGTGTGTGCTTACATTGAGGGACAATCAGGGGTATTACTGATAACTAACACTAAAACAACTTTGTTACTAATAAAATATGTCATTTTCGTTTAATTTAACTCACTAAAGCAGCAAATTTACAAAAATGTAACTAAAATATATATTTTTAACAACCATATATATATATATATATATATATATATATATACTGTATACACACACACACACACACAGTAAAATCATACAAATAAAATAAAAGTTTGGTTACATAACTTACATTGAGGAACAATCAGGGTAATTATTGATAACTAAAACAACTTAAAAAAACAGTTTTGTTACTTATAAAATAAGTCATTTTTAATTTAGTTTAACTCACTAAAGCACTAAATATACAAAAATGAAACTAAATTATATATTTTTAACAACCATATATCGATATCTATCTCTATATCGATCTATCTATCTATCTATCTATCTATCTATCTATCTATCTATCTATCTATATCTATATTTGGTTACATAACTTACATTGATTAACAATGAGGGTTATTATTGATAAATAACTTTAAAACAACTTAAAAAACATTTTCATTACTAATAAAATAAGTCATTTTAATTTAGTTTAACTCATTAAAGCACTAAATTAACAAAAATGAAACTAAGATATGTTTTTTAACAACTACTTATACATAAATATATATATACGGTAAAATCATCTAAAAGTTAAAAATTATACAAACGTGTGTGTTTGGTTACGTAACTTACATTGAGGAACAATCAGGGTTATTATTAATAACTAACTCTAAAACAACTGTTAATAATAAAATAGGTCATTTTAGTTTAAATTAACTCACTAAAGCACTAAAACATACAAATTAAAATAAAACTGAAATATATTTTTTAAGAACCATACAGACATATGTATGGTAAAATCATACTAATAAAAGTGTAAATTATACAAATATAAGAATTACAAAAAACCAAACAAACTGAATTTGCAATAAAAAAAAATTACAAAAATGTTAATGGGATAAAAAGTTAAAATATGAAGATTTAGTAGTCAACATTATGACAAAAAAAAGTCATAATTATGACATAAAAATTTTTGATATGGTATGACATAATGAGTGAGATTAAAGTCTAAATGAGATTAAGTTCATAAATAGACACACAAAAAAGCCGAAATCAAGATAAATTAGAAAATGATGACTTCTTTACACACACACAAAAAAAATTATATTATAATTAAAATTATCTTATAATCTTAAATCAAATTTATTTCAAAATCTTTTATTGTACTTTAACAAACTTCTGAAGTCGACGCCAACATTAACCCCCAAAAGCCAAACCTAAATGGATAAATACGTTGCCATTTTGCATGAATATTATATTTGAAACATAATTTAGCCTTTTAACGATTAATGTAAGCTCAGATTCAGAATATGTGCCTCATCTTAGTCGACTTGAACGCTGTTCATTTGATCTGTGTATCAGACTGATCCCTGGGAACAGAAGCCATGGCTTTGCTGCTAACCTTTGGCTCATATTTAATCTCACGTCACGCGAATGAGATTATATATCAGATTACAATCATTGCAGGGTTGCATCATGCATCAAAGGAGCGCTTTCTATGGAGGTGTAACTTTGAACAGTACGTACAACACCAGGCCTAAAAAGTGTATAAACAACACCCTGGCATTATTATCACAGCACATATTTAAGCAATTAACTCTGTAGCCGATCAACATCGAGGTTCAGAGTTTGACGTGTTTATCATCAACACTCTTGCTGTTTATTTAGAAACACCACCACCTCCAGATAAGGTTTGGACCGTCCCGAAAACTGTGGTGACGTCTTCGGTTTGCGGGCTTGTCGTCATTGTGATCATCACAGCGGCTGCTGCAGTTTACGTGGGAATTTCTCGCAAAAAAAGACGGCAAATGAACGGTAACGCCCAGAGTTACCATTACTGACAGAGTTTACATTTTTAGGTGAACTGCCCCTTTAAATGTCTTCATTGAAATTAAATTAAAGTGCCGTTTACAGTAAGAAGATCTCTCTTGCACCCTTATGTTTGTTTAGAAACTAGATGAAATGTGAGTTTATTTCATGACGTGTTTCTGGCTTCGCAGGAGGATTCATTGCAACATTGATGGGGAGCATTTAACAGCCGTCAGAAAACAGATCCAGATCTCTGGTTTACGACCGTTTATCTCAGATCATATCTCCAAAAAATGCAAAAAGTTGCAAATATGGGACTTAACATAACAAAAAACTGCACAAGCTCAACAAGACACTGTTCAGTGACCCGTTTAATCTCCAACACAATCATTTTCTGTCACTATCTGAGGTAAAATAGTCCATAAAAATACTGTGAATTCCACACATGGCTAGTTATTTTACTCTCTATTATTCCTTGTTGTTGTTGCCGCTTATATCATGGACAATCAAGCTTTTCCTAAAGTAAAAGTAAAACAAAGTCCCTCACATTCCAGCCTGGATAATGATCAGTCAAAGTCAAATGTCAAAAACACGTTTTGCAGGTGTTAAACATTATAAATGAACAGGTGATTTCCATCCAGACAGTTTTACACTTTAGGCCTATATACTCGTTTCCTTTCACCATTTCACTTCCTTATTTTATTCTCAATGAATAGTTCTCATTAATTTTTTTTAGAATGCTTACACACAGAGAACTGAATTCAGATGAATAATGACACTATTGGCTCGTTAATCCGATTTTATTTTTGTGAAGCTCCTGTGAAATCTAAATCGGCTAGTTCCAGTCCTTGATTCTGATTGGTCTAGCTGTGTTTTTATTTTAGGCGAAAATGTCGTCATTTTCATGATTCGACCGTTTGAAAACAAAATATGCGTTCGGAACTTGACTTTACCCCAAATAAAGAGATTTGAGCTGTAATGAAGTTTCAAAGATGACCGCCGAGTTAAATACTTTAATAAAAGGGACTTTGGGTTTATTTATTCACATGGGGTTCCTCACGATAAAACGCGGCTATGACCGCTTCACTCAACGGTTCACCCCTAGCAACCACCCTTAGCAACTTAAACATAATCACTGAAGCTAATAGAGTATGATCTTATAAGTCAGTGTGCCTGTTTTTTTTAAGTAGACATAATGTTAGCATTTTCTTTTAATGTCCGCTGTGATATCTTGTTCTTTTAACAGTTAAGGGGTTTTCCGACGTCCGACGCGTTAAGCCGCCTTTCCACTGCACACGACATTCGCATACGATGGTCGTATTTCGCCCCCTAGTGTCAGTCGCACGGAACTTTGAATTTGGTCGTGAAGCAACCGTTACCCTCGGATATTCACAATGGTAAAATTAATGATTTTAATGAATGTAATGCATGCATAAATATATCTACACAAAACAAATGACCCGCAATACATCTCAAATAAAAACATAGTAGATTTTATAGAGTTAATCAATATAAATATTGATTTAGGAATTATAAAATATTTTTTCTGCTATATTTACTTATAACCAATATTTTACAGAAAGAGCGTTTACAGAAAAACATTAAAGAGTTAAAATATTTGTAATTTTTGCCTCGCGCTCATAGTTTTTATTAGAAAACATCACATCCGGTTGCCCGGTCGCATACGGTCTAGCCGCAGAAGTTCAGATATTTCAACGGATCCAAAGCTCAAATCGGATCCGAATTTCCCGCATACGCATATGATCGGAACTCCCCGCAGCTCCCGTACGACTCTCCATTGGAAATGAATGACTTCCGGTACGACGGCGGTCGTTTGTCGTGTGCAGTGGAAAGGCGGCTTCAGTCATTTGTCAGTTGCCTCTTGTTTCTCCGTGCTCACGACAAGTTTTTTTGTTTGTGTGAGTGTGTTCACAACAAGTCCTTTCAAAATAAAAGTCTTCTCTTCGGACTCATAGATATGTATATAAATACATATATGTATGAAGAGTTCAGATGCAAAATTTTCTTCTAAAATGATCATTTTTATCAAGCTTGTATATTTAAGTTCAGTAATTTCACTTAAATGCCAATGGAGATTACCTATTAATTGTCATTTAAGTGAAATTACTGAACTTAAATATACAAGTCTGATAAAAAATGGTCATTTTAGAAGAAAATTTCAAATGGCATTTAGAGGCTTTTGCATCTGAACTCTTCGTATATAAATACTAGGGGTGTAACGAGACGCCTATCTCACGAGACGAGACCGGAAATAAGATTGGGTTCACGAGAACGAGACGAGACGAGATTTTTGCACAATTTTTCAGAAATCCTCAATGACAAAATTCATGACTGGAAAAATAGTATGCAGTTGCATTTTGCAATCTTTTAATGCACTAATGCATGTAATTTCAGGTCTACTTTGAGTAAAAATTATCAAGTGCATTGAAAGAAAACATATACAAGCACTGTAAAAGGTTTTTTTATTGACTGGCTTTTTGTGCTGTTTGATTTCACACGAGTCTCTTCAGACCTTACATTTAAGAGCTTCCAGAACTTCTGATTGAGGCTGTGTGTGACCTCCTAACTGAACTCATTGAAGTCTGAAGTACAAACAATAAGTGCAAGTGCAACCATAATTAAAGTTAGCACACAGATTCTTTATAATTGTTTTGAAATTGCTGTTTTATTTTGCACCGGCAGTTACAGGGTTAATGCTGTGAGTTAGGAAAATGGCAGAGAGAAACGAGGCTGGCGTGTTTCTCTATTTGTTCTTGTGTTCCGATGATTATAAGTTCACAAACAGATCCTCCCTTATCTGTTGTCCTTAAGACATTACAGTACTGTCAATATTCGAAGCATAGCTGTCAACATTGAACAGTGAAAATAAGGGAGATTTCCCGGATTCCATCCCCAAAATGAGGGATTATTTTTTACACAATTCTTTCTCACAAACTTTAAAAATAAAGCACTAATCATTAAAAGTCTAAAGAGTTTATAACTAGCCTACGTAAGAGAGAGAAAGAGACAGTGTGTTATTAAAAAAATTTCATAGAGAATGCTTAAATTCTGAGCTTATGAGGGAAACCGACGGGCTTTGGGGAAACGGAGGGGGAGATAGTGGTGCTTCAGTTCGGAATCGGAGGCCGAGAGCAGGAGATTGTTGAGCATCTGTGCACCCGATCTGAGCGCGCGATGACACGGAGTAACATACTGGATGCGTCCGACAAGTTGGGTGCGCAAGACGCGCTAGACGTTTCACATGACATGGCTGTGAAGCTTTTTTGTGACAGCTTTACTTTCAAATTGGCGATCGCGCGTACTCTGTGAATAGGGAGCAGTGGTGCAGAGCGTGCATTATAAAGATAAGACATTTATCAGACGTTTAGTCTATGTTGTGCAACGAATCCTCCGCCATCGTTGCGCGATCAGGGAACTGTGATTCGTGCTGCATTGATTGCAACGGCAACTCGTAATGGATGAGCAGAGCAGACTTTACATTAGTTTATAATGGTTATTATCTATTATAAAAACAGCAAACGATAGTTTAAGCGAATGTGAGTGTACAGCGGTGGAATATTCTAATCTCACACCCCCACGCTCAGTCATGGCAATATTACCGCGAGACAGCTTTTCACTCAAACGGGAAATCTCGTCATGTTTTTGTCTCGCGAGATCTCGTGGCACGAGATCTCGTTACACCCCTAATAAATACAAATACCTTTATAAACATATCCATGTTCGGACTGGCTCACTCATAAAGACAGCCTTTGTCTCCATCTAACGGCGAAATAACGTAACTTCTGTCGCTGTTCGCGGTCAGGGACTATTTTTTCCAGCGGAGGAAGGCTTTTATATCGTGAAAGTTGCATTAATACAAATCTTTTTGGCTTTAATATTTGTATTGTGTGGTAACCGTTTTATAAACGCAATAAATGCGTTTTTTTTATTACATATATTTACATAAACAGAAATGCAGTTAAAAAAATATCATTTCTTTCTTTTTTTCATGACACTGAGTTTTGATTTCTAAAGTGAACTAATGTTTCTCTCATGTTCGTTGACTGTAATAGTAGTTATTCGTTGGCTGTTGGTCATCAGGAAATCGGTAAATGGCAGTTTTCCAATTGCAACAACAGCTGTTAGTGTTGAATGGTGTCTCAGACCTGCCTGAGAGATTGAGACATTTGCAAAAAGTCTGTTTAACAACAGAAAACGTCAATGTGCTAGTAGTTTTGCAGACTTGGTGTGAAGATTCGGTAAATAAGTGAATGGTTTTACTAAGGGACATTTAGTTTCACTTTCAATGTGTAAGCTATTCTAAAAGAAAACTCTTACATAACCAAAATTGAGATGTAACTAGCCTACATTAAGCTGAGGAAGCTTGATTCTGCCACAGAATCGACTTGTACATTAAACTATGGAAGTAATTGCCACTTTATATCTCATATATTCTGACTCTTTTACTGGGCATTACTGAATTCAGTCATAGTGTAGGAATGCGCACGTCCAGCTGTGACCCAGTTATGTGTGTTTGTGTGTCTCGCAGTCCTACAAGGCTACTGGCTTTCTAACAGTTATTGTGTTTAATGATGTCGATGTATTATGGGATGTCTTGGAGATGTCTGTTTACTGCACTGGAAATGAATCCTGTTCTGCGCAGCATGAACACATTTTGCATCAGTACTGAATTATGCATTGACATCTACACTGTTTCTCTCTTTTTAAAGTCTGAAATAACTCATATTAATGCAGAAACTGTTTGATTTCTTGTGTTTTGCTGCACTTTTGTACTCCATTTATACATTAGGACTGAAATATGTGAAAATAAAAACTTTATATAATACTGAATCAAGCGTGAGTGGTGTACTAGTTCAGACTGAAGAGCATAACGTGACTTTTTTCCAGAGACCATGAGAATTAGCCGTGTAAATTGAATGCGGCTTTTCGCCCCGAGACTAAACAATCCCAATCTTATCTGTTTTCGGCCGCCCTAAAACCAGCCCTGGCCTTGGCCGCTATGTTGGAACAAAGCCGCTCTTGCGTTCCTTCCCTTAACTTAAATTCAGTCAAATTAATTTTTATGAGTGTTGAGCACTTTCTTTTTCTTTCAAGTTGACAGAACTGATCTATTTTAAGTAAACTGAACTGTTTCATTGTTTTGAGTTTTATGAAATTATTTATCTTAATTTAGACGAACTTAAGTTTAACTGAAACGGCTGGGATATCTATTTCCCAGCATGCTTTGCCGATGGCACTCGAAAGAGAGTGTAAAGGCTAAAATTAAGTGCATGTTATGCTAATTTAGAAGAGTTTCTGTTAATGTTGGCTTTAGGATAGTTACCATCATGGTGACGAGTGGTGCATTCAGCAAATCATCCCTTTATATTATTACACTCATACAGGAAGTGCTTCTGTGCTTGTAAGTGCTTATAACACACTGTTTCTAATATGTTAGCATTTACTACATCAGCAGATTAACTAAGTTTATACTAATAAAAGTGATTTGAGTTCTGCCAACTTATTCAGGTTTACAGTGTACTTCATAGATTTAAGTTACAGTAACTAATTAGTACTATTAACTTTATTTACCCAAGTTATCTTAACAGTAAGTTATTGAGTTACTTGGAAACAAATCAAATATTTTTTTATGCTTAAATTGTTTGAGTTAATAAACTTAAATGATTTAAGGCAATCGGTTTCCTCAAACGGTTTGAGTTGAACTAACTCATCAGGTTTTAAATTGTGAATAAACTCTCTAATATTATTTTATTTTTTTTTATTTTTGTTTGAAATTATTTTTGTTTGTGTTTTTGTACTGGATGAAATGTGAGTTTATTTCATTGACGTGTTTCTGGCTTCGCAGGAGGATTCATTGCAACATTGATGAGGAGCATTTAACAGCTGTCAGAAAACAGATCCAGATCTCTGGTTTACGACCGTTTATCTCAGATCATATCTCCAAAAAAAATGCAAAAATGTGCAGATGTGGGACTTAAAAAAACAAAAAACTGCACAAGCTCAACAAGACACTGTTCAGTGACCCATTTAATCTCCAACACAATCATAAATGAAACGATAAAACACGGCTATGACCCAACGGTTCTACAACACCCTAGCAACCACCCTTAGCAACTTACACATAATCATTGAAGCTTAGGGAGAGTATTATGAGACATCGAGTAAGTCAGTGTACCTGTTTTGCAACAGAAATGCAAGGATGTAAAACAAAAAAAAAATATTTTTTTCATGGCACTGAGTTTTGATTTCTAAGTGAACAAATGTTTCTCTCATGGTCGTCGACTGTAATATTTGTTCGTTGGCTGTTAGTCATCAGGAAATGAGTGTGGCTTTGTAATGGCAGTTTTCCAATTGAAACAACAGAGCTGTTAGTGTTGAATGTTGTCTCAGAACTGTGTCTGAGAGATTTGCAAAAAGTTTGTTTAACAACAGAAAACGTTTAAAGCTTACAATCTGCTTTTTCAGTGAAGATTCGGTAAATGAGTGAATGGTTTTACTGAGGGACATTAACTTTCACTTTCAGTTTGTATAAGCTAAAAAATGTTTTTTTAATAAAGGGCCTACAAAACCAAAATTGAGATGTAGCCTAAGCTTGTTCCTGCCACAGAATCGAGTTGTATGTTAAACTGTGGAAGTAATTGCCTCTTTATATCTCACAATTCAGACTTTTTTTTTCCCCTCGAGTTTCACTGGACATTACTGAATTCAGTCATAGTGTAGGATTGCACGTGCAGCGCTGACCCAGATAGTTGTGTGTGCGTGTGAGATATTTACACATATGTTCACATGTACTAATAGCTATACACAATATTGATCTTTTACATTGTGATCCTTTTACTTTTAATATTTGGCACGTGTGTGTGTAGGCTAATAACAGGGTGTATGCGCGTTATGGACCGGCTTCTCATATTACACACTCTTTAAGTGCAAAAACTGGTGACTTCTACTAACATCTAACTGGTTTTCTTCAGATTGAAAATATAATTCAACTGAATCAAGCTACGGACATCATGTTAACTTTAAATCGGAAATGTTTCTGTAAGAACTTCTGTCACCAAACAGGTTTCCCAAACACTTGCCAACCATTAGTCAAACACAGAAATAGACCCGCCCCCAAACTCTGATTGGCTGATTTAGATGACATGTGGCGGTTAATGTTTTAAATCTTAATTTTATCCAAAGCAAATTACAAATGAACATTTAAACACAAACTGACTTTATTTTTCATGATTTCGATTTTATTTCACATTTCTAGCAATTTCAAGTTAAATCTCACAGTTCTAACTTCTTTTTTTTCTTGCAAATTCAAGTTTAAAATGTCAAAATTCTGACTTTTTCTTGCAATTTTGAATTTTTATCTCACAATTTAACTGTAACTTTTTTTCTGGTAATTTTGAATTCTCTCAGAATTCTGACTTTTTTTCAGACTTTTTTTAGCAAATGCAAGTTTATATCACAATTCGGACTTTATAACTTGCAATTTTCAGTTCCTGCCATGAAAAATAAAAAGATATCGGCAACTTATCTCACGATTTTGACTTTTTTGTTCTCACAAGTGAGAGTTGAAACCGTGAGAAAGTATGAATTTTGAGATATGAAGTCGCAATTATCGTACTTGTCTTTCAGTAGGCTAATTAATAATACACTTGATCTATAATAGCACACAAAAATGAAAGTAGGTGAAACGTTAACAGGCGACTTTATAGGAGAAATTCCTTCTTGTTGAGTCATACTCTCAGTTAATCTTCAAGCACAAAACTATTCAATGGCGGTTATTATTTTTTCATTAATATTCGTCTGGCCAGTTTCGATGAGTGTGACTAACTAACTATGTTGAAATACCCCACAGAAACAACAGTTTTGAATCCATGAGATTAAAAAAAACATCATCATCAAAAACAGCTTTAATAAAGAGTCTCTACACTCTACACTCGGAGCCTATATAAACATAAACTCGTGGTTCGTGTTTCACGTTTCGGGTCTTCTAACAGAACATCGCGTCTTAATGTGAACACCGTGTTCCTGCCTGAGAACATTAAAGGCATTCAAAGGTGGTCAAGCATATAACAGGTTTAATGTCTTTTGACATGTTTTAAGTTTGATTTTGACAGCAAAATGGATTACAGAATGGATTGAACAAAAGAGTCTCGACAGATTCTGGCAGATCTACAAATGTCATCATATGAAGGAATGTTGCGCAATAATAGTTTCCTTCCTCAGCATTTCTTCTCCTTATTTTTCACAAAACTCACTGGCGACACATAAAAAAAAAGTATCATAAGCATAATTATGCACATGATTTAAGCACATAAACACATTATTATCTAAAGTGCTGACTGCTTTCAGGCATAAACAGGTTATATTTGTGTAACCTTGTGGTTAGGGACTTTGGTTTCCAATTTGGTTTGGTATCAAAAAAGAAAAGCTTGAAACGAGCTTGAGGTCCTGTAAATGCAGTATGATTTTTGCAATGACTTTACTGATGGGCTCTGATACGGGTGAAAGACTCAAAGAACAGCTCGGATTTATTTAATAGTCCGCTGAATGTGTTTTAAATACATAATAATCAGATTTACATCAATAAATCCCAAATTGAATATATTACTTGTTTCATATAGTCATATTTTAACCATGTTTGTACTTTTTAATTGCAATCTGAATACACGCATTTTGCTTATCAAATGGATGCAAATAGTTAATATGTATGACTGACAAATGTGCATCACATAGTAGAACTGTCTAATACAAATGGATTTTGTATGCACTTCACATGTGCACAGTATCTTGAAATTAGGCCTAAATATTCTGTGATAAAGATATGTTTTTTTTCTTTTTAGTGTTAATTAAGTTTTAAAAATGGTTATATTTGTCGTAAAATAAACTAATATGGCTGTATTTGAAATGGATTTGATCAGAAACACCTGTTGAAATGCACTACAGGAGTAAGGTGAAACGCGTCACATGACCGCTGGGTGTCAGTGTTGCTCCATCGGTGGCAAACTGCGTCACTTTCTGGGAGTTTTACTTCCTCACAATACACGACATTAAACAGAAGCCAAGTCTTCAAACTACATTTGGAACATCTGACTTCTGTGGCAAAATCAAACAATCTGCTCAAAAACATTTCACCTGTACTCAAAATCAAATAATGCTTTCAGATCAAACCATATTTACGTCATCAACACACCACCATCCAAAGCGCGCGGTTCTGAGGGGAAAAGCGATTATGTAAAAAAAAGTATAGAAATCGCAACTAAGTAAGCTAAATACTTGTAATACTGTATGTACTGCTGGTATAGTATTGAGTATTCCATGACTATTTTAATAGTACTAACATGTATTTTCCTCTCAGTATGTGCTTTTTGAGCTCAGAATTTTTGGCATCCCTCGTAAATATGATCAAAGATGGCTGTAAAAATAAATATGCATTGTTTCTTTTCATCTAAAATAGCAAAAAATCTGATCTTTTATTGAAGTAAACGAGTTGAGGAAACTCTCTCTCCTCGCCGTGCATCTCGACGATATTTTCAGTCTCATAACATTAAATCTTCTTAATTATTGCCCTGATGGTGGAAATGAGGATTTGCTTACAGACACTTACAGATTTAGGGATTTGCTTACAGATTTGCTTATTTTGTGAAGCGCAACGATATCCTGCACATCAGAACTATATTCTTTGTTTTTTTTCTCATTATGATGAATAAGGGAATTTGGCCTTTGTGTTTCATGTCAAACAACTTTGACAAGTCATAGACAATTTTATGTTCCTGATTTGCAATTTAAATATTAATGGGAATATACTTCACTCATAAACAATTCTAGAGGTGCCAATAATTATGGCCAACGTGTTTTGGCGATAAACACGTATTTCCAACCACTTTCAATTCTTTTACTTGAATGAAAGATTAGATTTTAGCTAATGAGAGAATGCAGACAACAATGCAGATTTATTTCTACCGTCGTCTTTGGTCATAACATCCACCTCAGGGGTGCAAATATTGTACACTCTAAAGTTGTTTTAACCCAACTTTGGGTCAAATATGAACAAACCAAGCCGTTGGGTCAAATTTTTACATTACATTTTTAAGACAACATTTGGTTTTGTCTATATTCGACCCAAAAATTGGGTTAAAACAACCCAGCATTTTTTAGCGTGTACATGTCCCCAAACCTTGGGCCAAAAACAAAAGGGGAAATGAAACTTCGGGACAGACAGACAACAATCTAAATATAATAACCCCTTGACACGAGTAATCAGGATATCTAATGATATAGATCTATAAATGTGCTTTGCCAGTTACAGAAAAGGGAACCGCTTGCTGAATTTGCACAGAACCAATCGTAGGCTACTGTAGAAAAATTATGTTATGAATTATGACATATTCTATAAAAACGGTTGTACACTCTCAGAAAAAAAGGTACAAAAGCTGTCACTGGGGCTGTACCTTTTCAAAAGGTACACTTTTGTACCCAAAGCCTGAGTATTGGTACCTTAGTGGTACATATTAACACCTAAAATGTACATATAAGGACATAAAATGTGTATATTAAGACCTAAAATGGACATATAAGGACATAAAATGTGCATATTAAGACCTAAAATGTACATATTAGCACATAAAATGGACATATTAACACCTAAAATGTACATATAAGGACATAAAATGTGCATATTAAGACCTAAAATGGACATATTAGCACCTAAAATGGACAAAAGTTTACCTTTCGAAAAGGTACAGTCCCAGTGACCGCTTTTGTACCTTTTTTTCTGAGAGTGTACTCTTTTTGCTGGTGGGATTTTTAGTGGGTTCATAGGCCTAAATGTATACTAAATTAATTTTAATGACCGTCAATAGAGAAAGATGTTCTTCTGCAATAATTATGACATTTGCATGTATAGTCTAGTAGCTAACCACTCCAACTAACTAACTAAACCATGATCCCGGTCATCCCGGCATTAACTTAAACATATTAGGTTACACTTTAATTTAAAGTGTCATTATATATTTGAGTATTTAACAACATGTACTTACTATACGGTTAGGATAAGGCTTTGGTTGAGGGTTAGTTGCATGTAATTATGCATAATGTACTGTTTCTAGTACATGTGGACACTGTCAAATAAAGTGATACCAAATGTTTTTGGGACACCAGAGTCTGTATCATCAAATTCTCCCCAGATTTGAGCTCCACAATCTCTTTATATCCACTGGATGAGAACTAGGGACTCATTTGGGTCTGTTTTGTCAAGCACTTTTATAGGTAAACTCTTCACAACACAACACTCAAAAGAGACCGAGGCAAGGAAAAAGAGCAACTGTCTTCATAATTGAAATTCTCCCAGCGGTTCATTCCACATGACAAGCGTTCGAGATCCGTTTCCCCACACAAACACCCTCGCGAGTTTCTTACGCTGAAGTGTTTATTATCCCGGAGCGTTTGGACCTCAGAGAGACGAGCGTTTGTTCAAACTGACTGTCAGCAGAATCTCTCGCTTCATCTCCACATCTACAACTCATTTCCATGCAAATGATCTTCACACTCTTGCAAAGACCGCCAGTACACTGGGACACGAAGTGGGCGAAATGCTGATGTTAGATTAGTTTCTCTCGCGGCGGGGTCAACTTGACGACACACAACATAATCTACAGTAAAACAAGCATCTGGATCGAGGTCAGAGTGACGTTAGAGGTGCAGAAACTACACGTTCGCCATTAGTTTGATGGTTTTCAGGAGCTCAGCTAACACACACTACTGTACTTACAGTGATGAGACAAACTGATGTAACATACTTTGTTTTATTATTGCAAACGCAGTCACGTAGATGAGAAAAAACATTGTTCTCCTAAAGAACAATTCGATTAAATGAGCAATTTGAGACGTTTAACCCATTTGTGTCTACACTCATTATCTTTGGGGTCTCCAGACATTACATTTTGTAACAGTTTAATATATATATATATATATATATATATATTTTTCTACAAATGTAATTTTATTCTGTTTATTAATGTTTTTACTCAACATTTGTGCAGTTTTCGGAGTGTTTTTCATATCTTTCAAATTTCTATAAATAAATTAATATTTATTTCTTTAACCCTAAAACCGTATTCTGGACAAATGTGGGCAAAATAGTTTGGATTTATTTTTTAAAAATACTTTCTGTGATCTGAGCGGTTCAAGACTTGGCTACTTTTTCTAACTTTGCCTACTGAACACACATTTTTTTTTACTCAATTCTACAGTGTTAAGTGGGTGGGAAAAAAACTCCTTAATCTTGTATTCGGGTCAAAAATGGGCACCCATAGAAATGAATGGGGAAAACTGTAATTTAGAGCATTCTAAAATAAGCCAAAATAAGACACCAAAGTCACTTCATCTTTAGGATTGAGCTCTAAGAACTTACTGGAATGATATTTTAATGTAGTTAAAAAAAATTTAAATATAAAACATAAAAATAAGCATAATTTACATAGAAAATATGGCACTTTTGAAGTAAATAAATTAAAAAAATACCCCCAAAATTAAAAAAACACCATGAATGGATAGACAAAACTTTATCGAAGACAGTGATATAACATTTATATTAAATAAAAATTAGGATCACACCGGAGTCCTCTGTGCCCACTTTTTTCCACAATTACAGGATTAAGGGCTATAAAGTGAATATGGTTTGAGGGTTAAATAGGCTTTTTACAAAAAACGGCATTGTATGTTAAATTCACTTTATAAAAGAGCCATTCATTCATGAAGATAGCATGGATAATTTTACATGGTTTAATGTAAGATTTTTGACAATTTTTTTGGAAAATGCTGAAAAATATCACTTTAACCACTAGATGGCCACAGACCTCCACTATCAGCTATTTGCTATTTGACTAACCAAACTACATCTTTTTATATCTTCTCATAATTGTAAGCACACATTGATGGCCTATATGAAACGAGCGTTTTGTGTCACAACATGTACAAGTTATTAAATCATGTTTAATCTGGACTTCTCTGTGCGTGATCTTTGAGGTGGTGACCATAGACCTCCATTATATGACTGACACACAAGAACGGTTTGACCTAAAAATATCAAAATTGGAAATACTGCGGAAACAAAGACACCTACATCTTGGATGCCCTTGAGGTAAGATAAAACATTCCAAAAAATTAATTTCAAAGTGAACTATCCCTTTAAGCAGAACGGAGATAATGTAAAGTCTTTGGTTTCAATGCTCCAGAATCTCCAGCCAAACACACTGACCCCAGAGGAAGAAAATCCCCACATGTAAGGGGATGATGAACGGCTGTGAGTCCGTAACACTTTCTCCAGAGGGGATTGAGATGCCAGAGTAATGGAAGACCACGACCAGAACCTCTCCCTCGGGCTAATGGGCCAGAAAGCCAAAGTTTCATTTTTAACAGACCTTTTGTCTCCTCCCCTCGGGCTCTTTGAGGAAACGAATAATGACTTGGCTCACCCTAACGATCCACATCAGCGCAGCTTCACCTGTAATGTTGTTGATCCACGCGAGCGACTCGTGACGGACGCTGGAAGGAATGAGTGAACAAATGATGAACATCTTTCACGTTAAAGAGGAGTCAAGGCTACACGGCAAAAAATAGATTTTTCGTGTTTTCAGTCCAAATATCTAAAAAGTCTTAAATCAAGATGCATTTACTAGATGAGTAAAATGATATAAGATATTGTTTCCTGAGGGAAAAAGTGAGTTTTTACTTAAAGGAGTAGTTCACTTTAAAAAAACCTTTTGCTGATAATTTACTCGCCCCCATGTCATCCAAGATGTCCATGTCTTTCTTTCTTCAGTCGAAAAGAAATTAAGGTTTTTGATGAAAACATTCCAGGATTTTCTCCATATAATGGACTTCAATGGGGACCAAACGGTTCAAGGTCCAAAAGTTTCAGTGCAAACTGTTCAAAGGGCTTAAACGATTCCAGACGATGAATAAGGGTCTTATCAAGTGAAACGATCGCTCATTTAATAAATAAATAACAAAGTTTAACTTTTATAAGCTCAAATGCTCGCCTTGCTCTGTACGGCGATGCGTATTCGTGACTCTCCTGTTCGAACTCGTTCATCAAAACGAACAAATCTTTTACTGAGTCAACTCGTTCATTTCGTTCGTTGAATGCACCAAATGACACGAAAAAAGATTTGTTCATTTTGATGAACGAGTTGACTCAGTAAAAGGTTTGTTCGTTTTGATTTGAACGAGTTCGAACAGGAGAGTCAGGAACGCGCATCACGGAACAGAGCAAGGCGAGCATTTGAGCTTATAAAACTTAAACTTTGTTATTTATTTATTAAATGATCGATCGTTTCGCTTGATAAGACCCTTATTCATCGTCTGGAATCGTTTAAAGCCCTTAAAGCGTTTAAACCGTCTTTTGGACCTTGAACCGTTTGGTCCCCATTGAAGTCCATTATATGGAGAAAAATCCTGGAACGTTTTCATCAAAAACCTTAATTTCTTTTCGACTGAAGAAAGAAAGACATGGACATCTTGGATGACATGGGGGTGAGTAAATTATCAGCAAAAGGTTTTTTTTAAAGTGAACTACTCCTTTAAAACAAGCAAAATGATCTGCCAGTGCCAGTGGGGTAAGCATACTGTATAATATTGTTTCTGTTTGAATTAAGATTATTTTTCTTACCCCACTGGCAGATCATTTAGCTTTTTTTTAAGCAACAACTCACTTCATTTAGATTTATTTTCCCATAAAATACAACATCTCATGTCATTTTACTCATCTAGTAAATGCACCTTGATTTAATATTTTCTAGATATTTGGAATCAAGACAAAAGTGTCCACTTCGAGGAGCTTGATGTGCAGCTTAGTTTAAATAAATCTGCAAGCGGAGCACAAACCCGTTTGGATGGTGTGCGGTGGTCTCCGTGACCCTTATTCAACATGCACTTCTGAGCAGAACTTCAAACAGGTAAAGGGGTTAGTGTGGCGGCGCCTGGGGCAGAAAGCAGCCCAACATCCAGAATAAATTCCCTTTGATGTGCAACTTTGATCAGAACCAGATATAGCCTAGTAATGCTGAACCGGATTACGTAACAGATGTAACGGACCGCCACTGAGATGAACAGGAACGATAGCGGACAGATTCCTGTTGGTATTACTGACCTACTTGGGTTTGAGTTGATAACCAATATATATCATATATATCATGATATATCAAAATTGAAAATACTGCGGAAACAAAGACACCTACATCTTGGATGCCCTTGAGGTAAGATAAAACATACCAAAAATTAATTTCAAAGTCAACTATCCCTTTAAATGCATTGTGCAACGGCCTGATTTAGATGTCAATCTAAGGTCTGACTACATCTAAGCCGTAATCAAAGTCTCTCTTTGTGAAGCGGATGATACCTTCCTTCAAATATACACCATAAAAAAAAAAAATCTGTTATATTTACGGGAAAACTCCGGCAGCTGCTGTATCCTGTTAAAAGTACGGTAGCAACATTTAAGGTTTAACAGACTTTGACCGTATTTAATTTTAAAGCAATAAACCGTATTTCATTATGTGCTATAATGTTACTTTACTGACATTTTGAAGTATTAATATCTGTTTTGTTCAATTGCAATACACCGACAGCCATCAATCACAGCTATAATAAGAGTCAAATGAGTCAAAGCTCATCATTATCGGCTCTTCCACAAGAATACTACTATATAGAAGCTGCACAGTGTCATTCACACAAACGTTAAACACCATCATGGTAACATGTTGAAATTTAAAAAATTAAATAAGAATTAATTTAACAAGGTTAAATGTAACGTAAAACCCTAACGAACATAACTGATAAGAAAAAAACTATGAAAATTATGAAGAAACAGTTAAAATTAGGGCTTTCAAAACGATTAATCGCATCCAAAATAAAAGTTTGTTTACATAATATATGTGGGTGCACTGTGTATAATTATTTTGTATATATATAAAACATACATGCATGTATATTTAAGAAAAAAAATATTATTTATATATAAAAAATTTATATATAATACAAATTATATATAAATCCATATACAGAATATACATGAAAATATTTCTTAAATATATACAAGCATGTGTGTGTATTTATATATATAAAATAATTATACACAGTGCACCCACATATATTATGTAAACACAAACTTTTATTTTGGATGCGATTAATCGCAATTAATCGTTTTGACAGCCCTAGTTAAAATACATTAAATGTGAAGTGTCACGCAGGGAATTGTGGGAAAGACAATTTACATTTTTTTCACTGTAAATTATACAATGACTTCTTCTTTTTCACTTCCAAAAACTGTAAATGTAACAGTATTTTACAGTAAAATTACATATATCACAGTTATTTACCGTATATAGTAAGGAAACTTTCTGTTAACCAATTAACAGTTTTTCTCTGCAGCATTTTTACAGTCTTTTACTGTTAAAATCACGATCAACATTAAGTCAGGTGTCTTATATAAAGACTGCAAGTGAGATTCTCTTCACATGATTATTGTTGATCCATTAGTTTAATGACACTCACGGCAACATTATGAATTGAATTGTGTTTATGTTGTAGTGGACAGAAAGTATCCATTAGTTTAGGATAATGACAGAAACAGTGCGTTCTCAACCAAAGAACAGGACATGCAGTGAATTACAGCTTTACAACTTTGTGTGGAAATCAATCCAAATGGACAACCGGACTATTCTTCCAAATACTGGTGAGCTGTGGAAATTTTAGTTCGTTTAGAAACCTCACTACTGTTCAAAAGTATGGGGTCAGTAAAACTGTATTAAAGAATCTTTTTTTTTTCTTCAGCAAGGACACATTAAAGTAAAGACATTTATAATGTCACAAAAGATTCTATTTCAAATAAACGCTGTTCTTTAGAACTCTCTATTCATCACAGAATCCTGAGAAATAAAATATATCACGGTCGGTTTCCACAAAAATATTAAACAGTTTCCACATTGATGATATCCATAAATGTTTCTTGAGCATCAGATCATCATATTGATTTCTGAAGGTGCATGTGACACTGAAGATTGTAGTTTTATATTTCTTTTTTATATTTATTTTGTAGGTTTTTTTTATATTTGAAATTTAATATTTAAAATGTAAAATTTTATTATTATTTTTATTAATATTTAAATTAATATTTAAAAATTTAATATTTCACATTTTTTTACTGTATTTTTTTATCAAATAAAAGCAGAAGAGACTCTTTCAGAAACATTAAAAAATCTTTTAAAGGCTAGTGTTAATATAAACGTAGTCGTGGTTGAGAACTAGATATTTAAAAACAGTCTTTGCCCTTTATCTATCTGCATTTTTAACTGTACCGTATTAAATGCAAATCAATTGATGTATCCTCTGATATCAAATCTGTAAAACCATCTGAACTGATCACTTGTTATATCATGAAATTGCTTCTCCAATAATCATAAAGACAAAAGTCTTTATGAATATTGATTTGGGACAACAGTCTGTGTATTACGAGTTTCTAAACGGCTAATAACGTCACTCTTATTAACAAATGGTGATGTTTGTACTTATGAAAGCTGCCCATCATGCATTGCAGCATGAAGCATTTTTTTTATTTATGTCACCATTTTTGTGAATCATATGCAAAATCTTGATGTGTACGTGCGACTATATGGTACATTTTCTCAAAACATTGTGTAAACCACTTTTTGTCCACCTTCCACACTATTAGCCCAAATAATGCAGTTCCACAAGGTTGGTGGTTATAAATTCTATATATAAACACAAAAGTCTTAACACAATGTTACATTCTCACTTTATATTGATTTCATCATCAACAACAACAACAAGGAGCTGATGAGACGAGAGCCAATTTTACATTTCTTGGCTTTCTCTGTCACAACAATAGTGTTATTCAACCACACAGTTACAACAGCCAAAGAAAAGTATGAAATATTGGGACCAAGAGCCCAACTAAAGCAAACACTGATCACCACAACGGTGACTTAAAATGAAATAAATATCACCATCTAAACAATGCAAGGAAATTACATTGAAATAAATATGAGTTTTAATTGAATGCATGCTGAGAGTGTTTATTTGGTCCAGAAATGAGACTCTAAATGAGACTATTTAAAAAATTGTCTAAATGTTCCTGGACTGGTTGAATTCTGGTTATACAACTATAATGATGTTGTTGAGAGATAAATCGTTTAGCATAATACTGTAAGAAAAGGATTGACAATTTTAATTCATGTCGACAGCACATGTAAAAGAGCTCACCCGTCACATTTACACTCAAGAGTCTATTCCTGTAAACAACAACCTGAAAAACACATTATACATAAATCATGTGAACTAAACAACGACTTGACAATATCACGTCACGCTGAATCAATAAACTCGGCTGTGCTGAATCTGATTAATAATGGCTCGGAGCATGCGAGACGCTTGTCATATTGCTGTCTAGATTCCTTCACGCTGTAATTGGTCCCGACTGGAGTTGTGTGACGCTCATGATGTCCACTCAAGATCTTACAGACGAACACCAAGCCCTCAGGACACACAAACCACAAGCCCAAAAACCTGCTTTACTTTCTCCATTAACTAGCACGACATCCTCCAACGCTCCTGAAACGAGGAGCACCAAACCTGACCCAAACGAGTCTCGAGATATTAAAGATTTGCTTTAGCTGATTTGGGTTGTGGTTATGAACTTAAAAAGGTTGCATGAGGGGATTTTTCCAAACGTTTCAAATGTCTGACTTTAATTACATCTGTGTTTCGGTATTTGAGATGACACAGGGTCAAAAGGTTGAGGTTTGTTGTCCCTGAATCGACATTAAAAGGACGTTTCATCGACCGGCACTTAAAAAAAAAAGTCAGATAAATGTCGTAATACGTGAGATTAGGTCACATAATAAAAATCTTTTGATATTCTGGAGGTTTTTATTCATTATTAATGAAATCCCCAAATCGCGTTTCCTGAACAGCTCTTCGTTTATATTACATTCTCACAAATTTGATTTGTTTAACACACCAATGGTTCTGTGGGATTCAATTGCCGATTGAAAACCGGATCATAAATCTAAAGGGATTCACTCACATTCACCATCATAATAACATCAAACTCATATAAAACTGATCCTGTGTTTTGCACAGACCATGATGGTAATCATTTTGTGTTCTCATCCATATAAAAGAATAAAACAACAACAATAATCTTATAAGATTTTTATAATCTTAATCTTTTGGAATATAAATGCCATGATTTATGAATATGGTAATACCATAATACACTTAGCTCAGTTTGAAATGCAGACAACGTCTAAAAAGTGCCAGTTTCTGTTTCTACTTTCTGTTTCTCTCTGTTTCGCATTCCTCAATAGCGTCATTGAAAGCAGCACTTTATTTTTGCTGACTGCGAGTCGAGATAGGCCTATTTTAACTTTTGATTAATAAAATGTTCTCCTATAGCCTAAAAGTTTATATTCTAGTTAAAGCTATATTCTATTTAAAAAGTAGGCTACTTTTACATAATTACGTTTTGCTTTCGCTAAATGTCCCTTTGCGCCACCTGGTGGTCATTTCGCCACCGACTTTGAAATACGGCTGGTTTATTTTTGCCGCGGTAGATTTACATAATTACGTTTTGCTTTCGCTAAATGTCCCTTTGCGCCACCTAGTGGTCATTTTGCCACCGACTTTGAAATACGACTGGTTTGTCCACCTACTGTAGAAAATATTGAAGATTATTAAGTTGAGAATTGAGAATGCGATGCAACAAGCTCGTACCAAAAAAAAAGTGTTGATTATAATTATTTTTCATCTAAAATAGTTCAAATTTACTATTTTACCCAATATTTGTGTGCTTTTCCTTTTAGTGACTCAACATTTTTTAAACGTTACTAGTTTCGGAATGTTCAGAAATCATTCAAAAGTAACATTCCCATAATGTCAGCAAAATTCTAAAATGGAATGTTTACGTTTTTCAAACATTTAAACAAACCGGACAGTTTGAACATTTAAAAATAACGTCATTACGTCATTCCTAAATTAGTGCATTAGCAAAATGTCCCTATGGAACATAGTCAAATATCCACTGATCTGAGAACTGAGTTCTGCACATATTATTGTCTGAATACGTTTCGGTTTGACTGTATATAGGTGTGATCCAGCGTCTCATCCAGGGTTCGCCTGGTTTACTGGTCTCCTCCCATCACTCCCTATGGAATAAGTGGCAGGCCAATTTCAACCTTTGTGCATCTCACACCACCTGCGGTGAAAAATGACCCGTTTGCTTGCTGGCTCTTTGTCACCATCCACTTTGTCCTTGACCTGCCATTTTCCGAAAGAGAGGACGCGTGGGAAATTACTAAAGCGCAACAGGCTGTCATGATGTGACAAAAGACTATTAACCTTTGAGCGGGAATGGATGTTTCTCCATTCAGACGCCGGCAGGAGATCCCGGCGTGAGGGATACGATTCGCTCATGTGGGAGAGCGACGGTCCTCGCGTCCCGTCATTGACCAATCAGCGTCCGACTCAATCAAACTCTCATCGCAAATTGATTTAACAACCATAATGGATATTAAAGCACGTTACAATTCAGAACAACAGCGAAAAATGACAAAATTGGCCATTCTGGGACTGTATATGTCAGATCTATGACCTATAGGAAAAATACAAATATTGTTAAGTCTTTATTGTTAAAGGGATACTCCACTTTTTTTGGATATAGGCTCATTTTACAACTCCCCCAGAGTTAAACAGTTGAGTTTTACCGTTTTTGAATCCATTCAGCTGATTTTCTGATATTTAGAAGAATATCAGTAACCAGACAGTTTCTGGTCTCATTGAATTCCATAGGAAAAAAATATACTATAGAAGTCAATGAGACCAGAAACTGTCTGGTTACTGATATTCTTCTAAATAACAGAAAATCTGAATGGATTCGGAAACAGTAAAACCCAACTGTTTTAACTCTGGGGGAGTGGTTAAATAAGCCTATTTCCAAAAAAAGTGGAGTATCCCTTTAACTACTCACTGCACAACACGATGACGTTAGTCTTTATAAGTGCGAACGTTACATGGCGTTCTCATGTCATCTTGACGACTGTTATGATAATTCATTTCTCTTTTCTGAACATCAAGGAGTTCAACATGCCCAATGACTGTATGGTTTCGCTCTATGGAAGAATAAAGACGCCATATAGGTGTGTAATGACACAGGGGAGAGTAATCGATGACCGAATATAATGGGTGAACTATTTCTTTAATGGATTTTAATCATAGTTTTGGCTTGACTATAGTCTTGGTTTCACTTCTGAAGGTTGATTCAAATTATCCAGTTCAGTTTTGCATGACGGTCAATCACTTCTGGATCAAAAGCCACAATCTGGACGCATCCGGAAATCTCCAAGAAATGGCAAGATTTGAAACCCATTCCCTCCTTTATTCTTCTGGCTGTCCTTGCATTGAGGAATACACACTGAAACCGTGACGGCGTACAGAGGAAAACTGCAGAAGCCCAGGCATGGAGAGGATGAAAGCTTGCGCTCTACTTCCCGGGATCTCTGCGACTGCTCATCGTCTCCCAACGGATCGAGTGTGTGTGTGTTCACCCAACATCAAACAGCAGATGTTCAGCCCAGAAAATCCTTCGGAGAAATCAGTCGTCTTCCAGCGTGCCAAGAGAGGCGAAAGTGTGAAAAATAAATGCAGAGATGTAAACATAACGTAATCCACTCACACTGTAATATTCACTGGACCTGGAGAAACATCACGGCTCTCAAACTCAAAGCGAATGTCTTACATAAAGCAGCGAAACTAGACTTTTACACATGCATTCTGACGGAAATGAGAGTCTAACAAGCCTATTCTTCTCGAGGAACCGTTCATGCATGCAACTTTCAAGAATACAAGTTGTCTAAGCATCAGCATTCCCCTGGTTACCGCGGATGAGGTAACAAACTAGTTTCCATGGTGACTCGGCGAGTGGATGGGATTTTGAGGATATTTTAACCTTGATTATCAGCGGCAGGAGCGTTTCTAACGTCTTGATTTATTTCACACCTGACCGGAGTTTTAGTTAGCATTGCAAAACGTGACGGATTTAAACTTCGGAAGTCCATCAGTGAATGGGTTTGATCTGAAATTGCATCTCTGAAATTGGTCCCAACCAAAAGTAAATTGGCAGAGATAAGACTCAGTTTTATTTTCATTCTTCTCAGATTAAATAACTTCTGGGCCGAGAGATTAAAAAAAATCGTGAGGCCAAAATAAGCAGAATAAACCATCTGATCATCCATCCATCCGATTCGGAACACATAATGCATATAACCACGTTATCAAATTAATACACAATACTTTGAATACTCATCAAATGTCTAAACTATCTATCTATCTATCTATCTATCTATCTATCTATCTATCTATCTATCTATCTATCTATCTATCTATCTATCTATCTATCTATCTATCTATCTATCTATCTATCTATCTATCCATCCATCCATCCATCCATCCATCCATCCATCCATCCATCCATCCATCCATCCATCCATCCATCCATCCTTCCTTCCTTCCTTCCATCCATCCATCCATCCATCCATCCATCCATCCATCCATCCATCCATCCTTCCTTCCATCCATCCATCCATCCATTTGTCTATCCATCCATCCATCTACCGTATATCCATCCATCCACCCATCCATCCATCCATTCATCAATCCATCAATCCATCCATTTGTCTATCCATCCATCTATCGTCTATCCATCCATCCATCCATCCATCCATCCATCCATCTATCGTATATCCATCCATACTTCCATCCATCCATCCATTCATCAATCCATCAATCCATCCATTTGTCTATCCATCCATCTATCGTCTATCCATCCATCCATCCATTCATCAATCCATCTATCGTATATCCATCCATCCATCCATCCATCTATCGTATATCCATCCATCCATCCATTCATCAATCCATCAATACATCCATTTGTCTATCCATCCATCCATCCATCCATCCATCCATCCATCCATCCATCCATCCATCCATCAATCCATCCATCCATTTGTCTATCCATCCATCTATCATCTATCCATCCATCCATCCATCCATCCATCCATCCATCCATCCATCCATCCATCCAAACACACAATGCATAAGAAGAGTGATATCAAATGTAGACATGTTCCTCACAAAAGCAATTTTCTAACCACTATGTAATGCTGTCATATGTAGTATTTGCACAACTTGTCAACAGTTTTGTAATTATAAGCGCCCCGTTATCAGCGTCGCCACATGAATTGAGGACCACACTCCACATGATCTGTTTTTTTAGACATATATATAGCGGACGGTCTTCTACTGGCGGATTCTGGGAACATTTATTAAGCCCTTCAGTGACCCGACTAATAGCACACGGCTCCAGTAAACACACGCCGTTCCAACGAGGACATGTCCATCAAAGTCACAGAGAATTCTAATGGAATTCTAATGGAATTCACCTCATGCCTCTCAAAAGTTTAAACGAATTCAAAGAGAAGTTTGAAAGGGGTTAGCATGTCAAACATAATATATCACTATGAAAAATGATTTGATGTTCAGAAATTTGCACTGCTCAAACTAAGGTTTACTTTCAATAAATTAATTTTAATAGGTAGACTGTGTTCTTTAAGCCACAGGAGGTTCACAGAGACATTTTATCTGAACAGATGAAGCAGCATTTGGTTCCTCAGGCCCTTTAACATGGTGTGTGTGTGTGTGTGTGAGAGAGAGAGAGAGAGAGAGAGAGACTGTGAATCATCTGCGGTTAGTTTCTATATTGACACAAAGACACCAAAGCATCTGAACAGCTTTGACTGAGAGACATAAATAGGACAGAGGGACATCACAGAGACATTGTGAAGATTCCCACACTCCAGGGTGAAGTGCATGATGGGATTGATAGAATAGGGTCAGTCTGAAAAGACGTAAAAGTAATGGACACTAGAGGACAATCAAAAATATAATGGTATCAGTGCTGGATACTGCACATTCGTGTTTTTGTCATTGTGCAACTGCATAGTAACACCCTGGCAACCAGTCACAGCACCCTAGAGTCATGGCAGTGGACCAAGCAACAGCCTAGCATTCACCCAGAATACTGTACCTTAGCAACATCCTAGTAACCACCTAGGAATCCCCTTGCAATAGCAAACCATAACACCCTAGCAACGACTAATAACCACCCACCCTAGCAACTGCCAAGCATTCACACTTGCAATCACCCAGAACACCCTAGCAACCACCCACTCTAGCACTCACCCAGAATACTGTCCCTTAGCAACATCCTAGTAACCACCTAGGAACCCCCTTGCAATTCCCCAGAACACCATAGCAACGACCTAATATCTACCTACCCAAACAACTGCCAAGCATTCACCCATGTAATCACTCAGAACACCCTAGCAACCACTCACTCTATTATTCACCCAGAATACTGTACCTTAGCGACATCCTAGTAACCCCTTGCAATCCCCCAGAACACCATAGGAACGCCCTAATAACCACCCACCCCAACAATTGCCAAGTATTCACCATTGTAATCACCCAGAACACCCTAGCAACCACCCACACGAGTATTTACTATATTGTATTAGTATACTGTATAGTATACTAATTGTATTTAGTATACTGTACCTTAGCAACATCATAGTAACCACCTAGGGACCCCCTTGCAATCCCCCAGAACACCATAGAAACGCCTAATAACCACCCACCCTAGCAACTGCCAAACATTCACCATTGTAATCACCCAGAACACCCTAGCAACCACCCACTCTAGCATTCACCAGAATACTGTACCTTTTCAACATCATAGTAACCACCTAGGAACCCCCTTGCAATCCCCCAGAACACCATAGCAACGACCTAATAACCACCCACCCTAGCAACTGCCAAGCATTCACCCATGTAATCACCCAGAACACCCTAGCAACCACCCACACAAGTATTTACCCACTATACTGTACCTTAGCAACATCATAGTAACCACCTAGGAACCCCCTTGCAATCCCCCAGAACATCATAGCAACGACCTAATAACCACCCACCCTAGCAACTGCCAAGCATTCACCCATGTAATCACTTAGAACACCCTAGCAACCACCCACTCTAGCATTCACCCAGAATACTGTACCATAGTAACCACCTAGGAACCCCCTTGCAATCCCCCAGAACACCATAGCAACGCCCTAATAACCACCCACCCCAGCAAATGCCAAACATTCACCCATGTAATCACCCAGAACACCCTAGCAACCACCCACTCTAGCATTCACCAGAATACTGTACCTTATCAACATCATAGTAACCACCTAGGAACCCCCTTGCAATCCCCCAGAACACCATAGCAACGACCTAATAACCACCCACCCTAGCAACTGCCAAGCATTCACCCATGTAATCACCCAGAACACCCTAGCAACCACCCACACAAGTATTTACCCACTATACTGTACCTTAGCAACATCATAGTCACCACCTAGGAACCCACTTGCAATCCCCCAGAACATCATAGCAACGACCTAATAACCACCCACCCTAGCAACTGCCAAGCATTCACCCATGTAATCACTTAGAACACCCTAGCAACCACCCACTCTAGCATTCACCCAGAATACTGTACCATAGTAACCACCTAGGAACCCCCTTGCAATCCCCCAGAACACCATAGCAACGACCTAATAACCACCCACCCTAGCAACTGCCAAGCATTCACCCATGTAATCACCCAGAACACCCTAGCAACCACCCACACAAGTATTTACCCACTATACTGTACCTTAGCAACATCATAGTCACCACCTAGGAACCCCCTTGCAATCCCCCAGAACACCATAGCAACGCCCTAATAACCACCCACCCCAGCAAATGCCAAACATTCACCCATGTAATCACCCAGAACACCCTAGCAACCACCCACTCTAGCATTTATCCAGAATACTGTACCTTAGCAACATCCTAGTAACCACCAAGGAACCCCCTTGCAATCCCCCAGAACACCATAGCAACAACCTAATATCCACCGACCCTAGCAACTGCCAAGCATTTACCCTTGTAATCACCAAGAACACCCTAGCAACCACCCACACGAGCATTCACCCACTATACTGTACCTTAGCAACACTCACTCAGAACACCCTAGCAACAACCTAAAGTTTAGTCACAACCGATTTTCTTCAGAAACCGTCCCTATAGTTATCCCTCATTGTTTAAAGGAGACACACTGTGGTCATGTGCTTCTGCTGGCAGTGTTAGTGTGAATGTGGGACGATTGGTTCTCTCTGACAGGATCCTACAGGCTGCTATTAGACGTAATTACAGTGAGCAGAGGAACGCAGGCGGGGTAATTATTGAGGTGCTGATGTCAGAGGGGCATCGCTCAAGCTAACGACCCCACGGCAGCGTTGTTTAAGCGCGTGAGACTACAGCGCGACCGACTGCTCAATAATGTGGTCAGTGACCAGAAACAAACCAATGAGAACCTCCCGCAGACAGTGTTTGGACACTTACGTCAAACTTTAAAACGTCTAAAAATGCCATTCGTTGGATCGAGACTGGATGATGGCGCCACGAAACACATTTGAATGATCTATCGAAATTAAAATTTTAAAAAACTTTTGCTGATAATTTACTCACCCCCGTGTCATCCAAGATGTCCATGTCTTTCTTTCTTCAGTCGAAAAGAAATTAATAATTTTTATGTATTTATATAATAAATATTTATATATATAAATTATTAATATATTAAAATTATTATTATATAAAAAATATTAATAAAAATAATTTATTTATTATATAAACATGTATATATATATATAAATATGTATATACTATATTTATATAATAAATTAATTATTTTTATTAATAATTTTTTTTTAAATAATTTTTGATGAAAACATTCCAGGATATTCTCCATATAATGGACTTCAATGGGGACCAAACAGTTCAAGGTCCAAAAGACAGTTTCAGTGCAAACTGTTCAGAGGGCTTTAAACGATTCCAGACGATGAATAAGGGTCTTATCAAGTGAAACGATCGCTCATTTAATAAATAAATACCAAAGTTTAAGTTTTATAAGCTCAAATGCTATGTGATGCGCGTTCGTGACTCTCCTGTTCGAACTTGTTTATCAAAATGAAAAAATATTTTTTCATGTCATTTGGTTCATTTAACGAATGAAATGAACGAGTTGACTCGGGAAAAGATTCGTTCATTTTGATGAACGAGTTCGAACAGGAGAGTCACGAACGCGCATCACAGAACAGAGCAAGGCGAGCATTTGAGCTTATAAAACTTAAACTTTGTTATTTATTTATTAAATGAGCGATCGTTTCACTTGATAAGACCCTTATTCATCGTCTGGAATCGTTTAAAGCCTTTAAACAGTTTGCACTGAAACTGTCTTTTGGACCTTGAACCGTTTGGACCCCATTGAAGTCCATTATATGGAGAAAAATCCTGGAATGTTTTCATCAAAAACCTTAATTTCTTTTCCACTGAAGAAAGAAAGACATGGACATCTTGGATGATATGGGGGTGAGTAAATTATCAGCAAATTTAGTTTTTAAAGTGAGCTACTCCTTTAAGTTGGCAAGGCTTAAACTTTTGTTTTTCGATGCAGCACTAGCCCATTGACACCACATGTCATACACGTTTGATTATGCTAATTCTCTCACAAATTTGCATTGTTATAATTCATAAAAACGTTACCAGCCAACTGACACCATTTCATATACTAGCTAATCGCTGACTTGAATAATGACATGTGAAGTGTGAGTATAGTGTTTAACTCTGTAAGCTGATCACCAGAAGTATTTCTATTCTGTGTGTGTGTGTGTGTGTGTGTGTGTGTGTGTGTGTGTGTGTGTGTGTGTGTGTGTGTGTGTGTGTGTGTGTGTGTGTGTGTGTGTGTGAAGCGAGTTTCTGGACAGCTCTATTGATTTGTTTCAGCGTTTCTTGGCAGACTGATGCCTGGGAACTCATGAGAAATAACAAACAAGAAGAGCAGAGAGACGTTCGTTCAGCTAAACACACACACACACACACACACACACACACCTCTCTGGGACCCAATGAAATCCTTCACCATCTCCTTAGCTCTTACGTTTTTATATTATGTTTTTTAAAAGTAAAACATCCTTCAGAGTTTAGCTTTAAGAGTGAGAGGCAGTCCTTTCAGAAGATGACCGATAAACCTCTGCTTCTCATGTCTTTATGGCGAATCTGTGATTAATATTCTTCAGCCTTTGAAATGCACAATTCTGTGTCAATCAGTTGTGCATTTGACTTTAATTGGGCGCGATGGCTGTGCACGAGCATGTGCGCGTGTTCTCACGTCAAGTCAAGATTTATTTATAGCACTTTATACATAGCATGATAATAGGAAAACAATCCAACACAATCCAAGTTTGCATTATTTGGATGTTGCATTATTAGATCTAGAAAGGAAAAATAGCATCATAGTCCAGCTTAAGTGATGGTTCATTTTTTGTTGTAAAAAAAATTATTTAGTTCATTTAATTTATTTATTTTATTGCATAACGTACATACCATGGTTCAGCGAAGTTATTGTGTCACAACGAACAAACAATACTACCTAACAGAAAACATAAATATCCTTGGTTTGCATACATAGAATTATGTAATTATGAGCCCGATCTCATGAAAGTTCGTATCTATAGCACGAATGTCATTTCTCGTGGCATTTATACGCCAAAAACAGTTTTTGCGTGTTTTCACGTGCATATGATACGCACTTTTTGGCGTAATACGCACGAACTCCCCCCTAAACCTACACCAGGGTTTTTTAGTGCGCGCAAAACCCATTTTTGGCGTATAAATGCCACGAGAAATGACATTCGTGGTATAGATACGCATCTTCATGAGACTGTTGGTATTTATACATGCACACAAATGAAAGAAAAGCATAATAATAAGGTTAAGTCACATCTTCGGGACGTCTAATAAACGAGTTCAATTCTAGTTCATTTATATTACAGCCGCTCTGGAGAAAACCGTGATGTCATCGTCCAGCTCAGTCCAGTTCTCATGTAATGACGTATATCAATAATATTGCTGAATATTGTAATATTTGTCTGTGTATTGATCAAATTCTGTTTCCCGATAAAGGGATTGCCCTGAACATCTAAAAACAGAGAAAAATAAGTTTCCTGCGATCGCTAATGAGTTTGATTGAACGCCGCCGGTGAGCCAGAGAGAATATCTGCCGTTCATATTCATAATGATGCGAACACAAGATAACTTCAAAGTGTGTGTGTGGAGCTCGCAGGTCACACACAGGCCGTGGGTTTAATGAGGCCTCCTGAAGTCATGGGCAACAGCCGCCTAAAAACATATTCTTCATCGGTTTTGTCTTCTTCTCCATCACGAGGAATGCGTCTATAGCGCGTGTTGTGTTCATTGTGCAATTTATATGCAAAAAAATAGAATTTTACGTGCATGATATGCATTATGCATCTTTATTGCGTGTAATACACACTCACACACACACCACACCACTAATCCTACCGAAATGTACAATACACACGCACCGGCACCATACTAAACCATGCGTATCATATGCATGTAAAAACTCGTTTTTGCTTATGAAAGGTGTGGTTGATTATGATTTGACTTTTCTATCTTTAGTTAGTGTGTAATGTGGCTGTTTGATTATTAGAATTATTAGAATTTAATTATTTAATTATTTTAATTATTAGAATTATTAGAATTCAATTTTTAGAATTTAAAACAGCTCTTTTATGTGATGGTAAAATTAAATTTATTATCAAAGCTCATCATTACTCCAGTCTTCAGCGTCACATGATCCTTCAGAAATCACTCTAATATGAGGATCTGATGCTCGAGAAACATTTATGATTATTACTATGTTGAAAACTGTTGTGTCGCTTCAAATTTTTGAAGAAAAAACGGTGATACATTTTGTTTTTCAAGATTCTTTGATGACTAGAAAGTTCAAAAGAACAGCGTTTATTTGAAATAAAAATCTCGGAAAAATGTCTTTCACTGAAAAAAATAAATGCTTTATCTAATCAATAAAATTGTGGCAACATATTACAAGCAATATTATTAATTAAATTGTACAAATTAGAATTAATTAGAATATTAATTTGATTAACTATTACTTAATTCTAATTTGTTCAATTTAATAAATAATATTGCTTGTAATCTGTAGCCACAATTTCATTGATTAGATAAAGCATATTCATTTTTACAGTGTTGATTTAATATGACGTTGTTAAATAGAAGTTTTAATTAATGTAAAAAAAGTGTAATGTATGTGCTATTTGAAATAAAATCACTTCCTTAGTATTGATGCAAATATATGAGGCTTGGCCATTGTGATTAAACACTGACATTTTCCAGATGTGGCAGAAAACTAAGTTGGATTGGCACCAAAAGCTTTATTCTGTAATGGTTTTCTGGCCCATTAACGGCAGCAGATCAGTATTCATCCGTCATCAGAGCTGAATCATGGGATGACACTTCAGTCTGGGTCTCTCACAGCTGGTGGAGGTTTGGTCCGCTGGGCCACAGATGGTTCTGTCACATTCATCGCGGCGGGCGTCTGACCCCGAGCCCTCCTGTGAGCCAGAGCTGGTCTGGAGGAGACCGCAGTCTGGGCACTGCCACTGACCTGAGACCAGTCAACAATACTGGCAAAGCATCAATGCAGAATATAACAATAACGACCGAAATGTAGCTGCGAGAAGCGATTATCGCTTACAGGCCTTCAAGCATACATGTAAAAAAGTATTGTTTTATTTAACATGCACGTAATTAGATCATAGATGGAAAAGATGATTTATAGACAACGTTTTTCAAGCCTTTTTTCACCTTTAATACATTAAAAGTGTCCATAAAAGTTGCTTCTTTAGATTGACACATGTGCACACCCAATTTCTGGAAGTTCTATGCAAATTAGGGAGAAAGATGGCCATTTTCAGCCATCTAATGGGATTTACCATAGAAATACAGTGTTTTACACCTTTTTAACAGTTAAACTCACTTATGGGTCGATCTACAATGAAAGTTTGCATGATCTTTAGACTCAGTTTTCATTTAGGAATGATTGGCTTTTTGGTTGGACTTGGCTTTGCCCTTTCTCTAAAGGAGCAGCCGAACTTTAACAATTCTTTTGATAATTATTGACCTAGAGAGTATGTATGTATGCATATATAGCGTTTTTAATCGAGGCTGAGCCAACAACATAGCTTAGAATGAGGTTCTACTATGAGATATAAAGGATGTCGGCGAAAAATTGAAATGCAGTTTAGTCCAATGCAATGCAATGCAATTCAATTAAATGCAATGCAATTCAATGCAATGTAATTCAATGCAATGCAAAACAATGAAATGCAATGCAATGCAATTTAATGCAAAGCAATGAAATTCAATGCAAAGCAATGAAATTCAATGTAATGCAATGCAATTCAATTCAATGCAAACCAATGCAATTCAATGCAAAGCAATGAAATTCAATGCAAAGCAATGAAATTCAATGTAATGCAATGCAATTAAATGCAAACCAATGCAATTCAATGCAAAGCAGTGAAATTCAATGCAAAGCAATGAAATTCAATGCAAAGCAATGAAATTCAATGCAAAGCAATGAAATTCAATGCAAACCAATGCAAAGCAATGAAATTCAATGTAATGCAATGCAATTCAATGCAAAGCAATGCAATTCAATGCAAAGCAATGAAATTCAATGCAAAGCAATGAAATTCAATGCAAAGCAATGAAATTCAATGTAATGCAATGCAATTCAATGCAAACCAATGCAATTCAATGCAAAGCAATGAAATTCAATGCAATTCAATGCAAACCAATGCAATTCAATGCAAAGCACTGAAATTCAGCAGAATGCAATTCAATCAAATAAAATATATATTTCAAAACATTCAGTGAATAGTTTTGATATGTCATCTGACTTCAGAAAACATGAAAATGCACAAGTTCTGTGGACTAAATTATGATCCTTTTGTTTAAGTCTATTTCAAGGTCTTGCTGCTTCCTTTATTCCTCAATAAGCTGATTCTTTCTTTTTCACAGGATGTTGATGTGTTTCTGAAGAATTACAAGAGGAAACAGTCTGAATGAGCGCAGACGCATTAGTTTGTGTGCAAACACACTGTAAAACTACAACACAAACACACTGGCATACATCACATCAATCACAAGATCTACAACATCTCTGGGTTCTGCTACTCATGTCCTGTAAATGCTTTAAACATCATAAAATTAAAGACGTTAAAATGATATTACACATGTGCTATTCTCAGGAACTATTCACGTTCCTGTCTGACACACTTGAGAAAAACAACGAATTAATAAATCAGTGATTAATATTATCTATCTAGGTACCTTTGAACTAATTAAATGAATGATAAAATGGATACAAAACAAAAAAGTCATAACGAGTCTGAAATATAAAATAATGACAGTTTTTCTCTCGGCATGACTCTCTAAAAATGAAAAGTGTTTTCCTCAATTCCAGTAATTAGGTCTGTCTATAATCCCCAAAGAGGCCAATTAATTCTTCAGCGAATCTAAAGAGAAAAGTGTGTTTTAGTCCAAATCCATCTTTAGCCAAACTTCACGTTTCTCTCTCGTAACGGTTCATCACGAGGCCCTAATGCTTCGTGAGCGTCTCGGACAAACATGGGTTTAGTAAACAATCCGCGAGACTTTGTATTTAATTTTGCACCTGTTAGATTAGTAAAGTTGTTTATATTTTGTCTTAAATAATAAGGCTTTCATTTCTTAAGACCTTCATTAGCCCTCCATTGCATTTCGTTTGACAAGTTTACTTTTCTGATTTTGGTGTCATGATGGAAACTTTCAGCTACACTACCAGCCAAAAGTTTGGAATAATTATGAGGTGTTAGAAAGGGTCTCTAATACAGTAAAAACAGTGATTTTTTTTTTTTTGACAAAAACCGTTATCTTTTTCGGCTATAGATCTTATATAATTGAGAGCACAGACAGGCAATAAACGTTCATTGCAAACCCTTTGGGCTGAACAATAACAGCGTTCATTTAACATTCAAACATTTTGAGCGTATCTCGTCTGAGGGCTTTTCATTCCCGCTGAACAGCTTGTGATGAGGTCATAATTCCTCCATCTCTAATGTTCTGTGATTGATGGACCCTCTTCAGGAGCTCCAGTGGGTTTAATGGACATGACTGTGTCCAAACTGCACTCAAGAGCTTTTGGAAGAGACCAAATGCAATGGACAGATGCCAAACTACAGCAGACCTTTACAGGACGGCACGCACATGATAAATACTGTGAACTGGCACTACGTTTGTCCGCGAGCGGATAGACACGGCAATATATGCAAATGTAGAGCTGTGATCTGACCATCCTTCACTTCAAATCTCAGGCTGAATCGCTGACTCTTAATATCTTTCGACACTCGAACATTTCTTTAGACATGGAAAAGGAGAAAGAGAATGCTTAAAAAGTGCTTCTGTGCCACATCTGCACAGAAAATCTGCTCAATACTCATAACAACACCATAAACAACACTCAAAACAACCTAGCAACTGCATAGCAACATGATAAACAATACTCAAAACACCCTGGTAACAACATGGCAACGTGATAAACACTCAAAACAACCTAGCACCTGCATAGCAACATGATAAACACTCAAAACAACCTAACAACTGCATAGCAACATGATAAACAATACTCAAAACACCCTGGTAACAACATGGCTACGTGATAAACACTCAAAACAACCTAGCACCTGCATAGCAATATGATAAACAACACTCAAAAAAACCTAGCAACTGCATAGCAATATGATAAACACTCAAAACAACCTAGCAACTGCATAGCAACCTGATAAACAACACTCAAAATACTCTAGCAACATGATAAACAACACTCAAAACAACCTAGCAACTGCATAGCAGCATGATAACACTCAAAACACCCTGGTAACAACATAGTAACATGATAAACACTCAAAACAACCTAGCAACATGATAAACAACACTCAAAACTATCTAGCAACCAGCACCATGATAAACAACACTCAAAACACCCTAGCAACCTCATAGCAACATGCTAAACAACACTCAAAACACCCTGATAACAACATAGCAACATGATAAACACTCAAAATAACCTAGCAACTGCATAGCAACCTGATAAACAACACTCAAAACACCCTGGTAACAACATAGCAACATGATAAACACTCAAAACAACCTAGCAACTGCATAGCAACAAGATAAACAACACTCAAAACACCCTAGCAACCTCATAGCAACATGATAAACAACACTCAAAACTATCTAGCAACCAGCACCATGATAAACAACACTCAAAACACCCTAGCAACCTCATAGCAACATGATAAACAACACTCAAAACACCCTGGTAACAACATAGCAACATGATAAACACTCAAAACAACCTAGCAACTGCATAGCAACAAGATAAACAACCCTCAAAACACCCTAGCAACCTCATAGCAACATGATAAACAACACTCAAAACACCGCTGCAGACAGTACTCACCATGCAACCTCTGGTGTCCCTCAGTTTGTTATGTTGTCCAGGTGAGGGATAACTGTCTCCAGGTAAGGGTTAACGCCCTCCAGCTGTGTCTAGGTAAGGGTTAACAGTAACCCCCTCCAGCTCTGACCTGTGAAGCCCAACAGGAGGATTACTCAACATATCTGTGCTCACACAAGCTTCAGTTCTCGGCTAAAGGGATTGAATCGTCCTCGCTAAAAGTGCAGATCAAACTCTCTAATCCATTTAAATCTGTAAATAATCTGGCACCGAGCTTTGTCTGAGCTACTCTGTCCACACGAAACCTGAGGTCAGGTGATCAGAGACTTCTGTCTGTCCCCAGATCAGTGTTAAAGAATAGAGCTGGCCCTGTGGAACAGCCTTCCAGTTTATATCAGAGCGGCTCAATCTCTAAATTTTAGGTTATTAAACCAACAACAAAAACATATAGTAGATTCAACTCAATTTTGTAAGTCTAATTTAAGTTGAAACGACTTATACAGCCAATTTGATTATACTTCGAAATTTAAGACAGCAACATAACTTTATTTGATAGGTGGAAATTATTTACAGTGTATTCATTTTTCAAACCAATATTATTCATACAATATTTATTAAGATGTTTAAATTAACTTTTTATCATTTTATATTTTCAGATTTCATCTAAATTCAGTTAACTTACTTTTGTCATGTTTATTAGTTTTTGCCATATTCTATTGCATATACATTAATTTCATGTCAGAGTTGTTTTTGTTTTATTTATATACTAATAAAGTTTTTATTCATATTTTCAGATTAACTCTATTTTTAGCTTTCATTTTAATTTGTTATTTCTTAAATTTCAATCTGTTTTTTTTGTCATAATTTATTCAAAAAATGTATTCAGTTTTCATTTTAATTAATTTTATAATGTGCTTTTTTCCATTTTTTTGTGTTTAAATATTTATCAATAGTTGTAATTAACAATAACTAATTTTGATTCTTCTTATTTTAAATGTTTACATTTTATTTAGTTTAAGATTATCAATGTTGATTTATTTCATTTCAGATTTATTTCAATTAACAAAAAGTTTTTCCTGAATAGTTTTAATTAACGATAACGACCCTGGTTGCATGTGATTTTAACTGCATTAAAGACATTTATGGCAACGGCGTAAAGCTGTTTATGAGGAGAAATCCAGCATTTCCACTTGAACGGGATGCAGAATTGATAGCATGTAACAACAGCCAAACAAGCTTCGGTTTACGACGTCCTGTATATCCAGACACTTTAAATCCTCCAACATGTGCAAGAAAAACCTGCTTAATTAATTCTCACATTCAGCAGGGAATTACAAGAAGACCTTCATCTAGAAACAACCTTTAGCTTTATTATCAGGAGATTCCACTGTTTATTAATCTATTGCTTTTTATTACAAATGACCTTTCATACCAGTAATATCTTAATTACCTAATTGCGTTGGCCTATAAACCTGCAACAGAAAGCAATATAATTAAAGATCATTTCTGCGCTCACACTTTTCATTCCTTTCCTTTTCTTTTTAGGCTTAAAAAATCCTAAACCACTTCGCCTCAGGAGGAGATGAGCTTTTCTGTGGAAAATCTCCCAACTAGATTACAATATTATATAAAAACTTTATGCAAGTTTTTTTTCTTCTTCTGCTGCCTCCTATTATAGTGAAGTTTAAAATTGTCTAATAAATCAACAGAGGCCACAGAAGAGATTCGACTCCATGACCTCTATCAGTGTTTCTCAAACTTTTTAAGTATGCCTACATTAGTGGTACTCTCTAAGTAAGTACCACCATACACTCTCAGAAAAAAGGGTACAAAAGCTGTCACTGGGGCTGTACCTTTTCAAAAGGTACACTTTTGTCCATTTTAGGTGATAATATGTACATTTAGGTGCTAATATGTCCATTTTAGGTCCTAATACGTACATTTTAGGTGGTAATGTGGACTTTTGAGGTGTAAATATGTACATTGTAGGTGCTAATATGTACGTTTCAGGTGTTAATATGTACATTTCAGGTGCTAATGTCCATTTTAGGTGCTAATATGTCATTTTCAAGAGCTAATATGTCCATTTTAGGTCATAATACGTAAATTTTAGGTGGTAATATGGACATTTTAGGTGCTAATATGTACCACTAAGGAACCAATATGCAGCCTTTGGGTACAAAAGTGTACCTTTGAAAAGGTACAGCACCAGTGACAGCTTTTGTACCTTTTTTTCTGAGAGTGTAACGTTAATGACCAAAATTAAAATACAGTAAGTTAGTGGAGTAGGCCTAATTATTAATAACATATAGGTATGCAGTTTAAAAACAAGGAATTTTTATTTCTAATAATAATAATTATTGATATTGTCAGCCCCTTTAATACAGTGTAAAAACCCAGTTTGAACATTAACACTGCACTGTGCCGCTTACATACAGGTAAATAAGACGCTTTAATAATGATTGAATGAAAATGTATTGCACCTGAAAGTGAAATAAAAACTAACATGGGCTACTAGCTACTTAAATGTTAAGTAGACATTTTTTAAGCACAGGCTGTGCAGCTGCAAGAGTTCACCAAGACAGACAGTGGACCTACCACAAACAAAGCCAGCCGAGAAGAAAACACGACCGCCGATGGGCGCCGCCATTTTAGTTGTGCCATTGTTGTTCAGAGAATCGCATATCTGTTGGATTAACACACGAATTCATCAAATACATGAAAGTAGGTGGCCGGTGAACTGGAAGATGAATAGAGTTAACTTTAAAGTTACTTACACAATGTGTATCTGATGTGAATAAAAAATGGAAAGAATTATTATTGCCGCTTCCATATAGACATGTGTTCTAAATGTATTGGGGTTTTTTATTACTTATGTGAATTTAAATGTCTGAAACCTAAAATAACATTATGTGGTTGAAAACAATAAATATAAATATGACTAGCGCCAACACGTGAACTTATTTGAAAAAGCAGTTGATCGCGTGATGCACCGGTCGTTCTAATAATAGACATATACACTAGACGTCACCTTGGGGTTCTAAGCATGCGTCAAAACCGCCGCCATCTTGGAACAGGGGTCTTGTCATAGGAAGTAGCTAGGTAACGCTGCTATCTCTGCCTTTACTTCGAATTTATTGATGACTTTTGTGCAGCGTATGATGTTAACGGATGAAATCTGAACTAGGAAGAATGTTTAAAAAAAAAAATCTTTCTGGAATCAATGATAAATACATGTTTGACCGTTGGAACAAACCAAAAAACCAAGAAAAATCGCATTCATGATGATTTATGGTGATTTTATCTCCGTTAGACCTGTCTACTACATTGACGCTGATGCATTAAAGTGGAGGGGCTCCCCTGTTTCAAGATGGCGGCTCTATTGACGCATTCGTTCCAATGAACTACCGTAGCCAAGGTGAGGTCTAGTGGTTCTATTGTGATCGTACATGCAACATTCTCTGCGTACCACTAGAGGGAGCCACACTTCTAGAATCGGTGCTCTAGAATGGGCTCTATGCACGGCGGTATTTCCGGTGAAGGTATAAGGATGCTCGATAACTTCGTAGAGTCCAATGCAATACCCAGAATTTATATTGAATTTTATACTCCATGGCTATACTAAAGACACATTAGTCACAAAAACAGATAAAGCAGACACCCCTCGTTGTGTTTATGCTTCTTTTAAAAATTATATTAAATAAATATAACTCTATATAAAATTACGTCTAAACGTATGTACGTTTCGTTTCAAAGACGGGAGGACAGTAAATTTTAAAGACTCTGCCATAATCCCGTTTTCCTCGGTTTTCCTCCGCTTTAATCTCCACAACCGGAAATGGACGAGCATCCTTGCGTCAAATGCGGAATTTATGCGTGCATATAATAGCCCATATATGATTTATTCAAAATCTGTTCTAATTTCTAATATGATAAATGATATATTTTTAACTTCATATGCAAGTCGACGTTGGGAACCCATAATGCACCTCTATATGTCCAACTCCAACTCACCTTCAGATGGTTTACGACTTAAAGGAACAATTATGTGCTAATCGCTGTGTGTTTAGGTGTAATTGATGGTTTTAACCCTCCCCCCGATGGCTCTTGTGTTATTGTGTGCTTTAATGAAGAATCCGATAGAAATGTGCGCATGCTGAACCTGTTCTGAAGGCATCGGCCCGAAACGCCACACGGCACCGAGTGCCTTGAGAATGAGGCCAATTTACATCAACAGCAGTGAATAAAGCATGCTTTCCTTCAATCAGTCACGTCTTCACTTCGGGGAAACTAACGAGCATCAGCTGACGGTGCTGGAATATGAATTTTAAAACGTATATTACCTCAGCTATGAATATGTAATTCACGCAATCAGTTCATTTTACAGCCAAGATTAATCAAAAGCAACTAGTCATGCAGCAGACTGCCTTTATTTAAATGTTAATAACACAGAATGCATGCATAGGCGATTTATTTGTGCTTTGATTGTTTTATTTGTGCTAATAACACATTTTGTGGCGACCGACACACACACACTGTGTTCATCCGCGCTGTGCCGTGCCGAGGCACAACTCACGTAAAGTTGACGATTCCGTGAATGACTGCAATTGGAGATTTTGAACAGAGATGGCGACAAAGAGGAAAACTGCTGCTGTAAAATATTAATAATATTTTATTATTATTTTAAATGAGCTTGTAGGGTCATTAAAACATCATCTGTACAAGATCACACATTTTCCTGTGGGAAATAAATCGACGCTGACAGAATGTTTTACAAGCACCATTTTATACTAGTACACATTTATTTACAGCGGTAAATTACAGTGTGTTGGGAACAGGATTCAGAAGTTCGTCAGTAACTAAAGACCTGCGACACATGAAAGGAAATAACCCAGAACAACAGAGCAAACGCTTTCTGATTCTGCATAGAGTATCTGAACATCTGAATAAGAAACTCAATGATCCGAGAAGCAGCTGGAAACATGATTAATCACTAAACCTTTTAAAAAAAAATTATTGGCTTAATGCAATAAATATTTCACACGTGCTGGCGCCACCACATGGAGTCCTGCAGAAAATAATATAAAGTTGTACTTTCATGCTTCGAGTAGCAACAGATGTCCTCTATCCCGATGGTTCGTATCGATGGTTCACTTAGAGAGAAAAATAAATGGAGGTACAAATGAATGGAGCTTTTTTTTTTGCAGATCCATAAGCATTGACATCATACAGGCTTTACAAACACTTTACAAAAAACTGATTTGGTAGATAATGCCCCTGCTGGAAAAGCCTCAGTCCAGATCACTCCCAATGATACAGTACGATCACATCATACTCATCTATGTACAAACAGCTGGGAACCAGTCAAATATATCAAATATAAGAACTAAAGTGGCAAACGTTGCCTTTATCCAGAACAACATCGGACAGAATCACACGCTACACACATATACAGACGCGAATGATTGACAGGTGCATCACGTGATCTAACGTGTGTTCGTATGGCAAGTGTTGCTGTTGGTAACGATCAAAACTGTTACAAATAATTGTTGTTCATTGGAATGAAACTGAAATTATTAAATGAAACGTTTTAAAGAAACTTATTAGAAATAGTTTAAGTTGAAGCACCAAAACGTAAACTGAAATAAAAGTAAATTAAAGCTAAAAAAATGACAAAAGCACATTATGGAATTTACAAAAAAAAATATGTATGTTGAAAATAAAATAAGCTAAAGTTAAAATAAAAACTGATAATATATATTAAAAATATGATCATTTAAATGTCTTAAACCTAAAATTTTGGTAAAGGGAAATTCACGATTATGTGAAAAATTTAGTTTAAAAAAAAACGTAAAAATTATCAATTTTGGTTTGGCAATAAAGTGAAATAAAAAGCTGATTTAAGTACTAAAATAGCTAAATATAAAAATAGTACTACAAATGACAAAAGCACATAGAAGTACAAAAAAAACCTTGAAAAATATGCTAATTAAAAATATGAATTTTTTCGCTAAATCGAAATAAAACATAATAAATGAAATAAAATAAATAACAATAAAAAACAAATAAAACGTTCAAACTAAGATTAAAGTGAAAACTGAAAATATAAAAATAAAATCAAAATGTTAATAAATACTATTTAAATAATCTCTTTCAGTTAGTGACTGACTGACTGCCATGACGGACTAACCGTTTAAAGATTAAACAGTTTATTACAGTTTCCTGAATAATAACAACACGTGTGAGATTTTTCCTGGAAACTGTAGCGCCCTCTTGAGGTCTGGAGACACACAGTCAGTGCAGGTACAAGCAAGCGTCGGTCAAACATTCGCAGTGTATTTGCGTAGAACACGTCAAGCCATTCTCACACACACACACACACACACACACACACACACACACACACACACACACACACACACACACACTCACACGTTAATTATTCAACATAAACGAGCATTTCATCTGGCATCATGGCAGTTGAGCAAATCGAAACTACGAAGTCACTTCACTACAAAGTTTCGCCAGGTTTCTTAAGCGAGATGGAAATACAAACCGATGACGTCTTCAAACGTTGACATACATGAGACGCGCCGTCTCAAAAGTGCATAGGACATGCCTAAAAATAATCCAAAGGTTGAGAAATCCGCTGGGAAAAGTCCTACGAAAACATCGAAAAAAGCCAAAAACCGTTGAACACATTGAGATGAGAAGCCCAGAGTCTGAAATAATCCCGTTCTTCCTCAGTGTTTCTGTCTCGTCTTCCAGCACAAACATAGAAACTTTACTAAATCAAGATACATTTACAGGAGGGGCAAAATGACTGTGTTGTTTACTTAAAAACAGGTATTTTAGATTCTTTCTAAACATAGGCTACAACATTAAGCTTCGAAACTTTTGCGAATCATATATTTCTGAAACCGCTCGCGGGTGAAAACGTAATAATATTATGCCTTTCGTTTACACGGCGACGGCGTTTTTGGGGCTTAAAAACACAAAAGAGTGAAAAAAACAGAAATGTGGGTGTGGAGATGCATCTCATTTGCATTTAAAGATACACACACACAAAAAAAAAATCCGACAACGTTTTTGCTTCAACACAAAAGCGGCATTTTTGCGCATCTTAATCCCGTGTGAATCGGCCATGTCTGTGATTTAAGTAAAAATTCCCGACGATCACAGAGGTCATGTGATAACATTACACTGTAAAAATCGATAGTGATTTTAACGGTAAAAGACATGCTAGCTACATTGCAAAACTGTTAATTGGTTAAGAGAAAGTGTCCTTGCTAAATAACTGTAAAAATTTACTGTAAAATAACGTTAAATTTACCGTTTTTGAACGTGAAAAAGCACTACTCATTGAAAAAAAACGTAAATTGACATTCCAACAATTCCCTGCGTGACACTTCACATTTGATTTATTTTTTTTGAAATAAAGTTATTCTTTTTTGCAGTGCATTCTTTCAAGTTTTATGTTGTGCGCATTTTTATCCGTCTTTCGTAATTTCGATATTCAGATGTGTGTGGGGGGTGATTTCTAAATCACACAAGGTCCCCAGATTATACTAATCCAGTGCAAATAGGGCTAAAGACACTTCATATTTAACCCTCTGGGGTTGTTCGGCCCAAATGGACCCGAAGAATTTAATTTTTTTTTTTTTTTTAAATCACAGCTACCTCGGAATAGTCAGAAATTTGGTGACTTTGTTGGTATTTGGCATTTGAACACCCCCAAAAATTGGGGACAAGATGTGAATAGTCTAAGTGGTCATAAAAAAAAATAGTCACACTTGGGGTGTTCGGGTCCAAATGGACCCGAATGGAAAATGAATGGGAAATTGGCAAAAATGTGAAAATACTGAGTTTTTTTGTGCGTACAATCTACAAATCAGCAACGATCTTGAAAAAAAGCACACAACAGTGAAGGGGTGAATCTATAAAACATCAAGAGTGCAAAACAGACACATCCACACACACACAAACACACCAAAAAATTCAGATATACATGTGTTTTGCATTTTTAAAATGCTCTGTTTGTCCACCAGATGGCATCCATTTCATTTCAAAAATTGTTTTAATGAGGCCTAGGCTTGACTCTAAAATGAAATACAGCTTTAAAAAAAATATATATATATATATATATATTTTCAATATTTTTTCTATTATGTTCAATGGGGGAAACTTTGTCATAATTATTGCATTAATACTAATTATAATTTTTTTTTTTTAATTTTCTCAAAACACCAAAAAAGAAAAGAAAAAATATTATAAAAAACGAGTAAAAAAAAAAATCATGATTTTTTTTTTTAAATATTAAAATATATGATTTGCGAATCATATATTTCTGGAACCAGTGTGAAAACGCTCGCGGGTGAAAACGTAAAAATATTTTTATCAGATATGCCTTTCATTTACACGGCGACGGCGTTTTTGGGGCTTAAAAACACAAAAGAGTGAAACAACCAGAAATGTGGGTGGGGAGAAGCATCTCATTTGCATTAAAAAACAAAACATTTAAAATTTTAAATATTTTAAATATTTTTTTTATTGTTTTTTTTTTTTAAATATGAGTCGATTTGGACCCGAACACCCCGAGTGTGACTCTGAAACGAACAACCCCAGAGGGTTAATGGAATTAGATGCATTTGTTGATGCATGTTTTAACTGCATTTACACTCTCCTAACCATCAGAGCATGTGGCGATTCAAACGATTTGAATCAGTGAATCATTTTGCAAAGCAACTGGCTCAATTGATTTAAAATTTCCAAAAAGCGTTGTTCTCCCATCACTAGCAGACAATAATAATAATGTAAATCACACTTACTTAGAGAAGGAACTGAGAAAGAACATCTGAAACACAGGACTGTGAAACAGAGGCAACTAGACACAGGTGAAACTAATGGGTAACCATAGCAACAGAACAAGGCAAAATAAGAGTCATCTGAATGGAACAGAACAAATAGTTCATTTATATATATATATATATATTCCGTGTTCACCATGTGTTAAGTTTAACCTTAGATATTTGTGCTGGAAAAGCAGACAGAAACACCGAGGAAGAGCATGATTTACTACAGTGTTGCTGTCCCGCTGAGCAGAACTCGGACTCGACGTGTCTGGAAAGCAGAAGTCCAGCGGGTCGTCTCTGAGAGATCCTCCAGAACAGCGAGATGGAAACCTCAACCCAACAGAAGTGCTGGAGCCGGCGCCCATAGAAACAACAGTTGATTTATCACAAAAAACCTCTGTTCATATTTCAACATATTTACATGAGTGAAGAAGATTGATTTCTTTCCTTTTTTTCTTCTGTTTTCTCTTCTCTTGTGTGGTCTCAGTTCGCATTACGCTTTGCTGTCGTCCTGTTTCGTGTGCAGGCTGTTATCCGAGTGGACCTTGATCTCGATCAGATCCGGCTTCAGAACCTCTTTCCCGTTCTCCTCCTTCAGCGGGAGCTTTCTGCGGGCACACACACACACACACACACACCTGATGATGTCACGCATCTCATTAGCATCTCATTACCTAACCCTAACCCTGACTATATATATACATATATATACATATATATATCAACTATGTCAACTTATTCTAATAACCTGAACCTAACTAATAACTCTAATGTCTAAAGTTGGACTATCGATGTAGAGTCAAACCAAAACACTATCTGAGAAATTAATTATAAAAACGACCCAAGCTATTTCTGATTCTATTAGATTACAATAATTATTTGAGTAGGCCTACTATAACTGTTCACTACCTCACAGATTAATTGCTAAGGCCCGTTCACAGCAAATGTGATAACTATAATTGTATATATAGAGAGAGAGGGAAGTGGCAGAGGAACAATAAATAAAAATAAATGAATACTAATTTAAAATATATATAAATATTAAAAGACTAAACAAAAAAAGACAAAAGCAGATAAAAAACAAATAAATGTATATTTAAATTAATAAAGTAAATTAAATATTAATATATATACTGTATATATATATATATATATATATATAGGGAAGTGGCAGGGGAACAATAAATAAAAATAAATGAATACTAATTTAAAAAAATATATATATATTAAAAGACTAAACAAAAAAAGACAAAAGCAGATAAAAAATAAATAAATGTATATTTAAATTAATAAAGTAAATTAAATATTAATATATATATATATATATATATATATATATATATATATATATATATATATAGGGAAGTGGCAGAGGAACAATAAATAAAAATAAATGAATGCTAATTTAAAAAAAAAAATTGAAAGAAAAAATTCCAAAAATTTAAAATATGATTAAAATGCATTAAATTGAAATTAACTTAAAACTTGAAATTTAAACTTAAACAAAAATTAGCAATGTTGCCATGGTAACTAAGTGAAATTAAATCATTTTAAGCTGAAGTACTAAAAGAAGACTCACAGGTACGCGGCCTTGCCCTCCTCCAGCTCTTTGCTCTTGCCGCTGGTGGCGGTCTTCTTGCTGCAGAGTTTGCGGCTGATGAACATGAGGAGACCGCAGTGTCTGAAGAAGAAGCAGCCGACGTCCACCAGAGCCAGCAGGAGAACGAGAGCGGCCAGGCCGAGACCCACCACAGCGCCGAGACCCAGACCACTGAACAGCGAATCTGCTGAGAACACACACACACACACACACACTCAACAACTGTACAGATCCCTCGAACACACACACACACACACACACACACTCACTCAACAACTGTAGACTCAACAACTGTAGATCTCTCGAACATATAATAGTATAATTTATATATTTTTTAATAAATAATATTTTGAATTAGATTGAATTTTCATTTCAATTTTAGTAATTTTTACATGCTTTTTGTCATTTTATTAGTTTTAAAGTTTTTTTGTATTTATATTCAGCTTTAATTGGTTTTTATTTTAGTTTAAGTAATTTTAGTACTTCAAATTAAATAAAAGATTTTATTTCAGTTTTCATGCAATATTTATATTTTATTTGAGTTGAGCTTTATTTAAATAAATGGATTTTTTGAAAATAGTTTTCTATTTATTAGGGCTGTCAAATTAATCGCGATTAATCGCATCCAAAATAAAAGTTTGTGTTTACATAATATATGTGTGTGCACTGTGTATAATTATTTTGTATATATATAAATACACACACATGCATGTATATTTAAGAAAAAAAATATTTATATATAAAATATTTATATTTATATATAATATAAATTATATAGAAATCTATATACATATAGTATGTGTGTGTGTGTGTGTGTGTGTGTGTGTGTGTGTGTGTGTGTGTGTGTATATATATATATATATTAGGGCTGTGCAAAAATTAATCGCGATTAATCGCATCCAAAATAAAAGTCTGTGTTTACATAATATATGTGTGTGTGCTGTATATAATTATTTTGTATATATAAATACACACACATGCATGTATATATTTAAGAAAATGTGTTATTCATATATAAAATATTTATATTTATATAATATAGATTATGAATTTATATATATATATATATATATATATATATATATATATATATACGGAATTTAAGTGCAAATAATTCTTAAATATATACATGCATGCATAGTTATTTATATATACAAAATAATTATATACAGCACACACACATATATTATGTAAACACAGACTTTTATTTTGGATGCGATTAATCGCAATTAATTTTTGCACAGCCCTAATATATATATATATATATATACATATATATATATATATATATATATATATATATATGAAGAGTTCAGATGCAAAAGCCTCTAAGTGCCATTTGAAATTTTCTTCTAAAATGACCATTTTTATCAAACTTGTGTATTTAAGTTCAGTAATTTCACTTAAATGACAAGTAATAGGTAATCTTCATTGCCATTTAAGTGAAATTACTGAATTTAAATATACAAGCTTGATAAAAATTGTCATTTTAGAAGAAAATTTCAAATGGCATTTAGAGGCTTTTGCATCTGAACTCTTCATATATATATATATATATAAAATACACAGTGCACCAACATATATTATCTAAACACAAACTTTTATTTTGGATGCGATTAATCGTTTGACGGCCCTACTATTTATAGTTTCTATAGTTGTCTCGTATTTTTGCAAGGCAAATTTTGCTTTATTGGCAAACATTCACATTTCTGAAAAGTGCATCATTAAATATAAATATACTGTATACAATAGTTAACAGAATAATTGACCCAACCGAACGCTATCATTAGTGCAGTTCTCATGCACTTCTGAATCTGAGCAGAAAACAAACCTTTGCAAAGATTTCTGGGTAATCACCGGTTCAGAAAGCGCTGTGTTTGTGTATCGATCTGAAGCTTTGAGGACATGATTCTGCAGTCCATCTTCAAGACGTTTTGATGTGTTATGGATGAAAGCATCAAAGATCCGCACAAAACATGTTATAAATATAAAGTCTGACATTGAGTTTCCCATTCCAGCTTATGGACGGACCCGCGGCGTAAACACACCGACTGAACGTGTGCTACGACACCTGAAGATTAAGAAAACCGTTAAACACGGGAAGCCTTGAGTCGAGCGGACGTCTTCACAGGGTTTCATCGATTCTTATCAGAGAGAGAAACGCCACAGAGCATCAAACACAACTTCAAAACCTTCAGCACAAATATTAAACTTATCTTTTTAATCCACAGCCTGAACAGAATGAATGCGTTTAGTTGGTTTTTAAAGAAATCTGAGTGTGTCGCACGTCTCTGTACCTTCATTTTAATCAATAGCTGAATTACAGGTGCTTGATATTTATGTGTAATCTGAAGGAATATGATATGATTCGATTGACAACCAAGTGTAAAACAAATTAAAACTATAACCAACATGCAATGCAAGTCACTTTGAGTTATTTTTATTGTTTAGCTTACTGTTTTTATGTGTATGGTGGGTAATATGGATGAATACAGTTTGTTTTCTATTAGAGATGTTTTACACGGACAACACAAGATCGTATTATTTATTTAAACAATCATAAAATCAAGATACATTTACTGGAGAACCAAAATTAATGACGATATTAAGACTTGTTTTCTAAAAAATAGATCAGAAAGTGAGTTTATGCTTAAAAAAAGAAGAAAGAAAACTCAGAAAAATAACATTATAATATAATATAACGCATTTTAACATAAATTATACATTTAATGTATATGTATATAAAGATGATATCAGATATTTAGTCTTGTTTTCTAAAAATATGATCAAAATTAAGTGAGTTTATGCTTATAATAAGAAAAAAACTGGCAATGGGGTCAGAAAAATAACAATAGCTAAAATATAATAATATAATATAATGAAAAAATGATAAAAGTTAAGTTATTTAATGCTCAAAACAAGAAAAAAACTGGCAATGGGGTCAGAAAAATAACAATAGCTAAAATATAATAATATAATATAATGAAAAAATGATAAAAGTTAAGTTATTTAATGCTCAAAACAAGAAAAAAACTGTCAATGGGGTCAGAAAAATAACAATATAATGTAATTTAATGCATGTTAACTTAAATTATACGTTTAATGTATATGTATATAAAGATGATATCAGATATTTGGTTATTTAGTTATATTTAGTTATTCACAAAATTAAGTGAGTTTATACTTTAAATAAGAAAAAAAACTGGCAATTGGGTCAGAAAAATAACAATATAATATAATAATTTAATATAATGAAAAAAATTATTTGTTATTTTATGCTTAAAACAAGAACAAACTGCCGATGGGGTCAGAAAAATGACAATATAATAATATATAATATAATATAATATAATAATATATAATATAATATAATATAATATAATATAATATAATATAATATAATATAATATAATATAATATAATATAATATAATATAATATAATATAATATAATATAATAATTTAGTCTTGTTTCCTAAAAAAAAGTTTTTGCTTAAAATAAGTAAAAAAAAATGGCAATGGGGTCAGAAAAATAACAATATAATATACATAATAATATAATATAATTTTAAAATATAATTTTTTATTTTATGTTTAAAACATGAAAAAAACTGCCGATGGGTTCAGAAAAACAAACAATATAATATATAAATTACAAATATAATATAATTTATAATGCATGCTAAATTAAATTATACAAGTTTAATAATTGTTTTATTATTTTAATATTTTTTTCTGTCGTATTATAGTGCATTATATATTATAGTAGACTACATTATATTTGATTATATATTAAAGGACTATATTTGTATCTGTATGGTACGCAGAGAAACACACTCCCTTTGCCAGGCGTTGAGCTTCACTAACATGATCTGCCATCTGAGCGCTAAATGACTCACACAAACGTCCCCGAGCGCCACTCAACGGCCCGTCCCCAATGAAGCATCACTATGATACAATATTATATGGAGCCAAATGTCCATATCATCATATTCATGCCCACGCAGCGTTTAACAGTCGCCATCAGGACCTTCAGAGCGTCTGATGACCTGAAACCAGCCACTCGTTCAGGAGCGGCACAGACTGATGACTACCTCACCACGAACACACACTTTTAGGAGTATGAACAGTTAAGAGTCTTTTGTGAGGGAAAGAACTACAAATCCCATGCAGCACATTATTGGAAAAAAAAATCATTAAAATATTGAATTATTTTGAGAGTGTATGGAGATTGACTCGTCACTGCTTAATGGAAGTGGGCGGAGCAAATTGCTCGGTTTGCCTCTGATTGGTGCATTTGCTGAACAGCATCATGGGTAATGTAGTTTTTCACCACAAATTCCGTCGTTAAACATTTTAATTTTAAAAATAAGCTGTGTGTGGTTCATCCACGAGGGTGTGTGTGTATACCGGTGATGTCGGGCTTCTGTGGCATGAGGAACTGGAAGTATGTGGGCTCCGACAGGCCCTTGACGTTGCGCGCCGTGATCTCCACGTTGTAGCGCGTGTTCCACTGAAGCGGCTGAAGAAGAGCGAAGTCATTCATCCCGGGAACCAGCTTCGTCATCCACTGCTCCTCTTTATCCTGCACACACACACACACACACACACCGCCGGTCTGTTACTCATACATATTACTCGTCATCATTGAGTATACTGTCACTCATTACTGTACTGGGGGAGATGATATATTAATGAATTACATTAGGGCTGTGCAAAAGTTAATTGCGATTAATCGCATCCAAAATAAAAGTCTGTGTTTACATAATATATTTGTGTGTGCTGTATATAATTATTTTGTATATATAAATACACACACATGCATGTATATATTTAAGAAAATGTGTTATTCCTATATAAAATATTTCTATTTACATAACATAGATTATGTATTTATATATATATATATATATATATACACAGAATTTAAGCGCAAATAATTCTTAAATATATACATGCATGCATAGGTATTTATATATACAAAATAATTATATACAGCACATACAAATATATTATGTAAACACAGACTTTTATTTTGGATGCGATTAATCGCAATTAACTTTTGCACAGCCCTAAATTACATTAAAAGTATTTATGCATAGGATTATTTATAATAAGTTAATATAATACTATTATATATTCAATATCTGTTCACACTTTAATTTTAATTAAAATTTTAGTGATTTTGTTGTTTTTGTTATATTTTTTTAAGTACATTTATATAGTATTTATTAATTGTCATTTTTGTTTAATCAGCTATTTTAGTATTTTATTAAAACTAAGCATAAACGAGAAATGCTGAAATAGAATAAGTAATTTTATTTATTTGTTTATTTATTTATTTATTTATTTATTGAAGTTCATTTTTATTTATTTTTTTTTAACTCTAAAAACATTTTCTTGACAAATGTGGGCAAAATAGTTTTGATTTATTTTTTAAAAATACTTCCCTTTATCTGAGCGATACAAGACTTGGCTACTGAACACACACAATTTTTTTTTTACTCAATTCTACAGTGTTAAGTGGGTGAAAAAAAAACTCCTTAATCTTGTATTTTGGTCAAAAATGGGCACCCATAGAAATGAATGGGAAAAACTGTAATTTAAATAAGCCAAAAAATAAGCCAAAATAAGACACCAAAGTCACTTCATCTTTAGGTTTTAGCTCTAAGAACTTACTGGAATGACATTTTAATGTAGTTAAAATAAAAATAAAACATGAAAATAAGCATAATTTACTATGGTAAAATATGGTACTTTTTGAAGTAAATAAATTCAAAAATACCCCCAAAATAAAAAATAACACCATAAATGGACAGACAAAACTTTATCGAAGACAGTGATACAACATTTATAACCCTCTGTGCCCACATTTGTCCACAATTACAGGATTAAAGGCTTTAAAGTGAATACGGTTTGGGATTTTATGATTTATAATAGCCCTGCTTCAGAGAACTTGAAGATGTGAACTTTATTTAATGGTGTTTTAGGTCATTTTTGGATCTTCAATCTTCAAGTGTTCCCCACAGAACACAGAAATAAATAAGGACAGGCTGAACCTTTTTCATGCTCGTCTGAAGGACCGCATCAAAAGCACAATATGAAATAGTGCAAATAATGACTAAGAATAAGAACAAAGATTTATATAAGCAATAAGTTTGGATGACGTTTCCAATCATCTCATCCTGACACTTCCCGAACACCCGTCCTCACGTCTCTGCGATCTAATACGCTCATTGTCTGGAAGTATTTGATCTTCTTCAGTTCATCTGTTTTGTTTTTTTCACCGTCTGTCTGCCGGAGTCCACAATCAGACGCTCCAATCTACGTTTAGCAAAGCACTTTAAAGAGATTTCACTTCCCATAAAGCTTAGGAGATCTTCAATCTCAACTTCAACGGCAGTTTCTCCAGCGATTGATGGAAACACATTTTCATTGGCCGAGGGAGATAATAGCGTCCTTTAGTTACTCTTTTGTGTGTTTTAGTTGATCAATTTCAGGCAGCAGTAGATTGAAATAATTAGTGAAATGTGGGTAAAATAAAAGGATTTCAGTCCCTATAGGACATACATCAGACATGTTTCTGACATTCATTTGTAACTTAGAGATGATGGAAAACATGAAAACACACACACTGACCCTGATGAGTATTTACTAAAAGAGTGAATCCCACAAACACAAGCTTCGTTGTAAATAACGTCTCACACTTAAAGGAGTAGTTCACTTTTGGAAAAACTTTTGCTGATATTTTATTTACTCGCCCCCATGTCATCCAAGATGTCCATGTCTTTCTTTCTTCAGTCGAAAAGAAATTAAGGTTTTTGATGAAAACATTCCAGGATTTTTCTCCATATAATGGACTTCAATGGGGACCAAAAGACAGTTTCAGTGCAAACTGTTCAAAGGGCTTTGATGAATAAGGGTCTTATCAAGCTTTATTGAAAACTCATTCATCAAAATGAACGAATCTTTTTCCGAGTCAATTCGTTCGTTTTGATAAACCAGTTCGAACAGGAGAGTCACGAACGCGCATCACAGAACAGAGCAAGGTGAGCATTTGAGCATATAAAACTTAAACTTTGTTATTTATTTATTAAACGAGCGATCGTTTCGCTTGATAAGACCCTTATTCATCGTCTGGAATCGTTTAAAGCCCATTGAACAGTTTGCACTGAAACTGTCTTTTGGACCCCATTGAAGTCCATTATATGGAGAAAATCCTGGAATGTTTTCATCAAAAACCTTAATTTCTTTTCGACTGAAGAAAGAAAGACATGGACATCTTGGATGACATGGGGGTGAGTAAATTATCAGCAAATGTTGAAATACTGAAACAGGTCCTGAAACAGGCGTCCCTATCTTTGTTTGAGAGTCACTCAAAGCCAGGAGAGAACTGCAGGTTTGTGTAGGCGTAACTGTGCGCATCGAGCTCAGTTTGTCTCTTTTTGTTCATTATATCCGTGACGGAGAGGAAAAGAGAAAGAAAAGAACTTCAAAGCGTCTCTCACGCATCCGTATTCTTTAAGCAAATGAGGCCACAGTGTGAGCGCGTTCAGACTCACTGTACGCCGGACGGAGGAAAAGCAGGATTTTTCCCCGGGAACATCACAGATTCAGCCACCCACGCGAGACGCGACGGGACTTCTCTACAATCAGCTCGGATTAAAGCACTGTGAATCAGGACTATTCTGTTCCCCATCGTACAGTACAAACTCAACATGTATTTTTGCAGGAGTAATGAACCTCTAACACGAAGGTTTCCTTCAAACATCTGTGGAAGGTAGGAAGGAAAGAAGGAAGTAAAGAAGGAAGGAAAGGAGGAGGAAGGAAGGAAGGAAGGAAGGAAGGGAGGGAGGAAGGAAGGAAAGGAGGAGGAAGGAAGGGAGAAAGGAAGGAAGGACGGAAGGAAGGAAAGAAGGAACATAGGAAGGAAAGAAGTAAAGAAGGAAGGTAGGAAGGAAAGGAGGAGGAAGGATGGTAGGAAGAAAAGAAGGAAGTAAAGAAGGAAGGAAGGAAGGTAGGAAGGAAGGAAGGAACATAGGAAGGAGAGAAGGAAGGTAGGAAGGAAAGGAGGAGGAAGGATGGTATGAAGGAAAGAAGGAAGTTAAGAAGGAGAGAAGGAAGGAAGTAAATAAGGACGTAAAGAAGTAAGGAAGGAAAGAAAGAATGAAGGATAGGAAGAAGGAAGGAAGGATAGGAGGAAAGAAATAAGGAAGGAAGTAAATAAGGAAGGATAGAATGAATTAAAGAAGAAAGGAAATAAGTAAGTTAGGAAGTAAATAGGAAAGTAAAGAAGGAAGGAAATAAGGACAGAAGGAAGTAAAGAAGGAAGTAAAGAAGGAAGTAAATAAGGAAGGAGGTAAATAAGAAGGAAGGAAGGAAGGAAGGAAGGAAGGAAGGAAGGAAGGAAGGAAGGAAGGAAGGAAGGAAGGAAGGAAGGAAGGAAGGAAGGAAGGAAAGAGGAATGAAGGAAGGAAGGAAAGAGGTAAATAAAAAACAAACAAATTTACAAAAAACAAATTGTAAATAAGTAGAACCTCTGTAAATGAACCTCTAACACGAAGGTTTCTTTCAAACACCCGTGGCATTGAATCAGAATCACTCATTATACAGGTTGCATGCTTATGCTTATATAAACTTGATCTAATTAACCATTGCATGACGTAATTTTTAATTTTACTTGAAAAGAAGCCAGAGAACGCAACATGCACTTGCATATACGATGATTTTATGCATGCATAAACTGCCTAAAGCGTGAGCCACTATCTTTATATTAGCTGCCATATAATATAGTTATTTATATAACTTCACAGAAAGCACCTATTGTGTTATCCACCACCATCTGTGCATTTTTGCATTGTAACATTAAGCACACCCACCCCTACCAAAATGTAATTACTTCAGATTTTGTTACAAAAAAGTTAAATTAATATTGAAATTGATACCATGTCTCTACCTATTACGTCATCGCCGCGGACCGATGGTAGATTGAAGGTTTTTACCAGCCAGAGCGAACGTTTCAAGAAAGGATAACTCCTGAAACTAACTTCAATAGGGCCAGATTTAGAAACGACGTCACACCAGTTCGTTCTTTGATTTTGCTTTAAAGTCCCTCTTTAGTCAATATTTGTATCCCTTAAAACTCATCTTCAATCATCAAAATGACACATTTAAACGTTTATCCTTTAAAAAATAACTTGTAACTCGACACCCTTGCCTCATTTAGTATGCACGTCTGTGTGAATATGCAAATGAGCCCCGCCTCCACTCACTCACTCCCTCAGAGATCCACTGGTTGACGATCACACGTTGATCTGAGTGGTTATAAGGTGGTTTGTGACGTCAGAAACACCAGCGATTTCAAAGCGTGTTTTTGAGACTGTCTTTGGTTTAAGGAGGAAATACTCATGAATTTACACATGGTTTAAAGCGTATTAAAAACACCACATACACACATAAACAACATTAAAAGCTGGATTTTCACCAAAGTATATTGTGACATGTAACGTTCGGATAGCCAAGAAAAAAACGTTCTAAAATGAACATAAAGAAATGATGAGTTCTCATGTTGTTGAGCGTACCCACCGTTTTATACTTCACGATGTACTCGACGATAGGCATCCCACCGTCATCCTGTTTGATCAGTCCCAGTCTGTAGGCCTTCCCGACTCCTCTCTGTCCGTGAACCGTCGGAGGACTCGGCTCGCCTGCGGGAAAACACACGCAAGCAGACCCAAGTGAAGACGTGACAGCCACTTTAAACTATAAAGATCCATGAAAACTAGAAGAAACAGCATGATAATGATGGAGCTTAAAAACGCTGAAATCTACAGAGAACGACTGAAGGAGTCACACACACACACACACACACACACACACACACCTTGTTCTCAAGCGAATAGTGACGGGATTGACAGAAAACTGAACCAAAGCAGCATGGGAGTCTGAATAAGTGCGGATGGATGAACCGAAGAGAGACTGATGATGAAGTACTCACGGATGGCTAACGTCTGGAAGGATTCTGTGTGGCTGAATTCACCCTGACCCTTCCCATTGACCGCCGCCACTCGCACCTCATACGTGGTGTTGGGCTCCAGACTGGCCAGAACTACTGTGGCTGAGAGACAGAGCAAAGGAGGAGAGAAGGAAGGAAGGAAGGAAAGAAAGGAGGAGGAAGGAAGGTAGGAAGCAAATAAGGAAGGAATGTAGGAAGGAAAGAAGGAAGTAAAGAAGGAAGGAAGGAAGGAAAGGAGGAGGAAGGAAGGTAGGAAGCAAGGAAGGAAACAAGGAAGTAAAGAAGGAGAGAAGGAAGGAAGGAAATAAGGAAGGAAGTAAAGAAGGAAGGACGGAAATAAGGAAGATAGTAAATACAGAATTAAGGATTAGAATTAAGGAAGGATAGGAAGAAGGAAGGAAGGAAGGAAAGGAGGAGGAAGGAAGGAAGGAAAGAAGGAAGTAAAGAAGGAAGGAAGGTAGGAAGGAAAGGAGGAGGAAGGATGTAGGAAGGAAGGAAAGAAGGAAGGAAAGAAGGAGAGAAGGAAGGAAATAAGGAATAAAGTAAAAAGGAAGTAAATAAGGAAGTAAAGAAGAAAGGAAGGAAATAAGGACGGAAGTTAATAAGGAAGTAAAGAAGAAAGGAAATAAGGAAGGAGGTAAATACAGAAGTAAAGATGGAAATAAATAAGGAAGTAAAGAAGGAAGGAAGGAAAGAAGGAAGGATAGGAAGAAGGAAGGAAGGATAGGAGGAAGGAAATAAGGAAGGAAGTAAATAAGAAAGGATAGAATGAATTAAAGAAGGAAGGAAATAAGTAAGTTAGGAAGTAAATAGGGAAGTAAAGGAAGGTAATAAGGATGGAAGGAAGGAAGTAAATAAGGAAGTAAAGAAGGAAGGAAATAAGCAAGGAGGTAAATAAGGAGGAAGGAAGGAAGGAAGGAAAGAAAGAGGAAGGAAGGAAGAAAGAAAGAAGTAAATAAACAAACAAATTGACAAAGAGATAAAAAAGAAACAAAGTGGCAAGTAAATATAGGCAAATAAATAAATAAAAAACAGAAAAAAAATCAAGAAAGATGTAATAAAAAAATGTTTTTACTGGCAAAGCTGATCACGTTTGCTCTGAGGACAGACACATCTCAAAAGTAGATCTTTTTTTAAAATAACAGTTTTCTATTTTAATATATTTTAAAGTGTAATTTATATCCTGTGATCAAAGCTGAATTTTCAGCAACATTACTCCAGTCTTCAGTGTCACATGACCCTTCAGAAATCACTCTAATATGAGGATCTGATGAAGACTGATTTAATGATGCTGAAAATCACAGGATATAAATTACACTTTAAAATATATTAAAATTAAAACGGTTATTTTAAATTGTAATAATATTTCACAATATAACTATTTTTTAAAATGTATTATTATTATTTTTTTATTCAAATAAATGCAGAAGAGACTTCTTTTAAAAACATAAAAAATCGTACAGATCCAGAAGGTTAGACTGCGGATTAGATTACGGCAGAAAAGACCAGCGCAACTCAAGTTTCAAAGTGAGCAGTTGGTCACATGACACTCACTCTGAACACCATGTGATCTCACTGTCCTCCAATCCTGTGCGCTCGTGTCTTTGATGTTGATGATGTAATAGCTGATGGGGACGCCGCCGTGTGAGTCGGGCTTCATGAAGGAGACGGTGGCGAGGCGCTGGGAGACGGCAGTGAGACGCACAGAGTACGGGTTCGACGGGACATCTGAAACACACACATCCAGAAATAATTACAACCAGTGCTGGTGTGTAACTCATTACAAGTAACTTGAGCAATGTAATCAGATTACTTTTTCAAGTAACTAGTAAAGTAACGCATTGATTTTTCAATTTACAACAAAATATCTAAGCTAGTTTTCACATTTATCGACTGACAGCTCTCCTGTCGTGTGTGTGTGTGAACATGATGGTTATTTTAGTTCTAGTCTAAATGTGAGCATGCATTTACTCATCTCACTCGTACGAAAACATTCAGTATTCGTCAAAATGAATAAAAACAGCAATCTCAGAATTTTATGCAAAACTTTTATAATGAACTATATTAAATTACACTTTGCTGTTGACCTTCAATGATGTAATTCAACCATAATAATAAGCAAAAATGACTTTAGATTAAATTTAAATAAAAGAGTGTTGAACGCCTGAGAGGATTGTTTGAGCAGCGCCCTCTACTGTACAGGAGTAAACATTTCCTTCAGCCACTTTTGCTGAGAAAGGGCCTTAAAACTTCCCAAAAATGCAGCTTTATTTGTTGTTATTAAAAAACAAACAAGCCCAGGTGAGCAAAAGTTATGCAAAATTAATGTAACACCTTACTTTTTATAAAAATAACTAAGTAATTATGCAATTAGTTACTGTTTTTGGGAGTAACACAATATTGTAATGCATTAATTTTAAAAGCAAGTTTCCCCTACACTAGTATTTTTCATCTTTATTGTGGTTTGTAAAGTGTGTGTGTGACTGTCAGCTTCATTTGTCACGATATAAAGAGGCCGACAGACTTTTCGTCCTGTGATGAAGTGTGAATGCAGGATAAACACATGACAGACCATCATTTGTGTTAGTGAGTGACGACAGCGACTCACACTTCATCATTTAACAGGAGAAATCCCTCTCGTCTGTCAGAGCAAACGCTCCTATAAACACGCTGTTTCAGCCATCGTCTACAAAACCAAACTCTAATATATACAGGACATAAAAGCAACGTTTTGCAACCCATTCAAAACATGCAAATCGGCATCATTAGATTAAATATGCAAACATATTAGCATATATAAAGAGCGACAGACCTGAGAGAAAACATCTCAACTGTTTTGTGATCAGCATATTACAGCATGGTTGTTTATTAACATTGTGTGCATGCAAATGAAGATGCTTTTGGCCTTTAACATGAACCGGTTCAAAACACCAGAAACACAGATTCGTTATCGAATCAAGACATTGTGTTTCTGGACAAGCAAAATTACACTTTCAGAAAAGAGTGTGTGTGTGTGTGTGTGTGTCTGTGTAAGAATATCCATGTGTGTTTGTATGTGTGTGTGTCTATGTGTAAGAGTATACGTGTGTGTCAGTGTCTGTGTATTTATATGTGAGTGTGTCTATGTGTGTGAGTGTGGGTAAGTGTCTCTATGTGTGAGTATACGTGTGTGTGTGTGTATTCTCTGGGGCTCAATGTAGTCTGCTCTGAAGTGAACTGAACCTCTTCATGGTATATTAAGCGGCTCTACAGTAAACGGAGACAGTTCTCTGCTATATTAGCCAACTCTCTAGTAAATCACGCAGCACTACAGAAGATTAGCTTCAGTTCAATTAGCAATGGCCAGATGGGAAGAACATACTGTCATGGAAAATTTAAATAAATAAATAAATATATATATATATATATATATATATATATATATGAAGAGTTCAGATGCAAAAGCCTCTAAATGCCATTTGAAATTTTCTTCTAGAATGACCATTTTTATCAAGCTTGTATATTTAAGTTCAATAATTTCACTTAAATGGCAATGAAAATTACAGATTAATTGTCATTTAAGTGAAATTATTGAACTTAAATATACAAGCTTGATAAAAATGATCATTTTAGAAGAAAATTTCAAATGGCTTTTAGAGGCTTTTGCATCTGAACTCTTCATATATATATATATATATATATATATATATATATACATACATATAATGTTAGCACATCACTACAAGTTCAAATCAAATGCAAACCAGTTTGTCAGGTGAACCTTCTACCTCGTCTCAAACCAAACACACACTCAAACCAAACACAAATCCTTTCAAGAACATAACCAGGCTTAAAAAAACTAAAAAAATGAAATGCTTGCAGACAGAATTTAGTATTTATTAAATGCTTGTTAGTAAATACTTGCACAGACAGAAAACAGATCCAAACAAAACTGTGAATATCTTTCAAAGATCAGGAACATGCATTAGTACACTGTAGAAAAAAAAAATATTTTCAAGATTTGTTATCACAACATATTTTCTTTTGTCAAATCAACTTTATAATAATTTATTGAGTTGAGATAACTTATTATTTTGAGTTTCTGATAGTTAAATCAATCTCCTTCATTGTATTAACTCACTTTTTCCATTTCATTCAACTTAAAATTAAGGCAACCCAGGTTACTTACTTCAATCTCCTTCATTGTATTAACTCACTTTTTCCAGTTCAATGAACTTAAAATTTTAAGGCAACCCAGATTACTTACTTTTTTAAGTTAAACCAACAATATTTTTTTTACAGTGTTAAAAAGTTTAGTGTGTGAGGTTTCTGGTGAACACACACCTGCCTGTGCTAGTATGAACTCCTGGTATCGAGCGCCGATGTTGTTTCTGGCGGTGCAGTTGTAGCGTCCGAAATCCCGGTCGGACACTGGAGTGACCTGTGGATACACACACACACATCAGAGGATGATTGCATCGGAAACTAGCAAACCTAGCAAAACAAATCTAGTAGAAAATCTAGAATCTATCAAGATCAGTTTCATTATCATTTTTGTTCCAATGTTTCATAATGTTTCATGATTCTGCTTATCACTGCGTCATCAACCTACGCCTCTGTTATTGTAAGAGGTTAGCGACCCTAGCGGCGAAAAACCAAACATATTGTATCTGTAAAGTGCACGAGTGTGATATAAGTGAACCTCCAGAAGCGATCGTCCCTCTGCGGTGTGGATGCGAATGTTGCTGGTCCCTGGACTGGAGATGGTGAAGCGGTCTCGTCTCCACAGCATCGTGGCGGCAGGATTGGCCCTCACGTCGCAGCTGATGTTCACCGGGTTTCCCTCCCATGAGTAGAAGATGGTCTGATTAGTCTGGAACTTCGGTGCATCTGGAAAAAGAGAAGCAGAGATTCAATACTGGCAGGACCTCATGTGTTCGAGACGGTTTTTAGACTGTCCAGCTGATCAATAAAACAATTTCAGTTTTTCTATTTGAAAATGTCACATTTAATTCAATGTTACATGCTGTTTCTGTGTACTGGTATATGACATTTATAAGCAATTCTGAGTGATTTTTAGGCTTTGCTTTCAGAGGAGATTTGACCAGCTAGAAACACCGCAAAACCAACAATTAGAAGCTTGTTTCGAAAGTAAAAATAAAGACTCATTCAAATGTTGTCAGTCGGGGCTTTAACACAAGCATGTTAAGCAGTGTGTCACACAATGAATATATATATATATATATATATATATATATATATATATTATACTAATTCAAAATATGAATATGAAAGTATATCTATGATTTTAACTATAACCAAAAGTAAAACCGTAAAAAAAAGTTCATATAAGTGAAATAAAATAAAATAAAATTTGAAAAGCTTCATCAATCACATTTATCAAATTCATTTAGAATAATTTGATAGAATAAAATGACTAAAACTGAAATAAAAATTAATAAAAACTGTATAAACGTTAAAAAAACAAAGACTGATAAAAACAACAAAAACACACAACTAAATTACTAAAACAATTAAATACTAATTAATACAATTATTAGTAAAATAAAATGAAATCTTAAAACTAATTCCATATATATATATATATATATATACATATACACACATATACACACTAATACAAACTAATGAACTAATACTAAAAAATAAACTACTACAATAATTAAAACCATCAAAAAGGTTGATAACTTTAAAAAAAATATATTTTTTTAAATTATTAAAAAAAAATTATTATTTTTTTAAATAATTATTATTATTTTATATAATAATAATAATTAATAAATAATTATATATATATATATATATATATATATATATATATATATTAATTATTATTATTATTATTATATAAAATAATAATAATAATTATTAAAAAAATAATAATTAAAACCCTAACCCTGAAAAAAGTACTTTAAAAAATTATTAAAAATTATTTTTAATTAAAAAAATAAAAATTATTTTTAAAATAATAATTATTATTTTATATAATAATAATTAAAAAATAATTATATATATATATATAGATTTAGATTTAGATTTAAAGTACTGAAAAGGTAAAGATAAAAATTAAAAATACTAATAAAATAGCACTGGCCTAAACATGCAACTCTGTACCTTGAATTTCTTTCCATGTATTTTAGTGCACTAGGGAATGCTGATGTGAAACGGCCTTTAAAGAAGAGTAATGTTGATTGCAACAAAGAAAGACTTTACAGTCTCACTCCATTACGTCAGATGCGTCCGCGGTAAACGGATGCAAGTCATAAAGATGAAATGCATTTTCCACAGACCTAAAACTGATCCAGTGCTTCAGTTTAAGCGCCGAGGGTGTCCGCATTCATTCAGCGTTATCCCGTTTTACGCCGACTAGAAGGTTTCTATTAGAGAGATTGATGCCGGGCTCACTGTCACATCTAAGGAGCCGCGCGGAGAGGAGCGGCTGTGCTAAATAAATGAGTTCATTAGCAGCCCGGTAACGGTTGGCTAGCTCCTGCCACGCTCATTCCTTGGCCGTGAACCTCCACGCTAAGCATATGACACACCGCGCGGTGACATCAAGGTCAGCGCCGCGCATTCAAGGCCTTTCATTAGCATCTCACTGCATTTCTGTGATTGTGACAGATGCAGTTTCACAGCAATGTCGGCCTAATGAACGAAACAGCGACACATGAATCTGAAGCAATAATATCTACGAAGGTTAGGTTTGACAACGAGTGACCCCGACAACGGTTTGGCATTTCAGGAGACGGACCTGGAAATTAATACGAATATAAGGAATTAATTAATCTGGAACAATTCCTTCCATAATTAGCCCCACTGAGGGTCGTTTCTCCTTTTGTATAGGATACACAGAATCATTAATTTCAAGTGGGGAAAAATAATTAATTAAGCGAGAAACACACACTGGGAAGGTTTTTTTTAAGAAGTTGGTGCAACTTTGGCTCAATTTTCACTTCTTTGTGTTGCTAGGATGTTATACAGGTAAAACTCGACAAATTAGAAAATTGTGCAAAAGTTCATTACATGCAAAGTGAGATATTTCAAGCCTTCTTATAATTATGATGATTATGGATTACAGCTTATAAAAACCTTTATTCTAATTTTGAATTTGGATAAGCTGTAAGCCATAATCATCATAATTATGACAAATAAAGGCTTGAAATATCTCACTTTGCATGTGATGAGTCTATATAATATATTAGTTTCACCTTTTAAGTTGAATTACTGAAAAAAACGAACTTTCGCATGATAGTCAAATTTGACACCAAAGCATGTATTTTGTATTTTGAAATGCACACACTAATACTAAAAAATAAACTACTACAATAATTAAAACCCTTAAAAAATACATTATATATATATATATATATAGTAGGGCTATCAAAACGATTAATCGCGATTAATCGCATCCAAAATAAAAGTTTGTGTTTACATAATATATGTGGGGGCACTGTGTATAATTATTTTAGATATATTTAGAAATATTTTCATGTATATTCTATATATAGATGTATATTTAATTTATATTATATATAAATATAAATATTTTATATATAAATATTTTTTTTTCTTAAATATACAAGCATGTGTGTGTATTTATATATATACAAAATAATTATACACAGTGCCCCCACATACAAACTTTTATTTTGGATGCAATTAATCGCGATTAATTGTTTTGAGAGCCCTAATATATATATATATAT
>CM075866.1:41453283-41543283 GCA_038021265.1 Cyprinella venusta | reverse complement strand
ATATCTACGAATTGCGTTTCGCATTAGTGAAATGTGTTTTATTTTGAGCATGTGAATGGCTTTTTATTATTTTATTATATATATATATATATATATATATATATGTTTATTTATTTTGTTTGTTTATTTTTTATTAGGGCTGTGCAAAAATTAATTGCGATTAATCGCATCCAAAATAAAAGTCTGTGTTTACATAATATATTTGTGTGTGCTGTATATAATTATTTTGTATATATAAATACACACACATGCATGTATATATTTAAGGAAATGTGTTATTCATATATAAAATATTTATATTTATATAATAAAGATTATGTATTTTTATATATATATATATATATATATATATATATATATATATATATAGAATTTAAGCGCAAATAATTCTTAAATATATATATTCATGCATAGGTTTTTAAATATACAAAATAATTATATACAGCACACACAAATATATTATGTAAACACAGAATTTTATTTTGGATGCGATTAATCGCAATTAATTTTTGCACAGCCCTATTTTCTATATATGTTTATTTTATTTATATATAATATTTTATTAATATATACGTGCTTTTTCTTGCATGTGAATTTTTTTGGTGGACGTGAAGTTTGGTTTCATGCATGTGGAATTGGCTATGCATAGTGTTATTTGCGTGAAACATGAATGAGACAGATCTGCTTCCATCAAGCTTGAAGGTTTGTGTGTGTGTGTGTGTGTGTGTGTGTTTCACCTTATCTCCGTCTGTGAAGGTCTGTCCATCACTGGCTCTCCTCCAGGAGATCTCAGGCAACGGTTCTCCTTCAGCCGTACAGGAGATCATCGCAGCGTTTCCCTCCACGGCCGTCACGTTCCTCAGCTGAGTGATGTGAGGCTGGACTGAACACACACACACACACACACACACACCTGAAAGTTTCAGCGAACAGCTCAGTTTATTTCAGACAGTAATAGCTGTGAATTACATCTTAATTTGCACTAAACACAATGTTCAGTGTGACAGAGGACACTTACAGCCTTAAAGGGATACTCCACTTTTTCTGGATATAGGCTCATTTTACCACTCCCCCAGAGTTAAACAGTCGAGTTTTACCGTTTTCAAATCCATTCAGCTGATTTTCTGATATTTAGAAGAATATCACTAACCAGAGCGTTTCTGGTCTCATTGACTTCCATAGTAAGAAAAAAAATATACTATGGAAGTCAATGAGAGAGAAATACTTCTCATGGAAGATTAATCTCCTCTGAATGTGTGTTCTGTGAGCGCTTGTTCACATCACTGACGGCTGGGTTATGCTGACCTCACCATAAACCCTGTTAGAAATGCAGTGTGTGTGTGTGTGTGTGTGTCCCATAGATAAGCTGCTCTATGTGTCTCCCTCAGGTTTCCCCCTAACAGCGCTGGATTGGAGGGCAACGTCCCCACGGTGAGTTTGATGTGTAACAGCCGTTCCTGCGCTGGAGAGAATCACACACAGCGCCGCCGCTGAATGAATCTGTGCTCCAGTGAATGAAACAGCTCTTCACACACTCACAGCCTTTCAACAACGTCTGCACAGATCAAGGACTTATTTGTAGCGGGAGAACCAGCCGAAACACCCAGAGGCTGTGAAGAGAGAGCGTTAGACACACACACACACAGGGTTAAACTAGTCGTTTCCTTGTGAACGACTCTCTCCACACTTGACATGGTTTCAGTATCAATATATATTTAGCCAATACGAAAGCTAGAAATATAATAAAAAATATAATACAATATAATATACTGTAATATACTGTAATATAATATAATATAATATAATATAATATAATATAATATAATATAATATAATATAATATAATATAATATAATATAATATAATATAATATAATATAATATAATATAATATAATATTTAAAAATGAACAATAGATATTCAGGGTCTGAAAAGTGACTATTACAATTAATAATAAACACTAATCCCAAAAAATTTACAATTTAATATACTGATATATTTATATTTCATTTAATATTATATTTATTAATTATAAACTATATCATATAATTTAATATATTTGAATATTTATAAACTGTATGATGAATTTTAGGTGACAGATGGTCAATATTTGCTTTATCTATATTTTTATTTTCTCAATTATCGATGATCAGAGAGTTCCCTAAATATTTAGAAATAAAAATAAATAAATGTATAAATATTTTAATATTTATAAACTGTATTGATTAATTTCTGTCAACGGATGTTCAATATTTGCTTTATTCTATATTTTAATTTTCACTATTATTGCTGATCGTATGGTTCCCTAAATATTTAGAAAAAAAAAAAAATATGTATAATTATTTCAATATTTATAAACTGTATTGATGAATTTTAGGTGACAGATGGTCAATATTTGGTTTTTCTATATTTTTATTTTCTCAGTTATTGATAATCAGAGTTTTCCCTAAAAATCTAGAAATAAAAAATAAATATGTATAAATATGTAAATATTTATAAACTGTATTGATGAATTTCTGTCAACAGATGGTCAATATTTGCTTCATCTATATGTTAATTTTCTAAATTATTGACGATCATAGTGTTCTCTAAATATTTATAAATAAAAATTAAATATTTATAAATGTTTCAATGTTTATAAACTGTATTGACGAATTTCCGTCAAATATTTGCTTTATCTATATTTTAATTTTCTACATTATTGATGATCGGAGTGTTCCCTAAATATTTAGAAATAAAAATAAATATATACAAATATTTCCATATTTATAAACTGTATTGATGAATTTCTGTCAACAGATGGTCAAAAAATTTACTTTATCTATATTTTTATTTTCTCAATTATTGATCAGAGTGTTCCCTAAATATTTAGAAATAAAAAAAGTGAATATGTATAAATATTTCAATATTTATAAACTGTATTGATGAATTTTAGGTGACAGATGGTCAACATTTGCTTTATCTATATTTTTATTTTCTAAATTATTGTTAATCAGAGTGTTCCCTAAATATTTAAAAATAAAAAATAAATATGTATAAATATTTCAATATTTATAAACTGTATTGACGAATTTCTGTCAACAGATGGTCAAATATTTGCTTTATATATATTTTTTATTTTCTCAATTATTGATAATCAGAGTGTTCCCTAAATATTTAGAAATAAAAAATAAATGTATTAATATTTCAATATTTATAAACTGCATTGACGAGTTTCTGTCAACAGATGGTCAATATTTGCTTCATCTATATATATATATATATATATATATATATATATTTTTTTTTTTTTAATGCATGAAACCAAACTTCATTTTATTATTTATTTATTTATTTTTATATTATTATTATTATTATATATTAATTTTTTTACACACATTTTCTTTATTTATTATACAAATATTATTTTTTATTATTATATATTTTTCGCTATTATTGCTGATCGAATAATTCCCTAAATATTAATTATACACAAATCCCATAGTTTTAATTAGATTGAGAGATTTATCCAGTGTGTGACGTCTGACGTCCGTTCAGTGTGTTTGTTTTCTCTCTCATCTGCTCTACAAAAGTTACAACTGTGTTTCCGCTCCACGTTTGGCACAACAAAACTCCCCCCCGATAAGAGCCCGATATAAATGTGCTTTCTGCCGAACGAGCGTCTCCGGCTCTTGGATCTTGATGGAGGAGAATAAATCTCCATACATTTCCATGTGAAAGACTGGAGGTCCAATCAGAATAATCAGTTTCTGAATATGCACAGCAGCTTCATGGAAAATTGAATTGAATCCTGGTCCTATAACAGAACCTGCCGGAGTTCTTCACCATAATTGAACAGTCTTTCATTCCTCTGTTTGAAACAGCGGCACATTTACTCGTGTTTGGGGCGCATCGCTTCATTTTCTTCAAGAGATTGGAGTGGAAGCGACCGAATGGAAAAAGAAAAGAAGATTCTCCGCGAGTAAAGACTTCCTGCTTGTCCACACTAATACGTTTGTTTTGAAAACACCGTCTTTGACCGTCTGTCCTTCACACGGAGACGGCGTTTCTAAGCATCTGAGGCCCGTTTCAAAACTAATATGGGTCCGTACACACATAAAACAAACATAAATATTTAAATCATGACTCAAAGGGTCCTTGATAAGGCCCTTATTCATCGTCTGGAATCGTTTAAAGCCCTTTGAACAGTTTGCACTGAAACTGTCTTTTGGTCCCCATTGAAGTCCATTATATGGAGAAAATCCTGGAATGTTCTCATCAAAAACCTTAACCCGGGACCACCGGTGGGCCCAAATCCACTACATTTTTGAAACAGTATTATCCTATACTAAACCCAAAATAATCTTGACAAGCTGTATATCATTTGAAAGCTTACAATCTCTAGTTTCCATATTTTGTGATTGATTTTCTGAATTACAGAGGAGCCGTAATTTATCAATTTGCAACAAGAATATTTTCATAATCCCAAGGCATGTTTAGACCTTTATTTTGAAATAGTGATGAACATGAAAAATCATAAAAGAAGGGTAGAAACCTGTTTGTTTTCATTTCCAAGAGTACAAAAGATAGCCTCCCTTCAATTATTTTAGGAAAAAAAGGTCTGAATGTTTCTGAAATATTTAGTAAAGGTGAATCTATAATGAGAAAAAAATATAGATTCACCATTTGTGATTTGCCAGGAAGCTATAATGCACATACTTGTTATTTTTATGTTTCTTAGAGGTTAAATTCATATCTAAATCTGCCAAACGTCTCATATTACTTCTGAATAGGATGTCTACTTCATAAATTGTATGAAAATTGTGGAAATAACGGTTTATAACACTCAAAACACATGGAGACGCCCATATGTTGGCAGTAATGGAGTCTGGCTGTGCCCTAGTGGAAAAGTTGGTACTGCGCCCAAACAAAATCTCACTGAAAGCTCATTTTTTTGAGATATCAACCTAAAATTTGAAAAAAAAAAATGAAACACAACTTATTCAGATTTTTGGCTTTGATTTATTTGCAGTTTTAGAGTCGCCCAGGTTTTGATAATACATATTTTATATAAAATATGAATAATATTTTTTTTATATATTGTATTCTATAACTTTTTTTCTGTTTCACTTTCTTAATTTTTTAACTTCTACAAAAATCTGCCAAATGTCTTCTTTAAAACGAGACCAATCATATGTCTATACTCCAAAGCATTCTTGAATTACAACCATTTAAGTTCGAAATGTGCGTTTTCATGTATATTCAAAAAAAGGGGGTGACACTTAAGGGGTTAATTTCTTTTCGACTGAAGAAAGAAAGACATGGACATCTTGGATGACACGGGGGCGAGTAAATTATCGCCAAAAGTTTTTTTAAAAGTGAACTACTCCTTTAATGCAGACGTGGCCTGAGTCAACACGACAAAAACACTAATTATGATTTGCTCACCGAACACTTTGAGGATCAGCTGACTCTCCGAGCTCCCGGCCTTGTTCGTGGCTCGACAGACGTACGGTCCTCCGTCCCCTTGACCGATGTTTTTAACGGTCAGCGTGCTTTTGCCCCCATCCAGAGAGTTGAACACATACTGCTCCGAACGCTCGATCACGTGACCCTTCCTGAGGAGGGAAAGCATCGAGATTAACTGTAGCTCAAATAACAACAGATATTAAAGATCTTTCACAAAGTCTTGCAGTCGTTTTCGTTTTTTGTCGTTACATGTTTAATGCAGTCAGCTGAATAAAATAATGAATTTAATTAATTTCTTTAGCTACACTGAAAACAAAAGCTACATCTTTTGTTTGTTAGTTAAACTAAGACACACAGAAGAGTTTCTCAGTTTAGGCTACAGAAAGTGCAGAGACAAATAAAAGTAACTATGGTAATGAAGATTAATGTAACGAACAATTCAATCTCAATAACAAAGACACAATTAAGGGAAGTGGATGCCGGGCGATCAGGCGAAACAAAGCCAACACGCAATTAGACCTAACAGGCTAACCGAACACGAGTCTGGACCCAAACACAACCCGGAGACCGAAAATTACCATTCTGTCAACGTTTACAGAGTCATTATTCAGGGAAAATGAAAGAGAACTTCTGCTAAACATCTCCTTTTGTAATTCACAGAGGAAAAAGCCATGAATCGAATCAGCAAAACGATGACAGAACGTTAATTTCTGGCGTAACTGTGCCTTTAAATAGGACGAGGAACAGATGCAAACCAGAACTAATTAACAGCTGGAAATAATGAGGATAATTATAACCTCAAAAATCTATCTGATTGTAAATGTTATAATTTCTGTCATTATGGTGTGCTGAAGTGTATTTTTATATGAAAATGATATTTGGAAACACTTTACTTGAAGGGGTGTGCTTAAGACTGACACGACACATCATAATTATAAATATGAAGATTTCATGCATGTTTATGATAACTGTCATTCACTCAATTATGACATTTTTATGCAAATTACATTAAATAATATATACATATATATATATATATATTAAAATATATAAATATATATATATATATATATATATATATATATATATATATATATATATATAAACAATAAATAAATTAAATAAATAATTAATATAAATAATAAATATTTATTATTTATTAATATTTATATATTTTAATATATATATATATATATATATATATTAAAATATATATATATATACATACATATATATATTAAAATATATAAATATTAATAAATAATAAATATTTATTATTTTTGTTAATTATTTATATTATTATTATTATATATATTTATAATAAATTATATATATATATATATATATATAATTAATATTATAATAAATAATGTATATTAAAATAATATTAAATAATATTTTTTAATGATAAAATAATTTTAATGATTCAGTGTGTACCACTGTAGTTCATGACACAGTTATAATGCCTCATGACAGCTATATAATCGAATATTTTTATTTATTTATTTATTTATTTTTTTGTTTATTGCACTGAATTCTATAGAACTGAATTAGAATATAACTCATAAATGCTTATTAATCTAATTAATAATAATCAAATCAAGACCTGGAGGTGTCTTAAAAAGATATTTCATTTTCATTTTCATTTACTTATTTATTTCAACAGGGACAATGTGCAAAAAAACATTAATTAAAGATGCTCTGCACCAGATTTAGCTTAAACTAGTTTCCATCTGCAGTCCCCGAGCAGGTGAATTACAATACAAAATATACAATATAAAATGTTATAATTAATCACTCAAATACAACTATCAATTAATTCATATCATTCTGTCATCATTTAATAAATCCAATGTCGTTTCAAACCCGTTTGACTTTCTTTCTTCCGTGGATCACAAACTATAATATACAGAAATAATATTTTAAGAACAAACAATTTTAGACCAAATTGACGTCCATTGTATGAACAACAAATCTGTCCCACAGAAGAGAGAAAATCATACAAATATGCCTTGAAATAGGACGCAGAACAGATGGAAACAATAACTAATTAACAATAATGATGATAATTAACTAAGGCAGGTGTGCAGTGCTAACTATAACCTGGCTGAGCATACATCTATAAAGCACACTTCCTGCTCTGGTATGTTTAAACTGAATTTATTTAGAATAAAAAATATTATTCTATAGCACTGAGTTAGATTTCTTCCCAAATGCTTATTAATCAAATTAATAATAATGAACTGAAACCTGCAGGATCATGCATCTCCTGTCTGTGCAATTCATGCAAAAACCTCACATTAATATTCATGTGAATCTACAGTGTCTTTTATATAACTCCTATGACATCATCTGCACTTTAAGTGGCTGTAATTTTGAAGTTGAAGTGAATTAAAGAGAACTTTGTTCTTCTGCGGTAAAAATACCTCTGATTTGATGAACGTTTACGAAACCATCGTGCCAATCCTTAATGGGTTTAAATCGGTGGAAACTATAATTGTGCTGCACTTTATTCAGACTGATGGACCCTCACACTTCTCTGGACCTTCTCGTCAGTTCCAGCCATGAGAAAAACTAATGAAAAAATCTCCCGACAGCAAAGAGACTCTGATGTTTCACACATGCATCTCCTCTAGAAAGATCTCAACGACGTCTCAAACTGTGCTCAGACTGATGAAACATATTCAGAAGGCAGGCTGAATTTCTCCCTCACACAATGCAAAGATTTGAGAGAAAGTGCCGAGTTTGAGTGATTCTGGCCCTCACCTCAGTTATCATGCAAGGCTTTGAACATCTGATCAAAGCACAGATCAGCTCTACACTTCAGAGGCCACACACACACTGACGATTTACATACAGAGAGATATATGAATCAAGGACACTGTGGTCTATATACTAGAAATGATGTCCAGCGCCCTCCACACTCAATCACTCGCTCAAACACTCACTCGCTCACTCACTCACTCGCTCGCTCGCTCGCTCACTCACTCACTCACTCAATCACTCACTCGCTCAAACACTCACTCACTCACTCACTCACTCACTCACTCACTCGCTCAAACACTCACTCACTCGCTCACTCACTCACTCACTCACTCACTCACTCGCTCAAACACTCACTCACTCACTCGCTCACTCACTCACTCGCTCACTCCCTCGCTCGCTCGCTCACTCACTCACTCACTCGCTCAAACACTCACTCACTCACTCACTCACTCACTCACTCACTCACTCACTCACTCACTCACTCACTCGCTCAAACACTCACTCACTCACTCACTCACTCGCTCACTCACTCACTCACTCACACTCACTCACTCACTCACTCACTCACTCAATCACTCACTCACAAACTGACTCACACACACACACACACACTCACTCACTCACTCACTCACACACCCACTCACTCACACAAACACTCGCTCGCTTACTCAAAAACTCACCCACTCACACACTCACTCACTCACTCACACACCCACTCACTCACACAAACACTCGCTCGCTTACTCAAAAACTCACCCACTCACACACTCACTCACTCACTCACACACCCACTCACTCACACAAACACTCGCTCGCTTACTCAAAAACTCACCCACTCACACACTCACTCACTCACTCACACACCCACTCACTCACACAAACACTCGCTCGCTTACTCAAAAACTCACCCACTCACACACTCACTCACTCACTCACTCACTCGCTCAAACACTCACTCACTCGCTCACTCACTCACTCACTCACTCACTCACTCACTCACTCGCTCAAACACTCACTCACTCACTCGCTCACTCACTCACTCGCTCACTCCCTCGCTCGCTCGCTCACTCACTCACTCACTCGCTCAAACACTCACTCACTCACTCACTCACTCACTCACTCACTCACTCACTCACTCACTCACTCAAACACTCACTCGCTCACTCACTCACTCACTCACTCGCTCAAACACTCACTCACTCACTCACTCACTCGCTCACTCACTCACTCACTCACACTCACTCACTCACTCACTCACTCACTCACTCAATCACTCACTCACAAACTGACTCACACACACACACACTCACTCACTCACTCACACACCCACTCACTCACACAAACACTCGCTCGCTTACTCAAAAACTCACCCACTCACTCACTCACTCACTCATTAACTCACTCACTTGCTCACTCACTCACTCACTCACTCACTCAAACACTCACTCACACACTCACTCGCTCACCCACTCACACACACACACACTCACTCATGCCCAACCGCTGGATCTTTAAGCTCTGTCTCTAAGCTTAAGGAATAAAACGTGTTGCTACTGACCCAATTAAGCGAGGATAAGGTCACTCCTGTCCGGTGTTTGAAAGTTTTTCTTGGTTATGCGAACATTCCATTTTGTCATTCTGCAGACCAGACAACTGAACCAACATTCTATTAAAGGGATAGCTCACTCCATTAAGTTATTTTTTACCCACCGTGGTGTTGTTCATTTTCAGTCCACAAAAACTAAAAAATGTAATTTGTCAGATTGACCAATGTGAACATGACGTCTTCTTGTTAAGACGAACAAATCAGCTATATTCACCCCAGAGAAGAACTGCATTTCAAGTTCAGAAAAAAACACAAGGACGTACAGCATTAGAACAACACCAGGGTGAGTAAATAACCACAATTTTGATCTTTTGAGTCAACAACCCCTTTAATGTCACCGACGAACGTTTGTTCATAGCTTTCCTAGAACATCAGCCAAAGCTGTGAGAGTGTTTCCTGTCAGCTGGGCACCAACATTCAGAGTTTGTCTTGACAAACGTTACTGTTACCCACCAGTACCAGGTCACCTGAGGGTCGGGGGAGCCGGAGGTGATGCAGGTGAACGTCACCGACTCCTGGTAGTCTGCCGTGGCGTTGAAGGACTGCTGTGGCACGGACAGAACCGGAGGAACTGGAACGACACCAGAAACACACACACTGTAAAAAAATCCCGCATTTTTTACGGAACAATTCTGTAAAAAATACATTTAAACTGTATAGTCACTTTTACAGTAATAAACTGTATAGTCACCTTTACAGTAATAAACCGTAATCACCTTTACAGTAATAAACCGTAATCACCTTTACAGTAATAAACCGTAATCACCTTTACAGTAATAAACCGTAATCACCTTTACAGTAATAAACCACTTTACAGTAAGAAACCGTAATCACCTTTACAGTAATAAACCGTAATCACCTTTACAGTAATAAACTTTAATCACCTTTACAGTAAGAAACCGTAATCACCTTTACAGTAATAAACCGTAATCACCTTTACAGTAATAAACCGTAATCACCTTTACAGTAATAAACCGTAATCACCTTTACAGTAATAAACCACTTTACAGTAATAAACCGTAATCACCTTTACAGTAATAAACCACTTTACAGTAAGAAACCGTAATCACCTTTACAGTAATAAACCGTAATCACCTTTACAGTAATAAACTTTAATCACCTTTACAGTAAGAAACCGTAATCACCTTTACAGTAATAAACCGTAATCACCTTTACAGTAATAAACCGTAATCACCTTTACAGTAATAAACCACTTTACAGTAATAAACCGTAATCACCTTTACAGTAATAAACCGTAATCACCTTTACAGTAATAAACTTTAATCACCTTTACAGTAAGAAACCGTAATCACCTTTACAGTAATAAACCGTAATCACCTTTACAGTAATAAACTTTAATCACCTTTACAGTAATAAACCGTAATCACCTTTACAGTAATAAACTTTAATCACCTTTACAGTAATAAACCATAATCACCTTTACAGTAATAAACCGCAATCACCTTTACAGTAATAAACCGTTATCACCTTTACAGTAATGAACCGTAATCACCTTTACAGTAATAAACCGTAATCACCTTTACAGTAATAAACTTTAATCACCTTTACAGTAATAAACCATAATCACCTTTACAGTAATAAACCGTAATCACCTTTACAGTAATAAACCGTTATCACCTTTACAGTAAGAAACAGTATTTAATTTTCTGAAATCTGTTGATATACCAACCTTTTGAATAATTAATTTCTGTTTTGTACCATTTTAATACACTGACAACCGCCTATCATCACAATATGAGCAATCAAAGCTCATCAGAAGTTATCTTCAGTAAGAAAATTAGTACTTATATAAAAAAAGCTGCACAGTGTCATTCACACAAACATTAAACACCATCATGGTAACACACGTGAAATTAAAAAATGCAATAAACATTAATCGAACGACATTAAACGTAACATAAAACCCTAATGTACATAACTGATCGATAACAGTTATGTACATAACTGATCAAATGTGAAGTGTGACGCAGGGAATTGTGGGAATGTCAATTTACGTTTTTTTTTAATGTTCTTTTCCACTTTGAAAAACTGTAAATTTAACGGGATTTTACTGTAAAAAATACATCACAGGTATTTACCGAAACTGTACGGAAACTTTCTGTTAACCAATTAACAGTTTTGCGCTGTAGCATTTTTGCAGTCTTTTACCGTTAGAATTACGATCATTTTTTGCATGTTCAATACAGTTTCTCTCTATATGCTGAATGCAGGTAAAGTTAGATGCTTGCGTTTGTCACGTTTGGATTAGACTAACAATTACCCGACATATGTGTCTCCTGTCTGTAATTAAACCAAACGGTCTCTCTCTTAAATCCAACACTGAGTGAGTTCAACTGCAGTTCATCGACTGGCCACTAGAGGCCGGCTGCAGAAGAGAGTCAGTCCCGCATGTTAAAATGCCCAACTTTACAGCAGAAATAAACATGTTTACAGTCTGGTGCAAAACGTGTTTTTGGTCTATATAGCTAATTTTACTCTTCATGAGGACTTTGAGAGGGGTGAATTTTTTTAAAGGCGTGGCCACTTGAGTGACATGTGGATTGCCGCTGATGTCACTACTAGCCATTTGTCTGCTGTGTGTTAGCATCACCTCAGCTAATTCGCCTATTTGTTTATCTGGGAGTGACGCGCGGCCAAGATGGCGACGGCCGGCTCCGCCCACTTTGGGCTTCAAAAATGCGAGTGACGTCACACACTACGCACATATTTATTTACAGTGTATGAATGAAACTAAGCCGTTTGTTTACACTCTCTCTTTAGTTTGATATTTTTCAAAACATCTGTTTCATGTCAGTCTGATGGGCTGAATCGATCTGATACGATGACGGAAGAGAATAAAACAGACCTCGCCGAGCACGCTCTGTGATTTGCTGCCCGAGTTCAAAGAGGTTGAAATTACGAGTTTTTTTTGGGGGCGATGTGTATCTGTGAAGGACATCTCGGTGACATTTCCTTTTAAAAGATCAAGCAGACGCGGAGAGAAGTTGCCGATTGCCCTGTCTGCGCTCAAACGGCTCCTATGATGATGAAAGTCTGGGGTTAAGGGCTCGGAAAGAGCACGCTAGCGCATGTCTGCATGCTAATCATCAGTGTAAACGTATTCCACATACACAACTGTACAGGATAGAAACCGAGACACAACAAACAAGGAACCAGAACAAAGACAAGCCCTCGCTCAATTATGTGAATAATCTGCTAAAAACACAGTCAGAACGTCAAGAGAGGCAAGATGGGGGACTAGTTGTTCAACAACGACCCTAAAAATGCTCTGAGAATTTGCATCTCTGAATTCTTACTGTAAATATGACGTGTACATACATCCACACTCAGTCTTAATTTAATAAAATTGGTCTTCTTGTGACTTTTAAGTCGTTTTAAGGTAGTTTTTACAGCTATAGAGTACACGTTTTTGTGCATGAATCTTAAAACCCTTAACTGTCACTGTCCCAGTACCAGGACGCCTAGTGACCTTTACTTCACTATATTTCTATTAAATCCTAATCGAATTATGACAAATTATAAATGGTTGGAAAGGTCTAAGACTTCTAAATAGATATTCTACCCCTGTTTTGTGTTACAAATTATGTAGAAGAGTAATTGATGAATTATGACAAGAGTGCGCCTCAAAAAATCTGCATCATAACAGGAGTTCTGACCTTTGTCACAAAAAGTCGATGCACCCATTTTTAATCATTGAAACTTCTGTTTCTATGCTAATAGTTCATAATAAAACATATAATCTAGTATTTTTCAATAAAAAATTATAGTATAATATTATCCTCTAAAAATTATAATACATTTATATCATCCTCTAAAATATAATATATAATAATATCTTTTTATCGCCTTTTTTATTATATCACATATTTTAGTAGTTATCATATATAAGGTGTCATTTGAAAGCTTATAAACTCAGAATTCATCCTGTGAAAACCATTTTATAATTGCATTTTGCGTTACCATAGAAACAATACTTATTTTATCAGGCTCCTCCCCTTTTGGGCTTCATTATGTTTCATAATTTATGATCAAAACCTTTTCTAATCTTGACAAACCACATATTGTCAGGTTTTCAAGGTTCCAAATTTTGTGATAGAAGTGATATTTGGACAGAAATGTATTAATTTGTTAAGGCATAATGTATACAACTAAATTAAATGGAATTCAATGGCACCCGGTGGCTATTTTTGGTACTACGCCTAAACAAAATCTCATGGGAACTTCAATTTTTTGTGATATCAACTTCAAACTTGGAACATAACTTGGTTAGATTTATGGCTTTGATTTTATAGTAAAAAATATTTTGTAAAAGTTTCATTTTATATAAAATAAAAAATATAAAGTACAATATATTTGATTTACTGTAAGTTTAAACTTACATAACTTTTCATACTTTCATTTTTTTGAAGTATTTTCACTCCAGCAATAATCTGCTGAGTGTTTGCTTTAAAACAAGACCAAACTTGGGTATATTCCAAAGCACTCATGAATTACAACCATTTAAGGTTGAATATTGCATTCTCAAAAAGGGGCGTGACAGCGAAGGGGTTAATGAGAATGGTGAAATATGATTGTTTTTGTTACACTGCGAAATCAATTCCCTTCTTGAAACAAGCAAGATGCACAAAAATCTAAGTAAAGTGTACTTTAATTTTTTAAGCTTTGGGTTGTTTTAAGAATTTCATCTATTTTCAGGTTACTGTGCATCTTTATTTTTTTTAAAGGTTAAAAATTTATTTTTTTTAACGCAATCTTCACAAAAATTACTTATTTTTGTCTAGTTTTAAGGACCAATAGCATTTATTATTATTTATTTATTATTATTATTATTTTTAACACAATCTTCACAAAAATTACTTATTTTTGTCTAGTTTTAAGGACCAATAGCATTTATTATTATTTATTTATTATTATTACTATTTTTAACACAATCTTCACAAAAATTACTTATTTTTGTCTAGTTTTAAGGACCAATAGCATTTATTATTATTTATTTATTATTATTATTATTATTATTATTATTATTATTATGATTATTTTTAACGCAATCTTCACAAAAATTACTTATTTTTTGTCTAGTTTTAAGGACCAATAGCATTTATTATTATTTATTTATTTATTATTATTATTATTATTGTTATTTTTAACACAATCTTCACAAAAAATACTTATTTTTGTCTAGTTTTAAGGACCAATAGCATTTATTATTATTTATTTATTATTATTATTATTATTATTATGATTATTTTTAACGCAATCTTCACAAAAATTACTTATTTTTTGTCTAGTTTTATAGGACCAATAGCATTTATTATTATTTATTTATTATTATTTATTATTTATTTATTATTATTATTATTTTTAACACAATCTTCACAAAAATTACTTATTTTTTGCCTAGTTTTAAGGACCAATAGCATATATTAGTCAAAAATTCTCATCAAGCTTGATTTTTCAGTGCATCTTCCTTGTTTCAAGAAGTGCTGTATTTTTGTCTTCAACATAACATATTGGTTTAATAACACAATCACCAATCATATTTCCCTCAAAGAGTCTTCAATCATCCAAACTAGCCTCAAACAGATGGTGCGCATATGCAAAACGCCCACGTTAATTCAATGAGGAAGGTCAAGGCAGAGAGGGGCATTTCATTACGACAGCGGATGGTGTTTCAACACGCCGTAGCGATCCGCTCAGCTCAAGCCAAGGCTGCGAATCAATCTACGGGAAAACGCTGGATTCAATCTCTGTTCTTGGACACGAGACTCAGGCGTCAGCGTTTGCTAAGTGATTTAAGCAGCAGGTTGTTCTGTTTTCGTGGCAGACGGCGCTTGCCATGTCTTCGGGATAATAGGATGCGCCTCATTGAGCGAGCTTATTGGATCTTCCTGAGAGCTATAAGTGGTGATGCTAAATTGAATGCAATGTGCTTTTTTTTCATTGCATGCTATTACATCGGTTTAAAGAAGTATGAGTTGTGCAAATACTATTGTGTCCGTTCAGGCAGAGCTCAGCGCTATCAAATCCCGATGATGGCTCATTTCGCGGAACAAGGTAAACGAATGAGTTCAAAAGACAGGCGGTGTTTCGTGAAGCGCTCGCCGAGATAAGGTCGTCGATTGCTCGTGACTCACAGAAGCTTGAAGAGTGTGTTCATTCATTTAGTCTCAAATCTAGTCAGCAGAAAATTGAGTGTAAAAACGCTGAGACGATAAACTACGTGTGGATTTGTAATGTGAAACGCCCTTTTTGAATGTGAAAGACCAGCATTACGATCTGAACTGGTCTCGTCAGACTGGTTTACACCAGCTAAACCTGGCATCTAGCATGGCCTGATAAAGCTAGTTGACCAAAGACGTCTTGCTAAGCTAGTTTAAAGCAACACACCACCATACATTCTAAACAATGTTGGGTTGTTTCAACCCAAATTTGGGTCAAATATGGACAAACCCAAATGTTGGGTTAAAAATGCAATTAATAATGTTATCCCAACTTCCCAACTTGTAGTCTAAACTAGCAAATTTAGAAGTGAAAATTAAAAAAAAAAAATCAATTTATCTGACCAATGTCATTTCATTGTCATTCAATAAATCTTCAGCTCTGTTAATAGTACAAAAAAAGAGTGATTGTGTTAATGGACTTTTGCATTTTAGGTGCCAATATGTACATTTAAGTTCTAATATGTACATTTTACGTGCTTATATGGAATTTTAGGTGCCAATATGTACATTTTAGGTGTCAATATGTACATTTTAGGTACCAATATGTACATTTTAGGTGCCAATATGTACATTTTAGGTGCTAATATGTCCATTTTAGGTGCTAATATGTACATTTTAGGTGCCAATATGTACATTTTAGGTGCTAATATGTACATTTTAGGTGTCAATATGTACATTTTAGGTGCTAATATGTCAATTTTAGGTGCTAATATATACATTTTAGGTGTCAATATGTACATTTTAGGTGCTAATATGTACATTTTAGGTGCTAATATGTCAATTTTAGGTGCTAATATGTACATTTTAGGTGTCAATATGTACATTTTAGGTGCTAATATGTCAATTTTAGGTGCTAATATATACATTTTAGGTGCCAATATGTCAATTTTAGGTGCTAATATGTACATTTTAGGTGCCAATATGTACATTTTAGGTGCCAATATGTATATTTTAGGTGCTAATATGTGCATTTTAGGTGCTAATATGTACATTTAGGTTCTAATGATTTTTGATTTAAGAAATGTTTGATATTTGGACTGGAAACAACTAAGAAAAGCATTGCTAGCACTCAAATTAAAGAGGTTTAGGCTAACGGTTAATTGATTGCTAACTTAAACAACGATCGATTATGGGAATTTAAAGTCAATCCATAAAAGTCAATCCAGCTTTACTTGTTCTGGACCAAAAACATCCCTTCAGATCAGTTTACCGTCTTCCTCATGATCATCTCAACGTCATTGAATATGTACTGACAGTCGTTATTGAAGGAGCCCGTCTTACAGAAGTAAATGGATGATTGAGTCGATAGCGTGACACAGAAACACTCGCACAGTCGAGCGCTCCAGTTATCGAGCCGTGAAAGTGTCTCTCACCGTTCACCAGCACCACGATGTCCCTGAAATCGATCTCTCCTCGGGCCTCCACGCGCGCCTCGCAGCGATACACACCCTCGTCCGCTTTGCTCACTCGCAGGATCTGCAGGTTGTTGTTGGGAAGGACTTGAAATCTGCCTTCAAACACACACACATCAAAACTAATCACTGTATGGCTGCTTGTGCGTGTGTGAGTGCCATTCACAAACAATGAACACACTGCATATAGGTTTAAATGCACAATTTAGACCTGACCTGTTAAAAAGAGATGGGGTGTGCATAAGACTGACGTGACACCCTCATAATCATCACATGACACGTGTCATTCGCTCAATTATGACATTTTTAATGCAAATATTACATTGTTTGAGATTGTTTCTTTGTCATTACTAAGACAACACAACCTGTCATAAACATGACATAGCAGATTCATTATCAAATGTAAGAATGCACTTAGCTTTATGGGTTAATATTACATTAAATTACAATTTTAACTTGTGGTAGTCAAAAACTTAAGAGGTCAAATTCATTTTATACAGTGGTTCATAGAGTTAAGCCTATATATGCATAGCAATATACACTGGAAAAAATAAATGCTTTATCTAATCAATAAAATTGTGGCAACATATTACAAGCAATATTATTCATTAAATTGTACAAATTAGAATTAATTAGAATATTAATTTGATTAACTATTACTCAAGTCTAATTTGTTCAATTTAATAAATAATATCGCTTGTAATCTGTTGCCACAATTTTATTGATTAGATAAAGCATATTCATTTTTACAGTGTAGTGGCTATTGATATTATTGTTTTTTGGTATATTTAATACCAAAATAAGACACCAGGTGACAGCAAAGTCACTTCATCTTTAGGTTTTAGCTCTAAGAACTTATTGGAATGATATTTTAATGTAGTTAAATTTTTTTTTAAATATAAAACATAAAAATAAGCATAATTTACATTGAAAATATGGTACTTTTTGAAGCATATAAATTCAAAAATACCCCCAAAATAAAAACAAACACCATAAATGGATAGACAAAACTTTTTCAAAGACAGTGATATAACATTTATAATAGATAAAAATTAGGATCACACCTGAGTCCTCTGTGCCCACATTTGTCCACAATTACACTGTAAAATTATTGTTGGTTTAAATTACAAAAAGTAAGTAATCTGGTTGCATTAAAATGTTAAGTTGATTTAAGTGGAAAAAGTGAGTTAATACAACGAAGGATATTGATTTAATCATCAGAAACTCAAAATAATAAGTTATCTGAACTAAATAAATTATTTAAGTTGATTTGACAAAAGAAAAAATGTTGTGATAACAAATCTTTTTTACAGTGTATAAAATGAATACGGTTTGAGGGTTAAACATTAAACACTAAGATGATTGATCACTGAACTAAAAACCAGAAATAGGGTTTGTAAGAGAAATCATTCTGTTATGTTTGAAGCCAATATACTGTAGTCCTCTGTGCGGCGAAACGAAAAAGCAGAGGATTTAATCAACACACTTCTTATTCATGATCTGAGCACAGTAATAGGAAAATATTATCATCAATCCTCAAAACTTCTGCTTCTGTTTCAAGGACATCTGCTATAAATGAAACACCTTCAGGAGTACAGCCATCCCTCGCTGATAAACACACACCTTTTCTCTTCTCATCCAGGAGAGACATTTACAACCGGCTGCCTAATTAGAATAAAAATAATCAAATCTCCATCTTTTAATCTTCCAGGCTGGAAAAGTGCAAATAGCTCGTCAAAGCTCTGCCGCTGAATCCCAATGAAGGCTTTGACACCTGAAATGATGAAGTTTTCAGCGGAGAACTTTCCTGGATCGTCCTTTATCGTTTTAGCGTTTCAAACCCAACACACACCTTTTCTTAAAATGTTTAGCAAAGTGTGTTTGTGCATCTTTCTTTACAATAAATTTGACTAAATTTGTGAGTCACGTTGGATAAAAGCGTCTGCCAACGGATTAAACATAAACGGCGAGATATATTCTTCAAATTCTTTGTCAAATCAATTAATCGCATCTAACATACAAGTTTGTAAATATATGTGTGTGTGTGTGTGTATTTATGTACAGTGTATATATACTGTATATATATATGAAGAGTTCAGATGCAAAAGCCTCTAAGTGCCATTTGAAATTTTCTTCTAAAAGGATCATTTTTATCAAGCTTGTATAAGTTCAGTAATTTCACTTAAATGGCAATGAATATTACCTATTAATTGTCATTTAAGTGAAATTACTGAACTTAAATATACAAGCTTGATAAAAATGATCCTTTTAGAAGAAAATTTCAAATGGCATTTAGAGGCTTTTGCATTTGAACTCTTCATATATATATATATAAGTGTTTTACTGACATTGAGTGGATAAGAATAAATTTGATTAGACTAACACAATACAAACATTTTGATTCAATTAGTTGTGAAGAAGTTACATCGACATATTACAATCATGCTGAATCTACAAATGTATATTGTGTTCACATAAAATATTCAAAGTAGTTCAAGTTTACCTGATTTGATTAGATGCATAATGGGTGCTACGATTAAATCACGTTCATTCAACAATTTCTTTTTTTGAGTGTACATGAAGCGCCTCGTTCTTACTGTTGGTTTCGGACGTGATTTCTCTGTTCTTGTAGAACCAGGACACGGCTGGCACGGGCGAACTGATGACATCACAGACGACCTCGGCGACCTCGGCCTGACGAAACTCCTGCGGCGTCTTCACCTCGCGAAACGTCAACTTCTCTGTGAACACACACACACACACACACAACAGGAATCTCACACGTGCCTCAACCGGACACACACCAGCTAAATGCTCAAGCTCTTTAAATTCTGATTGGCTATAGGCTGTTTTTAGCATTAGAACTGAGAAACCCGTGTTATTAGCGACACCGGTGGCCGTTAAGTGAACTGCAGCGGCTCACAGCAACACACAAGACATTGAACGTGATTCAATAGAAAGCGATTCATAAATTCAAATCCTGCCCTTTTAAAACTAAACTCTGAAGATTTAAAGATGACTTTTAAAGGTTTGATGTCATGAACCCGCACAGTTTTGGCAGATCCAGAGACTGGTTATTCCCCTATTTAGCGCTCATTTCAGTCTTCAACTGTAAAAACTAGCGAGTCCTGGAAGCTAAAAGCTTCAACCTGCCAATTTAACATTTTTTTTTGCCCCAAATCATTTAGACGGTCGGCACACACACTGAGTGAGTCAGAGAATGAAACTACTTTCTCCTCAACACGCAAGTACTGCTACCGTAAGTAATGCCATTCTGTCGAAAATGAATTCATAAATGATAATTTGCCATCTCTGATCAATCTGACGACGTTTAACCTCACAGGTCTCGGCCGGTTTCCTCCATCGCAGAAGAAGAGCCGCGCCGGGGAAAAGGTGTGTGTGTGTGCTTTGTGTGTGTTGTAGCGGATCAGGGACGATCACACTGTTTCTTTCGGAGCGTCGTGTCAATGTGTCAAGCTTCATTTAAATTCAGTGCTAATTTGCCTCTATAATCTAAATAAAATCTGCATATAACTTGCTTGCAGGGAGGCGAAGACGCTCAACACCACAGCATTCATGGAAGATGTTGGTAACACTTAAAACTTAATGTATTAAAGTTCATATTAATTTCAACATTTACTAATGTGTTATTAAAATCAAAGGTTGTATTCATTAACATTAATGTGGACTTACATGAAGAAACAACAGTCTGGTAAGTTTAGGGGCGGGGTCAGGTGTAGGTTTAGGGGCGGGGTCAGGTGTAGGTTTAGGGGCGGGGTCAGGTATAGTTTTAAGGGCGGGGTCAGGTATAGGTTTAGGGGCGGGGTCAGGTGTAGGTTTAGGGGCGGGGTCAGGTGTAGGTTTAGGGGCGGGGTCAGGTATAGTTTTAAGAGCAGGGTCAGGTATAGGTTTAGGGGCGGGGTCAGGTGTAGGTTTAGGGGCGGGGTCAGGTGTAGGTTTAGGGGCGGGGTCAGGTGTAGGTTTAGGGGCGCGGTCAGGTATAGGTTTAGGGGCGGGGTCAGGTGTAGGTTTAGGGGCGGGGTCAGGTGTAGTTTTAGGGGCGGGGTCAGGTATAGTTTTAAGGGCGGGGTCAGGTGTAGGTTTAGGGGCGGGGTCAGGTATAGTTTTAAGAGCAGGGTCAGGTGTAGGTTTAGGGGCGGGGTCAGGTGTAGGTTTAGGGGCGGGGTCAGGTGTAGTTTTAGGGGCGGGGTCAGGTATAGTTTTAAGAGCGGGGTCAGGTGTAGGTTTAGGGGCGGGGTCAGGTGTATGTTTAGGGGCGGGGTCAGGTATAGTTTTAAGAGCGGGGTCAGGTGTAGGTTTAGGGGCGGGGTCAGGTGTATGTTTAGGGGCGGGGTCAGGTGTAGGTTTAGGGGCGGGGTCAGGTATAGTTTTAAGGGCGGGGTCAGGTGTAGATTTAGGGGCACGGTCAGGTGTATGTTTAGGGGCGGGGTCAGGTGTAGTTTTAGGGGCGGGGTCAGGTGTAGGTTTAGGGGAGGGTCAGGTATAGTTTTAAGGGCGGGTCATGGCTAGGTCATTCATGAATTCATATGAATTTGGTAACGTGTAAAATATGTACGAATTAGCAAAAATCTTACGAATTTGTGCAATTGAGGTCATATGAATTCATTAGAATTAGTCACCTTGTAAAACTCATACACCATCACCGGTTTCCACATGATCATCTGCAAGCTCGTAAAACAACAAAAATCGCACCGTGTGCGTCCGCCTTGACTGACTGACTACAGACGCTCATGACCAGCAGAGGTTTGGCGTGGGGACTCACGGTAAATCTCCAGCACCACCGTGGCCTCCTGACTCTGTGCTTTGGCGTCCACAGCCTGGCATCGGTATATCCCAGCATCCTCTATGATGGCGTTGTAGATGGTCAGCCTGGACCGCACGCCCTCCGTGTGGACGATCACTCTCTGGTTTGAGACGATGCGCTCGCCTTGAGGACTGAACCAGTTTATGCTGACCGGCTCACCGATGGCTGAACACAAACACAAAACCAACACACAGATTAGAGGATTTATGATATTCTTCATATCAACAGGTGAACTCAACAGGTGAGGTCAACCGGTGAAGTCAACAGGTGAGGTCAACAGGTGAAGTCAACAGGTGAGGTCAACAGGTGAACACAACAGGTGAGGTCAACAGGTGAGGTCAACAGGTGAAGACAACAGGTGAAGTCAACAGGTGAAGTCAACAGGTGAAGTCAACAGGTGAAGTCAACAGGTGAGGTCAACAGGTGAAAGTCAACAGGTGAGGTCAACAGGTGAACACAACAGGTGAGGTCAACAGGTGAGGTCAACAGGTGAAGACAACAGGTGAAGTCAACAGGTGAAGTCAACAGGTGAGGTCAACAGGTGAAGTCAACAGGTGAACACAACAGGTGAGGTCAACAGGTGAGGTCAACAGGTGAAGTCAACAGGTGAGGTCAACAGGTGAAGTCAACAGGTGAGGTCAACAGGTGAACACAACAGGTGAGGTCAACAGGTGAGGTCAACAGGTGAAGACAACAGGTGAAGAAAACAGGTGAAGTCAACAGGTGAAGTCAACAGGTGAGGTCAACAGGTGAAGTCAACAGGTGAACACAACAGGTGAGGTCAACAGGTGAGGTCAACAGGTGAAGACAACAGGTGAAGAAAACAGTTGAAGTCAACAGGTGAAGTCAACAGGTGAGGTCAACAGGTGAAGTCAACAGGTGAAGTCAACAGGTGAAGTCAACAGGTGAGGTCAACAGGTGAGGTCAACAGGTGAGGTCAACAGGTGCGGTCAACAGGTGAGGTCAACAGGTGAAGACAACAGGTGAAGTCAACAGGTGAAGTCAACAGGTGCGGTCAACAGGTGAGGTCAACAGGTGAGGTCAACAGGTGCGGTCAACAGGTGAGGTCAACAGGTGAAGACAACAGGTGAAGTCAACAGGTGAAGTCAACAGGTGCGGTCAACAGGTGAAGACAACAGGTGAGGTCAACAGGTGAAGTCAACAGGTGAAGACAACAGGTGAGGTCAACAGGTGAGGTCAACAGGTGAAGACAACAGGTGAGGTCAACAGGTGAAGTCAACAGGTGAGGTCAACAGGTGAAGTCAACAGGTGAAGTCAACAGGTGAAGTCAACAGGTGAAGGTGAGGTCAACAGGTGAAGACAACAGGTGAAGACAACAGGTGAGGTCAACAGGTGAAGTCAACAGGTGAGGTCAACAGGTGAAGTCAACAGGTGAGGTCAACAGGTGAAGTCAACAGGTGAAGACAACAGGTGAAGTCAACAGGTGAAGTCAACAGGTGAGGTCAACAGGTGAAGACAACAGGTGAGGTCAACAGGTGAAGTCAACAGGTGAGGTCAACAGGTGAAGTCAACAGGTGAGGTCAACAGGTGAGGTCAACAGGTGAAGACAACAGGTGAAGTCAACATGTAAAGACAACAGGTGAACACAACAGGTGAAGTTAACAGGTGAAGATGAGGTCAACAGGTGAATTCAACAGGTGAGGTCAACAGGTGAAGTCAACAGGTGAAGTCAACAGGTGAGGTCAACAGGTGAATTCAACAGGTGAGGTCAACAGGTGAGGTCAACAGGTAAAGACAACAGGTGAGGTCAACAGGTGAATTCAACAGGTGAAGTCAACAGGTGAGGTCAACAGGTGAGGTCAACAGCGTGAGATCATATTCCTATTTCTAAAATCATGTCTATGAAACACATTCTTTTCAATTATTGTTAATAATTTAAATTGTTGTTGTAACATGTTCACTCCGTCAACAGTGATATTTTATAATCTTATTGTGTTCATTATAGAAGACAGACATTAACTGTGTTGCATAAGTGTTGCCTTGAGCTAAACTTTTGCATTTTCAGTAGCACTGAATATTATTGAAGATAGTTATGAGTCTGCCTTCGCCAATACCTCAGTTCACAGTCGTTCTGGCGTCTCTCTTTATGAAATTACTCCTTTTATTCAGCAGCGATGCATTACATTGATCAAAAGCGACAGTAAAGACATTTATAATGTCACAAGAGATTCTATTTCAGATAAATGCTGTTCTTTTGAACCTTCTATTCATCAAAGAATCCTAAAAAAATAATTTATCACAGTTTCCACAAACATATGAACTGTTTTCAACACTGATAAAAATCATAACTATTTCTTGAGCATCAGATCATCACATTAAAGTGATTTCTGAAGGATCATGTGACACTGAAGACTGGAGTAATGATGATAAATTCAGCTTTGAACACAGATTATAAATTATACTTTACTGTATATTCACATAGAAAACAGATGATTTACATTATAATAATATTTCACTATTTTACTGTATTTTTTATCAGATAAATGCAGCTTTGACGAGCAGAAGAGACTCTTTTTAGAAACATTAAAAAATCTTACCAACCCAGTTACCATGTTTCAGGCCTCAGAACACACTCTTACCTGTGCATGTGAAGAACTTGGACTCTCCGACACTCAGCTCCACTTTATTGAGGGATATCGACACCTGAAGCACAGCTGAGAAACAGAGAAACACACAGTTATTCACAACAGCCAAGTCTATCCGCTTTATTTCTACAATAAAAGTTTCAAAGCAGCTTCAGTTTAATAAACGGGAAAATGACAGGGCAAACGTGGGGAAGTTCATCAATATCACTGCAATCATAGAGTCCGAACGCAGGACGGGTCACTAGTTCAGATTCAAACAACAAAAAATTGGAAAACAAGATCAGGAATTTCACATCCGCGAGTTTCAACAATGCCTCAGATTTGCATAAGACCAGAGCCCGTCTAACGGAGAGCCTTGGCACTTCCTATTAGCCCTATTGTGTATCATCTTGGTTGCAGTTCCATTAGAATTCCACTGGAGGTGATCGCGGGCGAGTGCAGAATGAATGGGAGTCTATGGGGCTAAACGGCTAAATGTGTCTCTTTCACATACCTGTCGTTAAATTAACATAGATTTTATTGTTGATTCTGCAAGTTCAATATAGATTATAGGCCAAAAGTCGAATGAACGAGTACTTATGACCTTTTGATTTCTTACAGATTAGGCCATTGTTGGCCAGAACACGCTAGCATTCTGCTATTGTGTGCCGTCATCACATTTTTGAACGGATTTTTTGAACTTAAAAATGCAATTTTCAGCTGAGTGTATTATCTTAGCCCTTCCTTTTGAATGCAACTTTCAAATTACTTGACAAAAAATTACATCCTGAGAAAAGTGGATTTCTGGGGGTGAAACCCCATTGACTCGCATACATTCCCCTGCATGGACAGAGACGCGTTACTGCAGCCAGTCCAGAAACCGGAAGTAACCAGCCAGTGCTAATTCTCTTCAATTAGACATTCTCTGATAAGACTGAGTTCTGGGCTCTTCTAGCGTCTAACTCGAGAATCTACGGCTGATTAATGACCAACATCAGCCCTGAACTCCAGTTATAGAGACACGACTGGAGGAGGACTGACACCTGAGGTGGAGACCAAATGCCACCGCAGTCTTACAAGGCAAGTGTGTGTGTGTGTGTGTGTGTGTGTGTGTGTGTGTGTTGGTTCAATTTGCATTTTAAAGCAATAGTTCACCTGCAAGGTTAATTCATAATTCAATTCATAATTTATTCACTGTGAGGTTGTTCTAAACCTGTATGACTTCTTCTGTTGAGCACAAGCGGATGGTAAACATGTGTGTGTGAGAGAGAGGTTCTGACTTTCTTTGTGTGTGCATGTGTGTGTGTGTTTCTTCTGTTGAGCACAAGCGCATGGTAAACCAGTGTTCAAGTGTTTGGCGAGTAGCTGAAGACTAGACTCGAATGAATGATCCAGATGCTGTTCAGACACAATAAGAAACAACATGACGCTTGTTCTGTCGGACTAATCGGATTAGTGTGTTCATTCATTGACGGCCGTTTGTCAGGTGTGAAAATTAGTCTAAAACCCTGCCCACGCATAATAATAAAACACAAACCTGTGCGAGTAATTAAACTCCAGAAGACTTACACACACATAATGCTCATAAACGTCACTGCTAATAAGCTCACGTCAGCTTAGCACAAATCATTTCTCAAATAAATGAGCATTAAGGTTGGCTAGTCGTTTAGATGAGCGTCACAGGACATTCAGCTCCAGTTTCAGTGGTAAAGATTTTATATTAACGTACAACATGTTTTTTGAAACTTATGCTCATCAAAAATGCATTTATTTGATTAAAAAGATCAGTAATATTGTGAAATATTATTATGATTTAAATAATCTGTTTTTATGTGAATATATTTTAGTATGTAATTTATATCCTCCGATCAAAGCTGAATTTATCATCATTATTCCACTCTTCAGTGTCACATGATCCTTTAGAAATCACTCTAATATGAGGATCTGATGCTCAATAAACGTTTATGATTATTCCATGATACTGACCATTCCTTCAGACAATCAGAAATAATTCAGCTTATCTCTAGTATGATAATATGTCTAACCTTGGCAGAGTGATTTGCATCAGAAGAGCCTCACCTCGTATTACCTGTAATCAAACACACACACACACACACACACACACACATGGGTCGTGCCGAGAGGAAAACGGCGCTCGCGCTGTAACCCACTGTGATTTCACAGAGGAATCTACAGGTCGTGTGAGTCTCCGTGAGCAGTGCATGCTGGGAAGCCTTCCAAAGATAACAGGGGGTTTCTGTGACACACACACACACACACACACACACACACACACACACGCTGAGACGCCCTCAGGCGTAAATACGGGTTGACTCCAGAGAAGGTTCATGTCAGCGTTTCTTCTCATGTTTCTGTGATGTTTAAATGCACTGTAAGTCCCCCACACACACACACACACACACACACACCTGAACCAGACGCAGCGTGACACTGTTTCCCGCGGTGCGCTTGCCTGAAGCAACACTCTTCCCCAAACACACACACACACACACACACACACACACACACACACACACACACACTACAGAAGAGAAGCAGTTATGACACCGCATATTTGAGCGTTTCTGGTTCTGATCCACACGTCAGCGTTTAGTTAGCGAGTCAGACTGATTTATGAGGGGTTTGGGACTGATTCATTAAAATTATAAGATATATTATAGACAAATCATAAGACATAAAGTTCAAGAGAGACATAAAATAGAAATAGAACTAGTTATTGTTTTCCTATCCTTTTCTATTATTATTTCAAACACAGATTATGTTGGTATGGACATGATTCAGACAGTTAGCAATTAACTGAACATCATGGAATATATATATATATATATATATATAATTTATTAGGGCTGGGCAACGATTAATCGTGATTAATCGCATCCAAAATTAAAGTTTGTGTTTACATAATATGCGTGTACTGTGTGTAATTATTTTGTATAGAAAAAAAACACACATGTGCATTTATATATTTAAGAAAAATGTGTTATTAACATATAAAATATTAATATTTATATTTAAAATAAATTATGTATAAATATACAGTATATACATACAAATATTTCTTAAATATATACATGCATGCATGTATTTATATATGTAAAAAATAATTATACACACTACACACACATATATTATGTAAACACAACTTAGTTTATAACTTTTATAAACTATATATATATATATATATACATATAAATAAAATATGTATATAATATTTAAATAACTTATATTAACATCATATATACATATAATAATAATAATAGTATATATATATATATATATAATAGTATTTATAGTATAAATATAAAGAGAATAACACTTTTGAACTAGCTTTTATTTTTAACTTTTCAGTGTTCATTTCATTTTTAGTAAATTTGTGCTTTTTAGTTTTTTTGTTATTCCTATATCGCTTTATTTAACTTTCATTTAATTTTTAATACTTTTAGTACTTTATATTTATTTATTTCAGTTAATTGCTTAAGCAAAATCTCACAATTTTGTCGAACTGTAAGTTTTACGCCGACCGCAGGGAAAGACATTAATGTGCTAAAGCGAATGTCATGATTGTGTTCTGGACTCAATCTCTCTCTCCTTCACTACAGTTAGACATATAAACACACACAGATCTGTGCAGCACACGACCCGTGACACGAGTAACACACCACGTTAAAGAACACCATCCCGGATCTGTCAGGAATGTCTCCCAGAATGCACTGCTTCCAGACAGCGTCTTAGTTCTCAGTTCTCGTGTGTGTGTGTGAGTTCGAGTCCCGGAGGATCGACTCGGTGAACTCCACAGAACCAGCCGTCTGTCAGCAGGACTAACGGTGAGAGCGCAACACACACGCGTTCAGAAACTCGGCAGGTTTAATGCCATTCAGTTCACTTCACTTTTATTTGTACAGCGCTTTTCACAATACACATCGTCCCAAAGCAGCTTTACAGAAAATACACATTACAGTTTACAGTGATCCGAGGAAACTGTCTAAGTTATGCGTTTGTGAAACTCGAAAAATTACAATATGGTGCAAAAGTTCAGTAATTCAACTTAAAATGTGAAACTAATATATTATATAGACTCTAAACAATGCTGGGTTGTTTGAACCCAAATTTGGGTCAAATATGGACAAACCCAAATGTTGGGTTAAAAATGCAATTAAAAAAATTAAAAAGTTGAAAGTGAAAGTTGGGTTAAAATGTTAAATTACATGTTTAACCTAACATTTGGGTTTGTCCATATTTTTTTTTCCATATTTTTGCGCTGTGTGTGTACACTCTAAAAAATGCTGGGTTGTTTCAACCCAAATTTGGGTCAAATATGGACAAACCCAAATGTTGGGTTAAAAATGTAGTTAAAAAAGAGTGTAGAGTCATTACATATTTCAAGACTTTATTTGTTATAATTTTTACATTCTAAACAATGCTGGGTTCTTTTAACCCAAATTTGGGTCAAATATGGACAAACCCAAATGTTGGGTTAAAAATGCAATTAAAAAAAAAATAAAAAGTTGAAAGTGAAAGTTGAAGTTGGGTTAAAATGTTAAATTACATGTTTAACCCAACATTTGGGTTTGTCCATATTTGACAATTTTTTTTCCCCATATTTTTGCGCTGTGTGTGTACACTCTAAAAAATGCTGGGTTGTTTCAACCCAAATTTGGGTCAAATATGTACCAACCCAAATGTTGGGTTAAAAATGTAATTAAAAAAAGTTGAAAGTGAAATTTAAAAATGTTAAATTACATTTTTAACCCAGCACTTGGGTTTGTCCATATTTGGGTTGAAACAACCCAACAGTTTTTAGAGTGTAGACTCTAAAAACATATTTCAAGCCTTTATTTGTTAGTAATTTTGATTGCAGCTTATGAAAATCCCAAAAGGTGAAAGTGAAATTTAAAAATGTTAAATTACATTTTTAACCCAGCATTTGGGTTTGTCCATATTTGACCCAAATTTGGGTTGAAACAACCCAGCAGTTTTTATTACATATTTCAAGCCTTTATTTGTTATATTTTTGATTGCAGCTTATGAAAACCCCAAAAGGTTTCAATCAGCAAAAAAATAAATAAATGAACGGATCAGAATGTAAACCTTCAATGCAGTTAAAGTCGCTTTGGATAAAAGCATCTGCCAAAGGCATGAATATGAAAGTGCAGACGAGCATTCAGCGCAGTAAAGCTCGTAACACCGGTTCTGCTTACTCGTCGCTTTGAGGAGAAACGTGGAAGAGACAACTAAAAAAACACATTAGAAAAGCCATATTCTCTTTACATCCTAATCATACTACGATGTGTGCGCAGAATAAAGTATATTTCTAGATCTGCCAGAGCCTCGTCTCGTCGGGTTAATTAAACGAGCCGTATGTTTCTCAGCGTGACAGAGTTCGGCCCAGTGGATCGAGGGCTAAAAATACACACACACACACACACACACACAAGGCTGAATGCAGGTCAATGGAGAAGAAGCCTAAAGTGCACAAAAAAACTTTTTACGTTTGATTCTAACACTTGCCCTTCCTTTGTGAAATTTACAAGAAATTTATAGAGTGAAAACTGATTAAAAGTAAATCCCAGATTATTATAATCTTGCAAATTTAGGGGAATATGCGTCGAATGCTCATGAAAATAATGCAGTTATAAAACATATACACTCCAAACAATGCTAGGTTCCTTTAACCCAAATTTGGGTCAAATATGGACAAACCCAAATGTTGGGTTAAAAACGTAATTTCAAATTTTAAACCACCTTTCACTTTCAACTGTATTTTTTTTTTAAATTACACTTTTAACCCGCTTGCAAAGCGCTATACAAATAAATAGAATTTAATTGAAAAAGATTGTTTTTGGGTTGAATTTAAATTTAAAATTTGAATTTTGAATTTAAATTTAATATGACATTTTTAACCCAACATTTGGGTTTGTCCATATTTGACCCAAATATGCGTTAAAACGACCCAGCACTGTTTAGAGTGATGGACTCTTGATCTGTTTAAGATCGTCATGTCATGAAAGTGTCGATACTTTAATGTAAATGTTTCCTTCCTCTGAAGAGCTTTAAGTAAAGACATAATAACCAAGAACACTTTTATTCTTCACCAACACACAGTCATTTGACAGTTAACAGGCTGTTAGTAAAGATCCTAACGGTGTGTGACGCTCTCTCACACACACCGGACGCCCGCAGCGAAGACTGTTCACACACCAGAACCGGCTCTCTCAGCCCGAACACCAGTGTGTGTGTGTGTCACCCGAGGGTCTGGCCCGCTGTGAGGATGGCAGATAACACACACACGCCTCGACGGACCCCCGCTGGCACACACACTTGCGCTGTCGACACTGAATATTCAACAACAACAACACGAAATAACCACTGAAATAAAGATGCTTTTATCATCTGTGTTTAGAGTTGTTCTTCTCTATATCAGTGTTTCTGAACTCCTGAAACGCCTCCATTGTAGTCTCGAGTTTAACACGTCACAATATTCCTCATTATAATAATTAATGCGCAGAATAAAGGGGCGGGGCCTGGTTGAGTTAGTTAGTAGTGTGTTAAACTGGCGGTTATGGAAAGGGGCGGGACATTTCCCAAACACACTCGAAGCGCTCGACCAATCACAACACTCTGCTCCAGCCGACCAATCAGAGCACAATGTGCTTTTCAGGAGGCGGGGCTTCATAGAGACAGGAGGTAAACAAAGCGTTATATATATATATATATACTCGGGCTGTCAAAATGATTAATCGCGATTAATCGCATCCAAAATAAAAGTTTGTTTACATATTATATGTGGGTGCACTGTGTATAATTATTTTGTATATATATAAAAACACACATGCATGTATATTTAAGAAGAAAATATATTATTTATAATAAAATATTTATATTTATATATAATATAAATTATATATAAATCTATATACAGAATATACATGAAAATATTTCTTAAATATATACATGCATGTGTGTGTGTTTATATATATATAATAATTATACACAGTGCCCCCACATATATTATGTAAACACAAACTTTTATTTTGGATGCGATTAATCGCGATTAATCGTTTTGACAGCCCTAATATATAATAATAATAATATATAAATATATATTATTATTTTTTAATAAATATATATTTAATATATATATATATATATAAATACATGCATGTGAGTATTTAAATATACAAAATAATTATACACAATACACACTCATATATTCTATAAACACAAACTATATTTTGAATGTGATTAATCGTTGCCCATCGCTATTGACCAAAAACCCAACAAAATGTTCCACAGTGTCAGCATGTTTTTGGACCTTCACCAAGGCAGTTCAGTATATGTTGAAGTGTGTTGTCTCACTATATTAATAGCACAGACACTGAAGGCTCGTGTGGCGCGAGTCAAGGCTGTTTGTCTTTCCGTCTGATTGATTCCTCAGGTCGTTTCCAATCTCGTATTGATGCGGCGCAGCATCTGGACGGGTGAGATCGTGCATCTATTTTTCAATTATTCATCCGAGCGCTGTTCCAGGAATGCCTCATCTGATCCGGATCCCAGCAGATATCGTTAGGATGTCTGAGTGAAAGGTCACATCCCAGTCACTCTCTCCCTCCTGTTATCTCTGAGTCCCGTCTGTGTGTCATTTCCACTTTATTCCTCTCCTATTTCGCTGACATCTCACAAAATCTGCCCTGAAAGCCTTTGAAATGGTTCTACGGCGTTAGGAAGGACTGCACGTCTTACATCTTACAGACAGGTGGAGAGACTCTGAATCCCAGATGAAGCTGCTCCTCTGAAACTGAAGATCTCGGAGAAACACCTTCACGCTGATTCTCACCAGATGAAAGCATGCATGCTGGAAACATACTCTGATGAGTCAGTTCAACTCAAACCGTACGAGGAAACCGATTGGCTTAAATCATTCAAAAGTTTATTAACTCAAACAATTTAAGCATAAAAAAAATTGTGATTTGTTTCCAAGTAACTCAATAACTTATTGTTAAGATAACTTTGGTAAATAAAGTTAATAGTACTAATTAGTTACTATAACTTAAATCTATGAAGTACACTGTAAATCCGAATAAGTTGGCAGAACTCAAATCACTTTTAATAGTATAAACTTAGTTAATCTGCTGACGTAGTAAATGCTAACATATTAGAAACAGTATGTTATAAGCAATTACAAGCACAGAAGCACTTCCTGTATGAGTGTAATAATATAAAGGGATGATTTGCTGAATGCACCACTCGTCACCATGATGGTAACTATCCTAAAGCCAACATTAACAGAAACTCTTCTAAATTAGCATAACAAAACATTAATCACTACTAAATCTCACACTTAATATTAATCTTACACACAAAAACATTATATTACACTTAATTTTAGCATTTACACTCTCTTTCGAGTGCCATCGGCAAAGCATGCTGGGAAATAGATATCCCAGGCATTTCAGTTAAACTTAAGTTCGTCTAAATTAAGATAAATAATTTCATAAAACTCAAAACAATGAAACAGTTCAGTTTACTTAAAATATATCAGTTCTGTGAACTTGAAAGAAAAAGAAAGTGCTAAATACTCATAAAAATTTAATTAGACTGAACTAATTTGTTGAATTTAAGTTTGTCCTACTCAAACCAATTAATTATTTTGACCGTTAGGGTTTACAGTGAAATGAAAAGTACACAAACACAGACGAGCCGCGTTCCTAAACGTTGCCGTGCTGATATATTCAAGAACGCAGCTTATTGTGCGATGCAATGCTCAGTGTGGCCACAAGAGGCACAGTAGCCATCCTTAAAGGTACAATATTTAACAATTTTGTACTAAAATATTCAAAAACCACTTGCACAGTGTGATATATTTTATGTAGTTGTATACTTATGGTAAATCGAGAGAAATTCAATTTAAAAAAAAAATGCTAGTCCTTTTTATTATCACCTGTCAATGTCGAAATATTCGTGCTATCCTCGCTTTCTGCTTGTAGAATGCATTTATATATATAGTTTCATTATTAGCGACAGTTTCAATTTAAGTAAGCCACTGATGAGGGATCTGTGAATCTATATGATTTAGCATCTCACACGCCACTGTTGTGTCGTTCGGTCACGGTTCACGATTATTGATTGGTGAGTAAATCAATTTAAAAAAGGTTTTAAAATTGTGTTGTCTTAGTAATGTCAAGTTGTCATGACAATGTCATATTTGCATAAAAATGCCATAATTGAGCGAATTACACTTAATCACAGTTGTTATAAACATGCATAAAACAGTCCCCTAGTGGTCAAGTAATGTTGCTGAAGTTTCTTTAATAACTGAGATATAACATTGGCGGTATGAGTTTGGTGATGATCCGTGGATGATTTGCGCGATTCAGTCAGTAATCATCCGTTAGCAATGGGCCAATGACATCAGCTTATAGATAATCAGATCGTGCAGTGCCATTTCCAATCAAACAGAGAAATAATTACACGCCTTTGTATCTGTTCCCGTAATTGAAGTGTTTTGTTTCAGCATGCCTTGTGTAAAAGGATATTGCATGTCATCACTAACATTAAAAAGATCTTTATTTCTGATTAAAAAGCCAGTTCAGACCATTAGTTAGACGACGGATGCTTTGCTGTTTAAGAGATCCACACGTCTCATCTGTTGCTCGCACACAGTCTTTGTTAGTCATACTCGTGACTATTGATCTGAACGAGATGGACGCTTCATTGTGAATGACCATTCCCTCCTGAAATCGATAGTTTCCCAGTGGACGTAAAGTGCTCTACAACCCTTAACGGCCACAGAAGCTCCTATAAAGCCTTTAGCTAAACATTACATGAGGGAGATAGAGCAAAGAGTTCATTTCTATCATATCCAAACCGACCCTAAACACGTCTTCCCTCATTATCGGGACTGTATCGGTGAAGCATCAGATCTCGAGTCTCATTGATGAGCTTTGAATTGCTCTTCTTCTCCAGTGCATCCTTCAGTATTCACTATTGGAGTGTGTTTGAGTGACCCGACGATGCACAATGAAGAAGGCCGAAGATCTCCGTGTCTATCTCGATGACGTGCGGACTAATCAATCGGACTGAAAAGCCTTCAAGTGGATTGAAAGAGGTTTTGTAGACATGAAATGATCCGATCAATGGGAAAATAGATTACTGGAGTACATTTTACAAGAAAATCTGCTTTCTAACTTCACATTTCATTCATGCCATTTAAAAAAATTGCCATTTGTAAGTGAACATTGTTTCTACACCGGTGTACATGAGTGTAAATGCTTTGCTGATAGTCTTGCATGTCAATTGAATTAAAGAATATCATAATTAGATCATGCATATGTTGATTTATGTCGAAAAACTGGTCAGCTTTTGTTCGGAACACATAAAACAAAAGCATATGTAAACAAACATGTCAATCGAGTCCTTAGGTCATAGAGCGTGTAACATTTAATGGGGGCTCGTCCGGGATCATAACGATTGTAAATAAATTTATAGTTATAACATTTTTTGGGTCAAATATGGACAAACTCAAACATTGGGTTAAAAAATTAATGTAAAAATGTAACCCAATGGCTGGGTTTGTCCATTTTTGACCCAAACTTGGGTTAAAACAACCCAGTATTTTTAGATGCAGAGTCAAAATCAGGGCAAACTCTTGGATGTCAAGGGTTAAAATGACCAAATAGATCATTGAAACCTTCAGAAAATTATGAATACTTTGCTATGATAGTCTTACATGTCAATTGAATTAAAGAATATCATAATTAGATCATGCATATGTTGATTTATGTCTACAAACTGGTCAGCGCACTGAAGTTTTGTTCGGAAAACAAAAGCATATGTAAACAAACATGTCAATCGAGTCCTTTTAAAACCTTCGGTCATAGAGCGTGTAACATTTATTGGGGGCTCGTCCGGGATCATAACGATTGTAAATAAATTTATAGTTATAAAAATTTTGGGTCAAATACGGACAAACTCAAACATTGGGTTCAAAATTTAATTTAAAAATGTAACCCACTGGCTGGGTTTGTCCATTTTTGACCCAAACTTGGGTTAAAACAACCCAGCATTTTTTAGATGCAGAGTCAAAATCAGGGCAAACTAGTTATTGGATGTTAAGTGTTAAAAAGACCAAATAGATCATTGAAACCATAAAATTATGAGACGACATTATAGATAGGTTGCTTTCACATGTTCAAGAATCAATTTTTTTCTCAGATGTTTCTCCTAAAACTCCTTTGTTTGGAGACATAAAAAGAGACACATGAGTCAATAAGGAAGGTTTGGTTTAGTTAGTACTTGAATGGGAAATCAAATGTGGAAATCAGCTCTGATTATTCAATAAGAATCGTTGGAGTTCAGATCTATCTAGATCTTTATATTGAACAATTTGGTCTCTGAGCAAATCTTAACCCAATCTCAGATGCTTCTGAAACTCTTGAAGAGACACATATAAGATTACTGAGGTCTTTGAATCTGAAAAGCAAAAAGGTCTCAATTTGTTCTCAACCATGAGCCGATGCATCTAACTCAATATATATATGACCCATAAACAAACGCGGAAGTGCATGAGATGCGCACATGGAGGCCAAAATCCTGAGAAAATATATATATTTAATATAATATGACAAGCATCAAAACCAATTTGTGTATATGCTGAGTAAAGTAGGAGCTGCAGACCTCGTGTTTGGCCTGAACTCTCTCCAAGAGCCGATCGATATCCCACGGAGGACAGATCCCACCTTTCTATTGATTTACTGCCAATATCAAGTACACTGTGTTGGGCTGAAGGGGGTTTAGTGTGTGTTTTTAAACTGTAGCTCAGTATGCTTTAGGGATGCTGTGTACAGTCATTAAAAAACCCAACAGGATCTGTTCCACGACTCATATCTCCCGTCAAATATTTAACATAAATAAACACATTTGTAAAAATAAATAAATAAATCATCTATAAGTAATAACAATAAATTACCTGTATATTGAACACTCAATTATTCTAGAGATATTTTTTATTAAAGTCCCCCTGTGGTGTAAATCCAGCTTTTAATGTTATTTATGTGTCTATGTGATGTTTTTAATACACTTTAAGGGATAATATGACTGACTACAGGGACACTTTAATAATAGATTTCTATACAAGTGTGTTTATTTTTTGTATCATTGATAAAGAGGTGTAACTGTACATGTATTCGTCCTTAACCCTCACGGTAGGGACGTCACGGACCGGTACATACAGTCAGATGACCAATACAGGCAAAACACACTCCAGTCCAGTAGGGGGCGTGAGAGGTAATGCAATGCCGTTTGCTAACCGCAGCAACGGGAAAAAGAGGAGAAGACGACAAGACGATCTATTCACCAACCCGAAACAAGAGTTCGGATGCCACCTGTAGAAGCACATACGCTAAGTTACGATAAATCTTCGATTGTGACGCGCGGCGCTACATGAACATCACAAAAAGAAAAAAATAATCCTGTTTCTAGCTTATTTTAGTACTTGAACTTAATCAGACAAGTTGAAATAAAACGAGTTTTTAAGTTAATTTTAAAAATATTTTACTTTAGCTAATGTTTGTTTAATTTCAACTAATGTTTTTTATAGTTTTAGTTTTAGTAGCTATATTATAAAACCCTGCTAGTTGTTGACGTTTTTATTTAATTAATAGTTTGAATATTTTTTACAATATCCAGATCAATCGAAAACAACCAGAGAGTTGCACACAAACCAAAATAATAATAGTAATGATAAATAATATATATATATATATATGTTCATTTTAACACAACAGGGGGAAACAATAAAAAAACAACCCGATCTCACGACCAAGTCGTACGAATTCGACGAATGATTAAAAAGTGGCTAATTCGTAACAATTCATACGACCTCACTCGTACGAATTAGTAAGATTTTGCTAAATCGTACATATTTTACGAATTGGCCAATTCGTATGAATTCGTACGAATGACCTACCCCTTACCCCGCCCCTAAACCTAACCGTCACGTGGGTTTAGACAAATCGTACAAATTGGTACGAGTGAGGTCATACGAATTTGTACGAATTAGACACTTTTTAATCATTCGTCGAATTCGTACAAATTGGGCGTGGGATAGTGTTGTAAAAAACATATAGGATTTATAAATCTGTCCTATTATTGGTCCTTGCTGGAATCTCCATATTCCAGAGATTTCAGTGGCTTTCTCCTCATTTGTTGGAGTTTTGCTTTAGGTTTTAAGTTTGGCTGCAGGTTTGGTGGAGTCAGCGAGATCTTCCCCTCTGAGAAGTCGAGGTTATAACAGCAACTTACATTAGACTAGCAGGGATGAAGTTTAATAAAGTCGGACTGTACGATATTGGCCACAATTTGGCCGTCTGAGACACATTTAGTAAAAGATTCCTTGGATCGTTAGTTTTTACATATTATTCACTGACAGATGATTAATGACCATTGCAATAAAATTGTACCTGAAAGTCTGGCAGTGTCATAAGATTAGACGCAGTGTTGCATAAAAACATATTCCACTGCATATTCCGTCCCATCCACAGTACCAATGGCTTTTAATGTACAATAATCCAGGCGTTTGAAACATGCATGATGGGTGAGTTTCTGTCCAACAACCTGTGACAGATGCAAGCGTTCGACAGATGTCAGAAAGTGTGTTTTCAGTTCAGATGCACGTGTATTTAACACTGATAGCCGGACCCGAGGGGAAGACGCCTAAATTGGGTTTAGATTGCTTTAGAAGCCTTAAGCATGTGGGGTGAGTTGCCATGGAGACAGGAAAGTTGAAGGCAAAGGAGCCACTAATGAACCTCAAAAAAACCCATCCACAAGCACAAACACTCGCATACACTCCTCCGACTCCGTGTCTTACATAACAGCGAGAGGATTTCTACACTAACGATGGATACACTCGACTAACCTGTCAACAACATATCTAGGTCAAATTTCACCCCAAAATCAAGAAATTATGCTGAGAGCATAAAATGTTGCTTTATATTTCGACTGACAACAGCACAGAAGAACCAGTTTCTGAAATTACTGAAACACCGCTCTTGGTTTCTCGAACTGACGTGCACACAGTTTAGTATAATTCAAAGTTCTTTATTAAAGTGGTGCAAATCCAGCTTTTAATGTTGTTTATGTGTGTATGTGGTGTTTTTAATACGCGTTAACATGTGTAAATTCATGAGTATTTCCTCCTTAAACCAAAGACAGTCTCAAAAACACGCTTTGAAATCGCTGGTGTTTCTGACGCCACAAACGACCTTGTAACCAATCAGATCAACGTGTGATCGTCAACCAGTGGATCTCTGAGGGAGTGAGTGGGGGCGGGGCTCATTTGCATATTCATAGAACCGCGCATTCTAAATAAGGCAAGGGTATCGAGTTACATTCAAGATATTTTAAAACATTAATATTTTTTTTTCAAGGAAAAACGTTTAAATATGTAATTTTGGTGAGTTTTAAGGGATAATATTATTGACTATGGGAATTAATTTCTATATATGTGCGTTTATTTTTTGTATCATTGATAAAGAGGTGCAACCAATAAAGATAAAGATCTTGTAACCAATCAGATCCACGTGTGGATCTCTGAGTGAGTGAGTGAGTGGAGGCGGGGCTAAATTGTATATTCATAGAACCGCACATACTAAATAAGGCAAGGGTGTCGAGTTACATTCAAGCTATTCTAAGGCCTGATAAATGTTTTAACAAGGGAAAAACATTTAAATATGTTATTTTGGTGATTTTAAATAACATTAGAGTAAACGCCTTTAACTGTAACATCTGCTCATGATCTCTTCGAAATGAAAGTGAAGTTGCGCTCTTCTTTTCTCCTCTATCGTGTCTAATATCCGAGTGAAACTGTTCTGGAACAAGAACAAATGTGGGCGGGGCTTGATTTTGTCCTTGGGTAATTGATTAGATGGTTGAGGTTTGCTATTGGTGGATCTGATGTGATTGACAGGTTGCCCCGCCCCCACGGTCTTTGAAAGCGAAGACAATTTCCATTGCAAAATCAATAATGAAGACACAATAATCCTCAGTCACAGATGCATTACAGCTGTTGTTCCAGGAAGTTCCCAGCGGCACCGGCTGACAATCAGCATTAAATGAAAGGCCACATTAAACGAGCGAGTGCAGTGCACATCCACACAGTAGAAAACAGCATCAGCCAACCGAGAAACGCTGATGCGTCACTTGGCAGCGTGTGCTGCTCGCTTCAGTTTGCTTTGGACGCTCTCAAAGGGCTCTTCACAAAGGGCTCTTATTGAAAGTGTCGGCAAGCGGCCAGCGGCCCAACAGAACGCCGACGTTTAACAAGAGACGTAAATAATAATAATGCACCTTCCTATGACAGACCACAACCCATGTGGAATATCAATGCGGAAGGAGCTGGAAACCTTTCAAAAGGAGATTTGCATCAGGATGAGAACAGCGAGCGTCTCCGGGAATAATGCGGGATTTAGAGGAAAAGCCTCATGAGACGCTGAACTCGTGTGAGAAACTCTTCCTCTTATAACAATCCGATGTTTCTAATCTACAGGACCTCAGTAAACCATTAAACCTGGTAATTATTCATAGCTGTTGTAAACATGCCAACAGTTCAAACATTTTCACTATCATAACCTGATTTGACAGAGAGAAAACTTAGGAAGACGTGATTCTTAGAAAGTACACGAGCAGACAAGACAAAAAAAATGTGACAACATGGGTTCTTGCCTCAATTTTATGCTAAAAATATTTTGTATAGAACTCTATGGTTCTTGACTCAAGAGGATTAGGGCCAAGCAATAATAAAAAAATAAAACCATCTCGAGATTAAAGTCATTATAATGCGAGATTAAACTCGTTAAATTTCGAGAAAAAAACTCGAAATACAATCTTGAGAATAAACTCATTAAATATCGAGAATAGTCGTGTTTCGAGAAAAAAACTTGTTAAATTTCGAGAAATAAGTCCAAATACAATCTTGAGAATAAACTCGTTAAATATCGAGAATAGAGTCATTGTGTTTCAAGAAAAAACTCATTAAATTTTGAGAAAAAAGTGGAAATACAATCTTGAGAATAAACTCGTTAAACATCGAGAATAAAGTTGTCGTGTTTCGAGAAAAAACTCGTTAAATTTCGAGAAAAAAGTCGAAATACAATCTTGAGAATAAACTCGTTAAATATCGAGAATAAAGTCGTTGTGTTTCGAGAAAAAACTCAATAAATTTCGAGAAAAAAGTCAAAATACAATCTTGAGAATAAACTCGTTAAATATCGAGAATAAAGTCGTTGTGTTTCCAGAAAAAACTTGTTAAAATTCGAGAAAAAAATCGAAATACAATCTTGAGAATAAACTCATTAAATATCGAGAATAAAGTCGTTGTGTTTCTTGAAAAAACTCATTAAATTTCGAGAAAAAAAGTCGAAATACAATCTTGAGAATAAACTCTTTAAATTTCGAGAATAAAGTCGTTGAGTTTCGAGAAAAAACTCATAAAATTTCAAGAAAAAAGTCGAAATACAATCTTGAGAATAAACTCGTTAAATATCGAGAATAAAGTCGTTGTGTTTCGAGAAAAAACTCGTTAAATTTTGAGAAAAAAGTCGAAATACAATCTTAAGAATAAACTCTTTAAATATCGAGAATAAAGTCGTTGTGTTTCGAGAAAAACTCATAAAACTTCGAGAAAAAAGTCGAAATACAATCTTGAGAATAAACTCGTTAAATATCGAGAATAAAGTAGTGGTGTTTCGAGAAACTGTCTCCATGGTACCTTTGCATTGCTGCAGTGCCACTCTACCATTTTCGGTCGCCATGTCCGCGCTAATCCTCTTCCGTGGTTTACTATATGAAATTGAAAAACTCTATAATTAAAATTGATTAAATAAAAAATAAACGAATTCAACTAAATCCATAAAATGATACTGTGTTATGAACTGCATTGAATAAAGTGCTGCAGGTGTGATGTATTTTTGTAGCCCATTTGCATTTGAACACGATGCATGATGTCCACTTCACGAACGAATCGCTCTTTTAAACTGGTTGAACTACTGTATATAAACAGCACGCGACAGCATTTAGCGGCGGTTTGCATTGACTAGCATGTCATATAAAGCTAACGAAAAAGCTCCAGTAAAGCTTGATATGACACGCTCATAAATTCACAAGTATTTGATGATGTTTAAAACCTGGTGAGCTAATAAAGATCTCATAAATACATCAGTCCCAAAGTCTAGCAGCGTTTCCATCGTCAAATCCAGCTGTTTTCATGGTTTCTAGGCTGTTTTAAGCAGTGAAAAACCCTTGTTGTACATATTAACTTTTGGCCAGAGAATAATAACGCAAGCTTGTGCCAATCAAGCGAGACGCGGCATCAAACCCGCGCGTGTCATTAGTGTGAATGAGCCGAGCGTCTGTGTACGAGACACTTTTATGGACCTTCTGCTGGCTAATTTACAGCTGGAGTTTGTGACCGGCTTCATTAAACCCCGCTGCATATGCTCCATCCCAGGATCCGCTCCGTATTACAGCAAATGCAGAATTAGTCACAACCAGTGAGACATTGCTAACGCGCGAACATCACACTGAGAGATGAGGCGCGCAGGGAATGAACGCGCGGATCGGAAACGCTGCATGAGAAGCGATGCGTCTATTAAAGGGGTTCCTGCATCCCTGCACATAATGAAATACTTCATCAGAAGCACACAGAGAAGAGCAGGAACTGATGTGTGTGTTGTGTCTGTTTTCTGTGGTGAGTAATGTGTCTTTATTGCTGATACACACACACTCGAGTGTTGAATCTGAATAAGAAAAGTGTCTCTCTGAGTGAGAATGAAATTCAGATTTCCTCAATGAACCCTGATGTTGTTTACTCTATAGATCAATATATATATGTCATTCTAATTATCTGTCAATCAATCAATCAATCAATCACTCACTCTAAAAAATGCTGGCTTGTTTTAACCCAATTTTGGGTCAAATATGGACAAACCCAAATGTTGGGTTAAAAATGTAATAACAAAATTTAACCCAATGGCTGGGTTTGTCCATATTTGACCCAAAATTGGGTTAAAACAACCCAGCATTTTTAGAGTGATCAATCAACCAACCAACCTACCTACCTACCTACCCACCCACCCACCCATCCATCCATCCATCCATCCATCCATCCATCCATCCATCTATAAATCAATCACTCTAAACAGTGCTGGGTTGTTTTAACCCAATTTTGGGTCAAATATGGACAAACCCAGCCATTGGGTTAATTTTTTTATTACATTTTTAACCCAACATTTGGGTTTGTCCATATTGGACCCAAAATTGGGTTAAAACAACCCAGCATTTTTTTAGAGTAATCAACCAACCAACCAACCAACCAACCAACCAACCAACCTACCTACCTACCTACCAACCCAACCACCCACCCATCCATCCACCCACCCACCCATCCATCCATCCATCCACCCATCCATCCATCCATCCATCCATCCATAAATCAATGACTCTAAAAAATGCTGGGTTGTTTTAACCCAATTTTGGGTCAAATATGGACAAACCCAAATGTTGGGTTAAAAATGTAATGAAAAAAATGTAACCCAATGGCTGGGTTTGTCCATATTTAACCCCAGGATTTTTTTAGAGTGATCAACCAACCCACCCATCCCTCCCTCCCTCCCTCCCTCCCTCCATCCATCCATCTAAAGATGTCATTCATTGATCAAATGCAACATAAATGAACTTCTCGAATCTTAAAGACATTTAAATGTTTGTTGTAACTCAAACACAAATTGTCAAGTCTGACTATTAGCATTTAAAAATGGCATTTGAGATGGCAAAATTTGGTGAGTAAAAAAAAAATAAAATAAAATTTGGGTTTGTTCCTCAAAACTTCCATACGACTTCAGGAGACTTGAGCTAAAGGTTATGAAACTGCCTGAGCTCACAGCGTTCGTCTCGTTTCAGAGGAATGAGAGTTGAAACAACATGAGGACGAACATTTTTCATCAAACCGTTCTGCACAATGATGGGGTCGTGAGTTGAAAGCCAAAGACATCATTGGTCACTTTGAACATGGCAATGAAAGAAGAAAGTGCTCACGCTGCCTCTGGGAATTAAAATCAAGAATTAAGGCTCGTCTGAATCCTTAAACAGACTCAGGGAGCAGAACAAAGACCTACCGGGATAGAGATAGACACCGTGCAGAAAAACATGTCAATCACAGATAAAGCACACGACCCGCCACAGACTCAAATACACACCTCACACACTCGTGATGAGCGATCAGCGTGAGGTGTGTGAGTTACATGACTCGAGATATTCATATATATATATATACATATATTCTATATATTTGAAAACCAGTCAAACCAAAATGTATTCAGACATCTTCAACATGTCTCTCATTATCTCAGTTTATTGGCTATAATGGTGATGAACATGAGCAGAACTCAGTTCTCAGATCAGTGGATATTTGACTGGTTTTGACTCTCACACATGAATTATGTTGAATATCTGTTCAGTTTAACTCCACAATTAGATAATACCAGTTTAGCTCAACCAGTGACCAAGCAATGCTTCATGTTGTTCAGTGTGTGTGTGAAAACATATCTAAACTTATATCTGTACAATCTTGAGAATAAACTAGCTAAAAATCGAGAATAAAGTCATTGTGTTTCGAGAAAAAACTTGTAAAATTTCGAGAAAAAAAGTCTAAATACAATCTTGAGAATAAACTTGTTAAATATTGAGAATAAAGTTGTGTTACGAGAAAAAACTCGGTAAATTTCGAGAAAAAAGTCGAAATACAATCTTGAGAATAAACTCGTTAAATATCGAGAACAAAGTCGTTGTGTTACGAGAAAAAACTCGTTAAATTTCGAGAAAAAAGTTGAAATACAATCTTGAGAATAAACTTGTTAAATATCGAGAATAAAGTTGTTGTGTGTCAAGAAAAAACTCATTAAATTTCTAGAAAAAAGTCGAAATACAATCTTGAGAATAAACTCGTTAAATATCGAGAATAAAGTCGTTGTGTTTCGAGAAAAAACTCGTTAAATTTCGAGAAATATAATCCAAAAGTTCAGTAATTCAACCTAAAAAGTGAAACTAATATATTAAATAGACTCATTATATGCAAAGTGAGATATTTCAAGCCTTTATTTGTTATAATTTTGTTGATTATGGCGTACAGATATGAAAACCCCAAATTCAAAATTAGAATATTGTGCAAAGGTTTTCATATCTGTAAGCCATAATCAACAAAATTATAACAAATAAAGGCTTGAAATATCTCACTTTGCATGTAATATAATATATTAGTTTCACTTTTTAAGTTGAATTACAGAAATAAATGAACTTTTGCACCTTGAGTTTCTCGGCCGATATAGTGGCTGATGAATCACGCAACACCGCTAGACCTTCATATTAAAGTGCTGCAGTGTAAGGTCAAAGTTGAAAGTGAGAAGTTAGCAATAGTGTTTTGTATTGTTGGACCTGAGGAAATCATGCCGTCTCGCTCGTTAAAGGTGAAACCGGTGCGACAAACGTGTTGAGCAATAACACCGAATCGACCACTGCATCTCAGGAGTGCTCTCGTTATCAGTGTTTCCTCCACAGGTGTTCGTCATTAACGGCTCTGCTGACATCACCAGCTCGTTATTGAGTTTTACTGGGAATTGACATTGGTGAAGTGACTCGTTCAGGAGAAAGAGTTTAAAGAGGACTTTTCTTCTTTTATCAACTGTGTTTAGTGTTTCTGAACTCCTGAAACGCCTCCATTGTAGTCTCGAGTTTCTCCCGGAACGAACACATCACAATATTCCTCATTATAATAATTAATGCGCAGAATAAAGGGGCGGATTGTGCTGTAAAGTCGTTGTTCTCGAAACACCACGACTTTATTCTCGATATTTAACGAGTTTATTCTCAAGATTGTATTTCGACTTTTTCTCGAAATTTATCGAGTTTTTTCTCGAAACAAAACGACTTTATTCTCGATATTTAACGAGTTTATTCTCAAGATTGTATTTCGACTTTTTCTCGAAATTTATCGAGTTTTTTCTCAAAACACAACGACTTTATTCTCGATATTTAACGAGTTTATTCTCAAGATTGTATTTAGACTTTTTTCTCAAAATTTAACAAGTTTTTTCTCGAAACATAACGACTTTATTCTCGATATTTAACGAGTTTATTCTCAAGATTGTGTTTCGACCTTTTTCTCGAAATTTATCGAGTTTTTTCTCGAAACAAAACGACTTTATTCTCGATATTTAACGAGATTATTCTCAAGATTGTATTTTCGACTTTTCTCTCGAAATTTAACGAGTTTTTTCTCGTAACACAACGACTTTATTCTCCATATTTAACGAGTTTATTCTCAAGATTGTATTTCGACTTTTTTCTCGAAATTTAACAAGTTTTTTTCTCGAAACACGACTTTATTCTCGATATTTAACGAGTTTATTCTCAAGATTGTATTTCGACTTTTTCTCGAAATTTATTGAGTTTTTTCTCAAGATTGTATTTCGACTTTTTCTCGAAATTTATCAAGTTTTTTCTCGAAACACAACAACTTTATTCTCGATATTTAACGAGTTTATTCTCAAGATTGTATTTCAACTTTTTTCTCGAAATTTAACGAGTTTTTTTCTCGAAACACAACGACTTTATTCTCGATATTTAACGAGTTTATTCTCAAGATTGTATTTCGACTTTTCTCGACATTTAACGAGTTTTTTCTCGAAACACAACGACTTTATTCTCGATGTTTAACGAGTTTATTCTCAAGATTGTATTTTGACTTGTTTTGAATATATATTTACATAGAAAAGTGTAAATGTTACGTACAGTTATTTTGTATGATTGATGATTTGTATGATTGATGATTGATGAGTTTGTTTGTATGATTAAGTTTCGAATTCACATCTGAAAATCACATCCATAAACAGCACTTTGCATTAAATTAATTTCAGTGCTTGATGGCCAATAGTTTGCAGCTGTAGATCTGCAGGTTACAAAATGTATTAGTGAAATTCTCTGGCTTCCCACAGTTCCTGCGAGTGGACAGAGATGAAGAAGCCACCGGCGCGGAGCGAGACGGCCTTAGAGACGCAGGCAATACGCTCATATATCTTGTTCTCTAAAGTTGACAGGTCTTTGGCTGTCGTGCAGAGACTTCAGGACGGCGGTGTGTCCACACACACTGTCGCAGAGAAAGCCCCAGAGCTGTCGAACACAGGAGCACGCGCTTCTATTGTTACTCTTTTCTAAAGGCTCGGTTCATCCTGTCATCGTTTACTCGTTCTCACGAGTGCAACCCAAATTTAGCTCTCACATTTTGGCAGCGCTCAAAACTCATTTGTAAATGCACATATTCAGCACTGAGGCCTGGGGGTTCCTGCTGTCTCTAAACCAATCAGGAGTTTTATGGCAAAGCCAGTGTTTTTCATGCACTGGTCAGTTCCACAACATGTGACTAGTGGAAATAAAACAAGAATATACATTTAAGTGTTTATTTTATTGCAGTCTTTATATATCAATCCATATCTTTAAAGCCGGCGAGTTTGAGTCTGAAATCTTTACACACACCAAAATTTACAGTTTTATTTGACATATTTTATCTGTCCTCTGAAGGTTTGTTCATATAACTTTTGCCTGTAAAAAAATCAACAAAGTATAATCAAATTGGCTGTACAAGTAATTTCAACTGACTTAAGAAATGTAGTTAAACTTGAAACTGCGTAAATCATTTTGTTTTATTTTATTCCTAAAACATAAAAATGTATATTAATTGGACATATTGTTCTTATTTATGGTGTGATAAAACGATATATCTACGAAAAAACATTTAACTCTAAAATGTGATAAAGCACTATTTTAGAGATGGTCCTCACTGCAGAACACGAAATCCAGGGGGAGGAGTTGGATCCAGATCTAACTCCTCCTACCTTACATATACCTAATCCTACTCATCTCCACCCCCTGATCCCTAACCCCACCCCTAATCCCACCCATCTCCGCCCCCTGATCTCTAACCCCACCCCTTATCCTACCCATCTCCACTCCCTGATCCCTAACCCCACCCCTAATCCCACCCATCTCCGCCCCCTGATCTCTAACCCCACCCCTTATCCTACCCATCTCCACCCCCTTATCCCTAACCCCACCCCTAATCCTCCCCATCTCCACCCCCTGATCCCTAACCCCACCCCTAATCCTACCCATCTCCGCCCCCTGATCCCTAACCCCACCCCTAAACCAACCCATCTCGCCCTTGATCTCTAACCCCACCCCTAATCCCACCCATCTCCACCCCTTGATCCCTAACCCCACCCCTAATCCTACCCATCTCCGCCCCTGATCCCTAACCCCACCCCTAAATCAACCCATCTCGCCCCTGATCCCTAACCCCACCCCTAATCCCACCTATCTCCACCCCTTGATCCCTAAACCCACCCCTAAACCTACCCATCTCGCCCTTGATCTCTAACTCCACCCCTAATCCCACCCATCTCCACCCCTTGATCCCTAACCCCACCCCTAATCCTACCCATCTCCGCCCCCTGATCCCTAACCCCACCCCTAAACCAACCCATCTCGCCCTTGATCTCTAACCCCACCCCTAATCCCACCCATCTCCACCCCTTGATCCCTAACCCCACCCCTAATCCTACCCATCTCCGCCCCCTGATCCCTAACCCCACCCCTAATCCCACCCATCTCCGCCCCCTGATCTCTAACCCCACCCCTTATCCTACCCATCTCCACCCCCTTATCCCTAACCCCACCCCTAATCCTCCCCATCTCCGCCCCCTGATCCCTAACCCCACCCCTAATCCTACCCATCTCCGCCCCCTGATCCCTAACCCCACCCCTAAACCAACCCATCTCGCCCTTGATCTCTAACCCCACCCCTAATCCCACCCATCTCCACCCCTTGATCCCTAACCCCACCCCTAATCCTACCCATCTCCGCCCCCTGATCCCTAACCCCACCCCTAATCCCACCCATCTCCGCCCCCTGATCTCTAACCCCACCCCTTATCCTACCCATCTCCACTCCCTGATCCCTAACCCCACCCCTAATCCCACCCATCTCCGCCCCCTGATCTCTAACCCCACCCCTTATCCTACCCATCTCCACCCCCTTATCCCTAACCCCACCCCTAATCCTCCCCATCTCCACCCCTTGATCCCTAACCCCACCCCTAATCCTACCCATCTCCGCCCCCTGATCCCTAACCCCACCCCTAAACCAACCCATCTCGCCCCTGATCCCTAACCCCACCCCTAAACCAACCCATCTCGCCCTTGATCTCTAACTCCACCCCTAATCCCACCCATCTCCGCCCCTGATCCCTGACCCCACCCCTAATCCTACCCATCTCCGCCCCTGATCCCTAACCCCACCCCTAATCCCACCCATCTCCACCCCTTGATCCCTAACCCCACCCCTAATCCTACCCATATGGATCAAACTCCGCCCCCTGGATCTCGTGTACTGCATGAGGTGCTACTGCTATTTTAAGGCTTGAAAAAAAATTCCCAAGGAAAAATGATTGAAGTGATCAAAGATGAGTTTTAAGGGATACATTTATTGACTATGTTGAGTGAAATGACTTGCCTTCAAGTTTAAATATGAAGAAATAAATATGAGAGCTGCGGTCGAGGTTGGGTTTTGATTTCAGAAGACAGAAAATAAAGTAGCAAGTGGAATAATTTTGGCTTTTGAACAATATGAGGGCGAGTAAATGATGACACAGGTGAACTATTCCTTTATAATAAACTCTCAGATCCGTTCAATAGTGTATACTGTATTTGCCAAGGAAGTAACCTTCTCAAACCACATCTGAACAAAAAACCCTCCTTCATCTACTTGGCCCGGTGTCTGTCTGTTGGCAGGCCTTTAGCTGTTATTTCCTATTGATTTCTCCATCTCCCTTGGCAAGAATAAATGCTTAATTCACATTTTACCTCCGACTCCAAATCTTGTTTGAGTGATAGAGCGATAATGTGGGTCTCTGAGAAGGTAAACGGATCGAGTTCACGCTTTATTGGTGTCTAACAGGGCCGAGGCGATGCGTCTGCGCCGTGACCGCCGTGACCGCCGGGTCAGGTTTGCTTCAATACTCGCCTGACTGACATTAAACCTGTTTTTGTGTGTGATTATAGTGTTTGTGATGCAGAGAGAGATCGTTTAAGCCCTGTTAGAGACCAATACATCATGCAATACGTTCAAATGTGGGGTCAACATGATTTTTATTCTTTTTGAAAGATTTATTCTCACCAAGGGTTTATTAATTTGATCAAAAATTGTGAAATATTATTCCAATGCAATATAGCTGTTGTAATATGTGAATATATAGAAAAATGTAATTTATATACTGTGATCAAAGCTGAATTTATCATCATTACTCCAGTCTTTAGTGTCACATGACCCTTCAGAAATCACTCTAATATGAGGATACATGCAATACATTCAAATGTGGGGTCAATATGATTTTTAATCTTTTTGAGAGATTTATTTAATTAAAAACAGTACAATTTATAATTTGATAACACTTTAATTTTTTACAAAATGTACGATTTTTTTGTTCACCAATGGTTCATTAATTTGATAAAAAATTGTGAAATATAATTCAAATGCAATATTGCTGTTTTCTTTGTGAATATATAGTAAAATATAATATCCTGTGATCAAAGCTGAATTTATCATCATTACTCCAGTCTTCAGTGTCACATGACCCTTCAGAAATCACTCTAATATGAGGATCTGATGCTCAAGAAACATGTAAAATTATTATTAGTGTTCATACTTTTGTTCATTACATTATATTTCTCAGGATTCTTTGACGAATAAAGAGTTGAAAAGAACATTTATTTGAAGCATAATCTTTTATAACCCAAGCAAATCACGTTCGACCTTGCTGAACAAAAGCATTAATTTTTAAAAAAAATTACTTGCCCCAAAAACTTTTTAGTTATTTAAATTTCTACTAAAAAAGAAAATCAGTCATAAAACACAAATACAACACTGATTTCTCTTCATTCTATCTCACAAGGAGACGAAATATGAAATTGGCCGACGTGTCCGTTTTATCCGAACCAAAAGGCTCAACCAAATCTCGTCTTTACATGTCATCTAAAAACATGTTGAAAAGGAAGTTCCCCGAAGGAAAACAATTTCATTATCTGCAAAGATGACAAAAGTCTCCCCTGAGTGAACCCGACTCCCGTCCAGTCTCAGAAATGCCTCATTATGAAGGTAAAATGCATGTTAAACAGAGCCAATTTTGACTTTGCTTTGTCTTTCAGGTCTGATAGTGACGTCACGGACCCCATCCAATCTTTCATCATCACGCCAGCGTTCGTTTTAAAGGGATACTCCACTTTTTTTTTTTTTGGAAATAGGCTCATTTTACAACTCCCCCAGAGTTAAACAGTTGACTTCTACCGTTTTCCAATGCATTCAGACGATTTTCTGATATTTAGAAAAATATATCTGATATTCAGACGGTTTCTGGTCTCATTGACTTCCATAGTAGGAAAAAAAATATACTATGGAAGTCAATGAGACCAGAAACGTTCTGGTTACTGATATTCTTCTAAATATCAGAAAATCAGCTGAATGGATTCGAAAACGGTAAAACTCGACTGTTTAACTCTGGGGGAGTGGTAAAATGAGTCTATTTCCAAAAAAAAAAAAAAAAGGTGGAGTATCCCTTTAAGAGCCGTCCTGGATACAAAAGAGACCAAATCTCGCCACGTCATTACCATAATCATAATCATCAGCATCACGTCGGCGTGAGAAACGTGTCGGCCGAGTCACCTTCTCCTGTAATCAGACCCTGATTATCCGCTCGCGCGTCAGCACTGGATTCGCTTGCTCATTTCATAACCGTCTCATTAACATTTCATTAGCGTAGCTTGTCGTCCAAACCGTAGGGCGCCGGGCAGCTTCTGAACCGGCCGATAAGAGACGGACGCGGGCCTGGATTAGACTCTCAATGGCACGGACGCCGGCCAAACACTGTCTGAGACGCTCTCGGCCATTGGGATTGAACTCAGAAGAACTGGTTGGAGTTTGGTGCCAGTCTCTATCTATGATACAGCTGTTATTATGGTTTTCCACTTGTGAACTGGTACCAGTGTGTTGCGTTCACCGTTCAAGTGCTTTTGTTGAGGTCATGTGGTAAAAAGATGGAGATGCAGACCTGTTATTTAGCTAAAACTATTTTAGATTGCTTAAGTCACGATACACTGAAAAAAAAGTGTGTTAGATTTACATGATTTGATAGTGTACATCGGTCCCACATGAACCAATTAAGTTACACAAACATAATTTATTCATGTATCTTCAACATCATGGAATTAAGTCATTAAGTTATCCAATTAAGTAGTCTCAAAGTGATCTTATAAGGCTCCCTGATGGGCTGTTTCAGGTATTCAAATTCATATATTCAATTTAGATTTAATATATTTTAGTGTCTCACAACTTCATTTCTAGTCTATAGCCTGAAGTTAGCTATAGTACTTGTTAGCATACTGAATGCTAAGGTATACATACTCCATCAGCTAATAGCAGTTGCTATAAGTATAGTTGAATCGGTCCACAGCCTAACCAAATCACCCACTCTTCTCCACAATGGTAACCAACTGTTATTTAAATGGTTCTAATAATTCCAATGTAATTGAACATTAAACACAATTACACACTAACTTTTTCTTATTTTCTAAAAAATATAAATTACACTTCATTTCAACATTTATTTTCTCGTAATTCAGACATATGCAAAGCATGCTGGGAATTAACATCCACCGCCCAGTTTCAGTTAATGCAACACAAATCAATCATGCAATCCAACACAAACGGATTAAGTAAACTTAAATTGTACATATATTTAAGCAGATTGGACACAATCAAATTAAGTTTGGACAAAATGTAAAGCAATTTTGTTGCTTAAGCTAATTTTAACCAAGCTATTTGAACAAGCAGCAAAAATATTTTTTTTCAGTGTACAGCAAGAAAATGATTTCAAACTCAAACGGTATAATACACTCTTAGAAGAAAAGGTTCTATATAGAACCTTAAAAGGTTCTAAAGCGCTACGTATTTGGAACCCCTAAAATGCAATGAGTGTGAATGCTCACAAAATTCAAGATATGGGGGTTAAAAAATCTAATTAATCAATATCACACGAAGAGTGCCATTTCAGTTTTATCCTCCAAAAATCAGCATGATTAATTAAATTGCTAAAACAGTTTAATAAACAATAATTTAATTACAACTACAAAATGTTGCAGAATAATGTAAAATATGAATGAATAATAGCCTTTAAAGAACCTTTGTGCCATAAGTGTTCTTTCTTGTCATTATTGAACCCTTTTTTTAGCATAAAATGTCCTTTGGGGTTGAGTAAAGAACCCTATAGAGAACCCTTTTTTCCAAGAGTGTATGTTGTATATTTTCTAGATCATGAATCATTAATATTTTTACCATTCACCACTTTCGCATTGCTCTCTGCCATTTTGAATAGGTCAAAGGTTATCTCATCTCGGCAACTCGTGCATCAAAATATTCTACGAGTTATATGAATACCACACGAGGGGTGTTCATGTGCATTTCCATGTTGGTTTTTGGTATTTACCATAATTACCATAGCATGTGAACTATTCTAGTCTAGTGACTAGTCACTTTTTTTTTTAACACAGTCTCATCCCAAAAAGTCATATAAGTGGGGGCGTCATATAAGTTTTGGGACGTCTTTTGACCATACGTCAATTTCCGCCTTTTTATCCCCTTAAACATCGGTAAATGGCGATCCTGGGCCGTCATACAAAACCTCATCTACTGACGTAAAAAGGCTAATATTGACGTATGGTCAAAAGACGTCCCAAAACGTCAGTTATACGACGCCTTAGGATGAGACTGCGTTGTTTTTGTCGTATTTCTTAAATCAAGATGCATTTACTAAAGTAGTACAATGACATAAGATTTTAAGTCTTGTTTTCTGGGGAAATAAATCGAAATTAAGTGCGTTTTTGCTTAAAACCGGCAAAATGATCTGAGAAAGATAATCTGTTTCTGTTTGAATTGTTAATTGGCAGATCTTTTCCCGAGTCGTGACTCGAAGGGTCCTCGATAAGACCCTTATTCATCGTCTGGAATCGTTTAAAGCCCTTTGAATAGTTTGTAGTTTGCACTGAAACTGTCTTTTGGACCTTGACCCGTTTGGTCCCCATTGAAGTCCATTATATGGAGAAAATCCTGGAATGTTTTCATCAAAAACCTTAATTTCTTTTCCACTGAAGAAAGAAAGATCTTGGATGACATGGGGGTGAGTAAATTATCAGCTACACCAGTAACAACTATTAATTAGCAGTAATAAGGAATTTAGTGGGGCAAAATTCATAGTTAATGACTAATCTAAAGTCTGGATTGTTATTATTGCAATGATGATTGTGTCAGATTTGAATATTTCTTTTCCTCATGCACTTGTGCTTGAGTTTAGTTTACACAGGTCTTGCGTTTGCCTGCTGTGGTTTAGCGTTCTGCATATATTTCACGACTAGCTGGTTATCGCGGGTCGGCGGCGCGAGTGAAGGCCCGTCATGCGCCGCTGCTTCACCGGGACGCTCATTATCACGGACAAACCAACTGTGTCTGCTGTGCCGGACGCCTGAAGTCCGGATAAAATACAGTAGTGTAGTGAACACACACTCACACCGAGTACAGTCAACTCCTGAGGGAGGAAATGTAAGATGGAGATACGCCATCAATCATCCTCGCATAACAAACATTAGACACTCTAAACATGCTGGGTCGTTTTAACCCAACTTTGGGTCAAATATGGACAAACCCAAAGGTTGGGTTAAAAATGTAATAATAAAAATTTAACCCAATGTCTGGGTTTGTCCATTTTTGACCCAAAGTTGGGTTAAAACAACCCAACCAAACCCAACCCAAGCATTTTTAGAGAGTTTCTCCTCAAAAAACGACTTTCAAAAACAAAAACATTTGCCTCGTTTAGAGTTTCATATCTAAACAATATCTCAAACTGTCGTAGGTTTATGGAGCTAAAATAGTCTTACAGATAATACATGATGCATAAATCATGGCGCTCAAAAGTTTGGGGTCGTGAGCCTATTTAATGTTTCTTAAAGTCTCTTCTGCTCTCCAAGGCTGCATTTATTTATTTTTAAAATTGTGAAATATTATTACAATTTAAAAACGCTGTTGTCTATGTGAATATATAATGAAGTGTAATTTATTATTGATAATCAATGCTGAATTTATCATCATCACTCCAGTCTTCAGGGTCACATGATCCTTCAGAAATCACTCTAATATGATGCTCAAGACATATTTATGATTATTATCAGTGTTGGAAACAGTTGATCCATGAACAATATTAATGTGTTTACTGTCCTTTCTGATGAATTTAATGCATCCCTCCTGAATGAAAGTATTCATTTCTTTCAACCTTTTGAATGGTAGTGTATGTATGCAAAAAAGGCAATTCGCCATACCAAAAGCTAATTCATATTCACAAAATATGATTTGCAAACGCACAATATGTTTGAATGTTGAATCTGCTTTTGTAAACCGTCGTGTGTGTGCATTGCTATGGATTTGTGCATGTCTATTTTGAGACTTTCCTTTAAGGCACAGATTTACAAAATAATATTTGTTGTTCTCTTCAGCCAATCAGATGTGCTCAATCATATCACGCAACTGTAACTACACCACAAGTGAGCATAAATGATTGAATAATGAGTATAAAAAGCACCTACGGCGAGGCGTGACCCTGCCCATCATCATGTCTCCGTTGTTTTGGTGCTGTTATTGTAACATCAAAAGCCTGGCGCTCACGAAGCCCTTTGAGACGTCGCGTATGAAAACAGGCTTTAACGCGCGGCGCTTTGCATCATCCATCATCTCGCTCACATTTGACTCCACGGTCCAAGAGGTTCGGCAATTAATAGAAAGTATCTTTCCGGAGGCTTCTTAAATGTCAAACCTGGACGTGAATGCTAATGGCGGTCTGCCGACAACAATCGAGTCGTTTATTTGTCCTTCTCAGGCGAAGTTTATTTATTTTTAATCAGGAAAAGCTTTCGGTAGCTTATTAGCGGCGTGCTAATCCATACGCCCCAGCGTGAAATGAGACTCGGTGGATCTGGGCCAAGCAAACACACGCAAGCTCATTTTCACATGTTTTGTCTCTCTGTCAGAGCCTATTTGCATAAAATCCAATTTTCCCACATGGAAAGCTTAGGCTATAATGGACGCTCAGGGCGGATATCGCGCTGAATGGGGCGGCTGATGCCGATTGTCCCATTTCAGAGTCAAAGAATCAAACAGAAGACATTCAATTTAGATTCGAAAAGGCTCGGGAAATAACCCAAGTGGAAAGTTCACTTCTGGAGAACATCATCAAAGTCTGAACGATCATTATTCATACTGTGTTGCGTCACAAAACCCACACTTTATCCGTGTCCTTGTTTCACTCTAAAAATGCTGGGTTGTTTTAACCCAACTTTGGGTCAAATATGGACGAACCCAAACGTTGGGTTAAAAACGTAATTAAAAAAATGTAACCCAATGGCTTGGTTTGCCCATATTTGACCCAAAGTTGGGTCGAAACAACCCAGCATTTTTAGAGTGACGCAAGACTGATTTTATATTGTTTCTATGTTGATTCAAAGGTAAATAAGTGATTTGATTATGGTTGAAATTATATTAATTTTATGACCATGCACTCTAAAAAAATGCTGGGTTGTTTTAACCCAACTTTGGGTCAAATATGGACGAACCCAAATGTTGGGTTAAAAATGTAATAAAAAAAATTAACCCGATGGCTGGGTTTGGCATTTGACCCAAAGTTGGGTCGAAACAACCCAAGCAGTTTTTAGAGTGTACATGTTACATAAGACTGATTTTATATCGCTTCTATGCTAATTCAGAGAAAATTATACTAAAATTACATTGATTTTATGACCGTACACTCTTAAAAATGCTGGGTTGTTTTAACCCAAATTTGGGTCAAATATGGACAAACCCAAATGTTGGGTTAAAAACATAATTAAAAACTTTAACCCAATGGCTGGGTTTGTCCATATTTGACCCAAAATTGGGTTAAAACAACCCAGCATTTTTTTAGAGTGTGATTTTATATTGTTTCTATGTTGATTCAAAGGTAAATAAGTGATTTGATTATGGTTGAAATTATATTGATTTTATGACCATGCACTCTAAAAAAATGCTGGGTTGTTTTAACCCAAGTTTGGGTCAAATATGGACAAACCCAAATGTTGGCTTAAAATGCAATTTTAAAAAAATGCACAGTTGAAAGTGAAATTTGAAATTACATTTTTAACCCAACATTTGGGTTTGTCCATATTTGACCCAAATTTGGGTTCAAACAACCCAGCATTGTTTAGAGTGTATTGATTGTTGAAATAACATTATTTCAGGGTGCAAACCTGATGAAATACCAATGTTAAATTTCAATATTGATTCAATGATCTTCTGGTTAATGCATTAATTTGTGTCCTCTTTACACATTACGTGTGGTTAATGATTACTACAGTAAATTATGCATAATTACATGGATTTAATGTAAACCAAACCCTAATCCTAACCATACAGTGGGGTTGTTTGTTTATCAATCAATCATTTACCTCCATATCAGCATCACAGGTTGTATTATTGGCAAACTCAAGAGTAAATTAATTAAAAAATAATCATAATGACAATAATAATTGTATACAATGATTTAAAGATATTGACTTCACAAAGAAATAATGCAAACATTTTAAATAAATAAATATAACGTCACACTTTAAAATCTAAAACCTGCTGGGTTGTTTTAATCCAACGTTGGGTCAAATATGGACAAACCCAGCCATTGGGTTACATTTTTGAATTACATTTTTAACCCAACATTTGAGTTTGTCCATATTTGACCAAAATTTGGGTTAAAACAATCCAGCATTTTTAAAGTGCAATAAACTAATATCTGTGCATTTCTGAATTAAAATGTTGTGCAATATCATTTAAAGAAGGCCATGCAAATAAATCAAGGAACACTTAATTAAGTCTTGAGTGACCAATTCCACATCTATTATACAAAGTCTGGTCATTTATGTTTCCAAAATGTCCATTTTTACCAGGAACATGTTGTTAATTAATATAACTCAGTCCTTAAATGTAGAGTTACTGTACACCGTAACAAGGACACCTTAAAATAAAGCGTAACCCAGAATCCGAATTGCCGTATCTCATTATAAATCCTAATCCAGTGGGATTTTAGCGCACACACCAGGTGATATTTACCGAATGGAGGTATTTCAGAGTGTTTCTCTCCCACGAGACGGATAATCCTCACAGAATCCGTCGTCTCCTACGCACTCGTCTAAAATTAAAGAGAAACCTTGGCACTGAGGTCGAATCAAACGTCAGAATCACACACACACACACACCATTAGAGAAACAACACCATCAGACCCGGTGACGTCCCACAGGTGTAGGTAAACAACTCACGCAAAAAGATAAATGAGCCACGGACCGGGTGACCAGAGACATTTATCATCCGGAGTCGTGTTTATGATCCGATAAAGGTCATTCACAACTGAGGTGAAGATACAGCACGAGTTTGACTGATTCCAAATTATAACAGCCAATCAGAAAGGATTTGATGTTGGGCCAATGAGATTTCACAGTAGGCGGGGCTAAAGCACCATAATAATCAACCATAATCCTGTAAAACCTAATGAGTTAGTTCAACTCAAACCGTACGAGGAAACCGATTGACTTAAATCATTTAAGTTCATTAACTCAAACAATTTAAGCATAAAAAAATATTTGATTTGTTTCCAAGTAACTCAATAACTTATTGTTAAGATAACTTGGGTAAATAAAGTTAATAGTACTAATCAGTTACTATAACTTAAATCTATGAAGTACACTGTAAACCTGAATAAGTTGGCAGAACTCAAATCACTTTTAATAGTATAAACTTAGTTAATCTGCTGATGTAGTAAATGCTAACATATTAGAAACAGTGTGTTATAAGCTCTTACAAGCACAGAAGCACTTCCTGTATGAGCGTAATAATATAAAGGGATGATTTGCTCTCAAATCAAGCTGAATGCACCACTCGTCACCATGATGGTAACTATCCTAAAGCCAACATTAACAGAAACTCTTCTAAATTAGCATAACAAAACATTAATCACTACTAAATCTCACACTTAACATTAATCTTACACAAAAAAACATTATATTACACTTAATTTTAGCATTTACACTCTCTTTCGAGTGCCATCGGCAAAGCATGCTGGGAAATAGATATCCCAGATGTTTCACTTAAACTTAAGTTCGTCTAAATTAAAATAAATAATTTCATAAAACTCAAAACAGTTCAGTTTAGTTAAAATATATCAGTTCTGTGAACTTGAAAGAAAACAGAAAGTGCTAAATACTCATAAAAAATTAATTTGACTGAACTAATTAAAGTTTGTCCAACTCAAACCAATACATTATTTTGACCGTTAGGAGTTCCCATCCCTTTTTATGACGTCATCATGCCTGGTTAGGGCACAAATTGAGATTTTTTTCGAATGAATTCAATCTTAGATATAGGAGCACCGTGGAGAACATTGTAATTCTCTTTTTAAAGTCCCACAGCAAATTGCTTTTGTCAGTCAGTGCTACGGCTATTAGCACAGCGCTGACATCTTAAGCCCTGTGTGTAAACAGAGCCGGCGATCGAGCCCAGAGCGAGCACAGAGGAGGAGAACACCTTCTAGACATCGCTTTGTTAAATAAGAGAAGAGAAGGAGAAGCACATCAAAGTCTCAAGAACAAATTGAGATGCTGGAGTGCAGGGCGCCCGTGGAGAACAGGAGAGGAAGACCCGTGTGGTGTCACTGACCCAGATTAATATCATCTTTTATGACTAGTGACTGGTCAACCCATGGGGTTTGAGGTGTTTCTGGGGTCCTTGACATTTTCAGTTGTGCCTAAACATTGGGGCTGGGTAATAAATATCGATTTCTCGATATTAATCGATTCTCATTTTTACGAACCGATATCGATTTTTAAATCTCGAGAATCGATTAGTCGTCCTGTTTCATTTGAATGAATGGAACATTGTATCGCACCCAAAAAAAATCGCAATAATCTTTGTCCTTTTTTACTATTGATATGAAACAAAGTATCAATTTTCAAATTCCGTCCATTTCTTTTGAAATTCAAAAACATAAATAGCATTTTGGCGCTGTGAGATCGCTCTAGAGCAGCTCAAGAGAAGCAGCAGCGCTGATCTCTCTTCCGGCTTAATAATACCAGTCACAGCGCCAAATAAACATGAATGAGCATCTGAAAGTGTGTTAAAAGATTGAGTAAAACTTATCGAAATCCGGATCATGACACATTGATTCACTCAATCAGCGTTTCAACCGTGGAAAGACGTCAGTTAAACAGCTTGTAATCAATGGATCGTCATATTTACCTCAGAAAACCCACATAAACTCGTTAGTCAGTAGGGTTGGGTATCGTTTGAATTTGAACGATTCTGATTCCGATTCCTTGTTTCGATTCCGGTTCCTAAAGATTCTCGATTACGATTCTTTTAAGAGGCAGGGTCAAAAAAGTTTTGCTAACCTTGCTAACCAACGGTCTTTCTGAAGGAAATACTCCTTTCTAAAGGGAAATACTCCTTTTGTCACAAACTTTGCATTTTGCCGAGATTTTGTTATTTTTAGAAAAGTGAAGCCACACTTTGGACCGCTGACGTAAGCTACTCATGTTCGACTCACGCGGTTATGTCAACACTTCCGGTAGACGCTTCTTCATTGGTGTTGTTCAGCGGTTTCTTCTTCCGCTCGGCGGACTGTGAATATCGAAACTAGGAATCGAAATTTTAACTTTTGAACGATTCCGGGAAAAACGAAAAGTTAGTCCCAGTTCCAATCGATACTCGATTCTCCATACCCAACCCTATTAGTCAGCTACAAAAAATAACTCTAGAGAGGAGCATTTTGCTAAATATATACACCATATTACATATGCATTATAATCTTAATGTTCTTCAATATTTAATGCATATTTGAATAAATCTGGCGAGTTTTTATGACAGCCACCATTTAAATGTTTATATTTCATATAATCTTCTTATTTTAAAAATAAATAAAAGTGTAATTTAAGTGTTTGTATAGCTACAGAACAGTTCATTATGACCTTCATATTAGGCTAATGAAGCCTATAGGCTACAACTAGACTCCCATAGTTTACAGCATTAGTTAAGAGATTTGATTTCCTTTGAGAAAAAATGGCATTTATTGTAACTGATATCCAAAATAATCAATATTGAATCGAATCGAATTGCAAGCTTGTGAATCGAAATGGAATCGAATTGTGAAATTTGTCTCAACACCCAGCCCTAGTAAACATATTAAACGACAAAGGTGTAATAACGCTCTATTTAGCACAAACAGGGCTACCGTAATATGTGAGCGACATGTATGTGCATGTTTGTATTTTTGAGTAATTGTTTATGCATGGTTATGAAAATAACGAAAACTTAAAATTTTCTGAAATAAGGCGACAAAACACACTACACTCTAAAAAATGCTGGGTTGTTTTAACCCAACTTCAGGGTCAAATATGGACTAACCCAGCCGTTGGGTTAAATTTTTACATTACATTTTTAACCCAACATTTCGGGTTTGTCCATATTTGACCCAAAATTGGGTTAAAAAAACCCAGCAATTTTTTTAGAGTGTAGATATGTGTCCACAAGGCTTTTGACTAATGGATGTTGATCTGAAAATCATCATGCCTAATACATTGATTTAAATTTTGTAAAACACTTTTTGTAACGTTTAAGGGAGAAGTAAAGTTTTTTTATCCCCAATTAACTATATCAGCACATATTTTGTGAGAGGATCGGCTGTGAATACGTCCAGGCCCGGGAAACGAAGGATGTGTGTGTGTAGGACTCTTTCGAAGAAGCCTTTGAATTGGGACAGCTGTGATGCGTTTGGCCCTCGAATCCAGCCTTCAAATTGGGACGCAGTGTTTGGATGTCGTCCTTATCTGACCCATATGTTTCTGATCTTGGAGACTCTCCTAATGAACAGATGAGTTGCATAAGGTGTGTTTGATTACGAAGAGGATTCGTTCCTTATTCCCTATTCCCAACATCACTCAGTTTATAGAGAGCCTGAATCCCTCTCCTCCGCTTCCGACTCATAGGACCTTATTTCGGAAAAAAAAAAATGTATTGAGACAACTTATCTTTTTATTCCGACTGAACGGTGCCCTGAATTACACATATGATGTTTGTTGATTTAAAACATAATTATGACAGTCAAGAAAGTCGCAGTTCGTCATAAAACAGAAGAGAAACATTTAGTTTTATGTGAAAATCGGGAGATGAACTACATCTCCCAGAAGCGAAACAACGAGCGAGATTCGGTGCTTGTGTGTGTGCACGTTACCATTATAACGTAAGACTATAGAAACAATGACAGACGTTAGTTTCAGTAAAGTTAGCTTCAGTAAAGTTAGCTTCAGTAGAGTTAGCTTCAGTAGAGTTAGCTTCAGTAGAGTTAGCTTCAGTAGAGTTAGCTTCAGTAAAGTTAGTTTCAGTAGAGTTAGCTTCAGTAAAGTTAGCTTCAGTAGAGTTAGCTTCAGTACAGTTAGGTTCAGTAGAGTTAGGTTCAGTAGAGTTAGCTTCAGTAAAGTTAGCTTCAGTAAAGTTAGTTTCAGTAGAGTTAGCTTCAGTAGAGTTAGCTTCAGTAAAGTTAGCTTCAGTAGAGTTAGGTTCAGTAGAGTTAGCTTCAGTAAAGTTAGCTTCAGTAAAGTTAGTTTCAGTAGAGTTAGTTTCAGTAGAGTTAGCTTCAGTAAAGTTAGCTTCAGTAGAGTTAGCTTCAGTAGAGTTAGCTTCAGTAAAGTTAGTTTCAGTAGAGTTAGGTTCAGTAAAGTTAGCTTCAGTAAAGTTAGCTTCAGTAGAGTTAGCTTCAGTAAAGTTAGCTTCAGTAAAGTTAGCTTCAGTAAAGTTAGCTTCAGTAGAGTTAGCTTCAGTAAAGTTAGCTTCAGTAAAGTTAGCTTCAGTATAGTTAGCTTCAGTACAGTTAGCTTCAGTAAAGTTAGCTTCAGTAGAGTTAGCTTCAGTACAGTTAGCTTCAGTAGAGTTAGCTTCAGTAGAGTTAGCTTCAGTAGAGTTAGCTTCAGTAGAGTTAGCTTCAGTAGAGTTAGCTTCAGTAGAGTTAGCTTCAGTACAGTTAGCTTCAGTAGAGTTAGCTTCAGTAGAGTTAGCTTCAGTACAGTTAGCTTCAGTAGAGTTAGCTTCAGTAGAGTTAGCTTCAGTAGAGTTAGCTTCAGTAAAAGTTAGCTTCAGTATAGTTAGCTTCAGTAAAGTTAGCTTCAGTAGAGTTAGCTTCAGTAGAGTTAGCTTCAGTAAAGTTAGCTTCAGTAAAGTTAGCTTCAGTTTAGTTAGCTTCAGTAGAGTTAGCTTCAGTAGAGTTAGCTTCAGTAAAAGTTAGCTTCAGTATAGTTAGCTTCAGTAAAGTTAGCTTCAGTAGAGTTAGCTTCAGTAGAGTTAGCTTCAGTAAAGTTAGCTTCAGTAAAGTTAGCTTCAGTTTAGTTAGCTTCAGTAAAGTTAGCTTCAGTAGAGTTAGCTTCAGTAGAGTTAGCTTCAGTAGAGTTAGCTTCAGTAAAGTTAGCTTCAGTATAGTTAGCTTCAGTAGAGTTAGCTTCAGTAAAGTTAGCTTCAGTAAAGTTAGCTTCAGTTTAGTTAGCTTCAGTAAAGTTAGCTTCAGTAGAGTTAGCTTCAGTAGAGTTAGCTTCAGTAGAGTTAGCTTCAGTAAAGTTAGCTTCAGTATAGTTAGCTTCAGTAAAGTTAGCTTCAGTTTAGTTAGCATCAGTAAAGTTAGCTTCAGTAAAGTTAGCTTCAGTATAGTTAGCTTCAGTAAAGTTAGCTTCAGTAAAGTTAGCTTCAGTAAAGTTAGCTTCAGTAGAGTTAGCTTCAGTAAAGTTAGCTTCAGTAAAGTTAGCTTCAGTTTAGTTAGCTTCAGTAAAGTTAGCTTCAGTAGAGTTAGCTTCAGTAGAGTTAGCTTCAGTAGAGTTAGCTTCAGTAAAGTTAGCTTCAGTATAGTTAGCTTCAGTAAAGTTAGCTTCAGTAAAGTTAGCTTTAGTAGAGTTAGCTTCAGTACAGTTAGCTTCAGTAAAGTTAGCTTTAGTAGAGTTAGCTTCAGTAGAGTTAGCTTCAACAAAGTTAGCTTCAGTAGAGTTAACTTCAGTAAAGTTAGCTTCAGTAAAGTTATCTTCAGTAAAGTTAGCTTCAGTAAAGTTAGCTTCAGTAGAGTTAGCTTTAGTAGAGTTAGCTTAAGTAAAGTTGGCTTCATTAGAGTTAGCTTCAGTAAAGTTATCAGAAGCCGTAAATGCAACTGCTTATTCTTTAATGTTGGGTTTATCAAAGTGATATGCAAATAACAGTTGATAAATGAGATAAATGAGAAAAACAACATCATTTGGTTCCTTTTCATAAGATTTTGTGGAATACTGTTTAAGACTCACAGCATATTAAGGAATGCAAATTCTGAAGCCGTTCGTTAGTTTCCCAGTGTCCTTTGAGCAGATTAACCAATCAGACGCTCTTATCCACAATCCACTCCTCACAAACTCATAACAACACAACTGATTTCACCATATTAACTTGTTGACTTTGAGCAACAGAAACAGGTCTGTGATCAGTGTAATCACGAGCACACGACGCACGTGTCGAAGTCTCTCTTCAAACGGCTCGTCTAAAGCACTCGCTGAGGCTTTGCTGTTCTGTGAAATCATTATCTGCTCATAATCTGCAGGATTAGACGTGTGGATTCAAGATCTCGCTCTTGTAATAAAACTCTCTCCGCTGCATTGCTTTAGCCGAGGATATTTTTGTGTTAAAGCGGCGTATTGATGTGTTAAAGCGTGTTTTATGTAGAACAGGATTACAGATAAGAAGATTTGTAGTTTCTAGAGTTTCGTACGGCAAACACACTAAATTCATCCCGATTGAAATTCACAGACTTGCCATCGTGTTTCGGCTTCCTTTGAATTTCCTTTTTTTTATCTTTTTTTTTTCTTTTGAAGAGGTGGAAATCTTGATATGTTTCACTTTGGCAGTGTGGAAGAGAGTAAATTACACCTACAGCTCACTGAAAACACCATGAAAACCTGACATGTTTGCAGAACACCATAATTACTGGATTGGTACACTTCATTCCTTCAGTTTCACTTCACACTCGTGCCCACACACACACAAAAGCATATGTGTATGAATGTAAAATGGCACTGGCGGGAACATTACGCACATCGCCGTTACAAGAGCATGTAAAAGCATTTATTCAGTTCTCGGATCTGGTGTTATAAAGCGATTGCATCACCATCAAACACTATATTTATAAAGCCTCCAAACATTTGCCCAAGATGTCCATGTCTTTCTTTCTTCAGTCGAAAAGAAATTAAGGTTTTTGATAAAAACATTCCAGGATTTTCTCCATATAATGGACTTCAATGGGAACCAAACGGTTCAAGGTCCAAAAGACAGTTTCAGTGCAAACTGTTCAAAGGGCTTTAACCCTTTACCTGTCACCCCCCTTTTTGATAATTGACATTAAAATGCACTATACAAACTTAAATGGTTGTAATTCAAGAATTCTTTGGAATATAGACCTAAGTTTGGTCTTGTTTTAAAGAAAACAATCAGCAGATTATTACTAAAGTGAAAGCACTTCAAAAAGTAAGAAAAAGTTATGGAAGTTATAATTTACAGTAAATCAAATATAATTTATTAATATATAATTTTAATATGAAATAAATAGTTTACAAAATATGTTTTACTGTAAAATTACTATAAAATGAAAGCTATATATCTAACCAAGTTGTGTTCCAAATTTGAAGTTGATAACACAAAAATTGAAGTTCCCATGAGATTTTGTTTAGGCGTAGTACCAAAAATAGCCACCGGGTGCCATTGAATTCCATTGAATTTAATTGTATGAATTTTCCCATAACAAATTAATAAATTTCTATCCAAATATCACTTCAGTCACCTTGAGACTCAGACCTTTCTGACAATATGTGTTTTGTCAAGATTAGAAAAGGTTTTCATAATAAATTATGAAAGATGATGCCCAAAAGGGGAGGGGCCTAATAAAAAAATACCGTTTCTATGGTAACGCAACGTCCAATTTCAAAACGGTTTTCACAGGATGAATTCTGAGTTCGAAAGCTTTCACATGATACCTAATTTTTGATAACTACTAAAATATGTGATATAATAATATATATATATATATATATATATATATATATATATATTACTTTTTAGAGGACTTCTTACCTTACTTTTTAAAATATAAATTTATCTTTTTTATTGACAAATACTAATTATTTAATTAATTAGTTTTATAATGAACTTTTAGCACTAAAAACCAAAGTTTCAATTATTAAAAGTGTGTGCGTCGACTTTTTGTGACAAAGCTCAGAAACTCCTGTAATGACGCCGATTTTTTTGAGGCGCACTCTTGTCATAAATTCATATATTACTGTTCATTCATAATTTGTAAGAAGAAAAAACAGGCCAAAAATATCTATTTAGGAGTCTTAGACCTTTTCAACGATATTGTCATGACTACACTAGGATTTAATAGTAATATAGTGAAGTACAGTTAGATTGCCCGTATACGGGCAAGTGACAGTTAAGGGCTTTAAACGATTCCAGACGATGAATAAGGGTCTTATCAAGCGAAACGATCGCTCATTTAATAAATAAATAACAAAGTTTAAGTTTTATAAGCTCAAATGCTCGCCTTGCTCGATGCACGTTCGTGACTCTCCTTCGAACTCGTTCATCAAAACGAACGAATCTTTTCCCGAGTCAACTCGTTCATTTGGTTCGTTGAATGAACCAAATTACACGAAAAAAAGATTCGTTCAAAAAAGATTTTGCACAAAATGTGATGTCAAAAATGTTGTTTCTGAAAGTTCTGAAAACGTCGTTCCTGTAAACGAAGTGACATGTTTCCTCTGCGGCCTAAAAATACACACACACACACACACACACACACACACACCTGTGCCTGCGATCCAGATCCGCTCCTGCTGTAAGTGGAGACGCTGCCCTCGCCGTTTGTTCACTTCAAACCACTTAACACTCGAGCAGGAGTCACTAACCCACGAGTGATGCGGAGGCGGGTAATCGCTAACAAACAGCCTCTCGTCGTGTGTGTGTGTGTGTGTGTGTGTGTGTGTGGAGGAGAGCTCAGTCGTCTACAACAGCGCTGACAGAGATCAGAAACAACCATCGATAAAGCGTTTCAAACACGACCTAACCAACCGTCCAGCACACACAGAGCCACACACACCAACATGATCAACACACTTTATTTCTTACAACCCTGTGTAAATGACACATTATTACTTTCATAAATGAAGCAGAATCCTCGTTTTTACATTTACACTTCACATAGCAGAGATGCTATTATCTAAAGAAACATAACAGCCGTAATCCACTGCTAATGCTAATATCCACACTCGTCCATGTGGACATATGCGTGACCAGCCCTCGAGACCTTCAAAATCTTTTATCCGTCGGGCTCTACAACAAACTAAATAAATGAAGACAATAATTGCATTTCGTTTAAATAAATGACTTAATAAACTAGTTAAAGAAAGAGAGGAAGAATGAAAGACTGAATGAATGAATGAATGAAAGCCTGACGCCGGTAGACTGTGTTTTGTTGACGGATTGATCAGAACTGATATTTCCTCAGACCGGGAGCGTTTAAACTCTCTGTTTAATACAGATATCACACTTTAAACAGTGTTTACTAATTAATGCTCGAATTATTATTCTGAACGATGAAACCCCGATTGCTTCTCTTTAATTGACGAAACAGTTGCAGAAGATTTCTGAGAGCGAGTTAAAGCGGAGAGTCGAGGTCATCAGCGGCTGCTTTAACACAGATAACAAGCTCTTTCTTTCAGCGTCTCAGCGCATATGCAAACCTCAGAAGATCAGAACTGTGTTCCAGCGCTGGTTATGATTAGCCGCGAGCGTAGATCACAGAGGAAATCTGTCCAATCTCTCAGTTCTGCCAGAAACAAACTCGCATGAAGGCAAAAGTCCACTGTGGAGATCAATCTTTGATATTTTTAATATCCGTGTGATTGTTGGTTAAGTAGTTTATGTTGCATTACACACATTCAACGCAGAACTGTTGAAGACAAGCTCTCTCTCTCTCTCTATGTGTGTGTGTGTGTGTGTGTGTGCGCGCCAGTCAACACTGCGAAGAGAGTGTGTTAATCACAGGAGGAACACTGGCAACACAATGAAAATTATTACAAATAAAATAAATATGCATGATTAATTTAATAGTTATTTTATTTTTAATATGTATATTATGAAAACAATCATTAAAATTATATATATATATATATTTGATAAAATATAAAAATATTTGTTTTAATAAAAGTATGTTTATGTACACTCTAAAAATGCTGGGTTGTTTTAACCCAACTTTGGGTCAAATATGGACACACCCAAACGCTGGGTTAAAAATGTAATAACAAAACTTTAACCCAATGGCTGGGTTAGTCCATATTTGACCCAAAGTTGGGTTAAAACAACCCAGCAATTTTTCGAGTTGTTTTAGAGATATATATAGTCATTTTATAAAATAAAATGTTTATTAAAAACATATATGTTTTTAATAAACATTTTATTTTATAAAATTACTACACATATATATATATAATATAGTATATATATATATTATATATAAAATAATTACTATTTAATAATAAATAATTATTAATTCATAATTATTAATATTTTATCTAGCTAAAATAATTACTTTTATAAAATAAAGATATAAATATAAATATATAAAAAATACTATTTAATATAAATAATTACTAATTAATAATTATTAATATTTTATCTATATAAAATAATTAATTTTATAAAATAAAGATATAAATATAAATAAAGATGTTAAATCTAATAAGAACAATTTAACAATTATATATATATATATATATATATATATATATATTTATGTTATTTATCATATTTATTTTATAAAATTCATTTGCATTCATTTTTATAAAATTTGAAACTATTAAGAGATTATTTAAAACAAAAATTCTCAAATAAAATAGTAGTTAAAATATGAAATATGTATATTTAAGATTTTTTTCAAAAATCTAAAATATCTAAATTATTATTAAAAATACATATATTTTCTATAAAACAATGATTAATGTATATATAATGTAATATAAGAGCATTTCCTCCAAGAAAACAGTGTAGTGTTTGGAGCCTGAGTGTATTCAGCATCACAGTAATAATGCTTGTTAATGCGTTCACAAGCTCAAGGCTCTGTAGTTAATGTGTGTCATAAAGCTTCATTTCGCACGCAAGCAAACATTTAGTCCCGACAATTTACTGCAGGCTTTTCATAGCTGTCAATTAGAGCGTCCACCAGGTGAGATAATACTGGGCGATTGCACACTCATTATGCTAAATTAAATTATTCTCATCAACTGAGATCCTCAGGCTGTCCTGCAGTGAATAATGGAGTCGAGCCCGAGGGCCGCGGGGCCAGAGTCAGCGGTAATGACCGGGGACCGGGAGAATCCCAGGATGAGGAATAAGCCGAGCACGTCCCTGCTGACACGTGATTAATGGACACACACTTTCACTGCATCCAACGCTCCAGCAAATAATCACACTGAAGCATCGCAAACTCCAGCTTTTGGCTTGTTAGTGAGTTTCTGACATCACAAATGACCTTGTAACCAATCAGATCAACCTGTGATCGCCAATCGGCTGGAGATGTGGTCGGCTCATTTGCATATTCATATAACCACACATACTAAATGAGGCAAGGGTGTCGAATTACTTGCAAGATTTTTTGAGCCATGAAGAAGGAAAAGTAACGTTTAAATGTGTAATTTTGGTGCTCAAAGATGAGCTTTAAGGGATGAAGTGATTGACTACGGGGGGACTCTAAGGAAATCAGTGTGTTTATGCACTGATGTAATCTGGATCTGGTTTATTTGATTTGAGAGCGGGTTTATCGGGGTCAGGACTGTAAAACTAAGTGCTTCCCACATTTCTGCTTTGAAACCCTTCAGATTATACCAGACGAACACTTTAACAAGTTTTTGATTGTTCACTTTATTCAGTCCACTTTAGACTAAGTGACTTTACAACTACAAGTTGAATAACTCTCAGTAGAGTATTAGTAGACTTTCTTATTAATATCTGAATTTATAACTCTTTATTTTGATGCTCCCCAACAGATATTCTACTAACTATAAGTAACTTTGCAACTACAAGTGAACTTATTCTCTGAATCGTCCAATCATTTTAAGCCAAAGTGGGGATCAACTTAGAACAAAATGCTATGATATGATATATTTGGGTCTTTTTCGAAACATTCCCCAAATGGGATTCTTCTGGGATTTTGCTTTTCTTACTTAGGACATATTGTGGATACAAAATCAGTTGAGTGTGTTTCTGTTGCAATTTGTTCAACCTTTTTATGCTAAAACATAACCAGCACCATCAGATCACCTTTTCTATTTGTTCATCTGGCTTTTATAACTCGGGTACAGCAGCCAAACAAAATCCCAACTTTGGGTCAAATATGGACAAACCCAAACGCTGGGTTAAAAATGTAATAACAAAAATTTAACCCAATGGCTGGGTTAGTCCATATTTGGGTTCAAACAACCCAGCAAATTTTTAGATTGTATGTTTTTAATAAACATTTTATTTTATAAAATTACTATATATATATATTGTATATAATAAATAATGACTATTTACTAATTATTAATATTTTATCTATATAAAATCATTACTTTTAAAAAATAAAGATATAAATATAAATATATAAAAAATTACTATTTAATATAAATAATTACTAATTAATAATTATTAATATTTTATCTATATAAAATAATTACTTTTATAGAATAAATATATAAATATAAATATATAAAAAATTACTATTCAATATAAATAATTACTAATTAATAATTATTAATATTTTATCTATATAAAATCATTACTTTTATAAAATAAAGATATAAATATAAATAAAGATATTAAATCTATAATTCTATTTGTTCATCCGGGTACAGTAGCCAAACAAAATCTAAAGTCAATGATTTATGGGTCAAGGGCCCAACCAAAATAAACACTGATCACCATAACGGTGACTTAAAATTACGGTTCTGACTGTTAACATCAAGTGTCTTCAATATTGGCAATAAAAAAAATAAAGACTTCTTAATTCATTTTTGACATTTGTCTGTAATTCAGAGATTTTTGTCTAAAAATGTTTTTTTTTGTATGTGCAAATTTTACTCATTTGAAATAGTTAACGTTTAAGGAAATAATTTGATTAATTATTACTCAATTCTAATTTGTTAAATTTAATTAATAATATTGCTTGTAATCTGTTTGATTAATTATATATAGCGTATTTATTTTTGCAGTGCAGTCTACTAATACTCTAATGAGAGTTTGTTGACATGTAGTTGCTTATCTAGTTACTTGTAGTTAGATGAATGTCTAAAGTGCACTATTGAAATAAAGTAAAAACTGATGAGAGATGAGACAGTTATTTTCCGTGGTAATCCACATGGCGATTGATAAACTGATAATGCACCCTGAGGGATTGCAGGAAACACATGAGAAGGAGAGCGAGAGCGAGCGCTCGGCCTCGAGTCAGACTGACGGCTGATAAAGATTGGGTTGTCAGCGCACAGAACGGCCCGTTACACACACCTCATTCCCTCGACACACACACCGCCGCTCAGATACAAACACACTGCAATTTTACACCTCGCCTTCCTTCGCTGTTCTCACACGACCTGCAATTAAGCACTTCGTCATTACGTGTGTTTGACTCTGAGCGTAACTCTTCAATCTGCCAGTCAGAGGCAGTTGTCAGTCTAAATGTGTGTGTGTGTGTACACAATATAAACACAGGTTTCTGGGAACAAATAGACCTTTGTGGAGGACGTACAGCACTGCTTGGGTGAATGGATAACACTCACACATCAAGAGAAAACAATAAGGGGGCGGAGATGGGTAGGATAAGGGGTGGGGTTAGGGATAAGGGGCGGAGATGGGTAGGATTAGGGGTGGGGTTAGTGATCAAGGGGCGGAGATGGGTAGGATTAGGGGTGGGGTTAGGGATAAGGGGGTGGAGATGGGTAAAATAAGGGGTGGGGTTAGGGATAAAGGGGCGGAGATGGGTAGCATTAGGGGTGGGGTTAGGGATCAGGGGGTGGAGATGGTAGGATAAGGGGTGGGGTTAGGGATAAAGGGGCGGAGATGGGTAGCATTAGGGGTGGGGTTAGGGATCAGGGGGCGGAGATGGGTAGGATTAGGGGTGGGGTTAGGGATAAGGGGGTGGAGATGGTAGGATAAGGGGTGGGGTTAGGGATAAGGGGGTGGAGATGGGTAGGATTAGGGGTGGGGTTAGGGATAAGGGGGCAGAGATTGTAGGATAAGGGGTGGGGTTAGGGATCAGGGGGCGGAGATGGGTAGGATTAGGGGTGGGGTTAGGGATAAGGGGGTGGAGATGGTAGGATAAGGGGTGGGGTTAGGGATAAGGGGGTGGAGATGGGTAGGATTAGGGGTGGGGTTAGGGATAAGGGGGCAGAGATTGTAGGATAAGGGGTGGGGTTAGGGATCAGGGGTGGAGCTGGGTAGGATTAGGGGTGGGGTTAGTGATCATGGGGCGGAGATTAGGTATATATAAGGTGGAAGGAGTTGGATCTGGATTTCTTGTTCTGCAGTGAGGACCAGCTCAGAGCGAGGGCATGTTTAATGGATTACTGTGTGCTTAATTAACTAATAATCCTCCAGTCTCCAGGCGTTCACAGTCGTTTGTTCTGAGCTTCGGGCCGAGCTGATTACAAACACGACTATTCCATAATCAGCTCGGAGACACAAACACAGAAGTAACCCCTGCATGCTAACAGGATTAATGACACCTTTCCAAACACAAATCCGAGTCCGGCTTTATTCCTTCATCTGTCCTCGCCCACGCGAGTCTCACGAGTCTGGACGAGACTAACCGAAGGCCATCGAGAAATCTCCATCACATTAGTCCACCCAAGTCTAAAACTTTACTTGACACACACCCTGACGAGCGCAGGCTTCCAGCGAACCCTCGTCCCAGCACACACTCCATTCAAATCCAGAAATCACACACACCGAGAGCAATGCATACTGATACTCCTCTTACTGTCCAGGGGTGTCTTTTCCTCAGGAATCTGTTTGATTGAGTTTGATATTGTATTACAGGCAGATGATTGACTCATCATACACACTCTTGTGTTTCAAATGACTTTTCTTCCTCAGTCGAACCCAAAAGGAGATGTTTAACTGGATGTTCATGCTGAAATATGGGTTGAGAGACAGTGAATTATGACAGAACTCTAGTTTTTTGCGGTAATATAAAATATTTCAATCATGCAGCTTAACTTCTTGGCTAAATATGTGTTTTTGTCAATTTTTAATGATGTGAAACCACTAAGAGGACTTTTACGTACATTCAATCCAAAGCATTAAGTGAAATATAATGCAATATATATTTTGTTTCAAATACTGTAGATGCCAAGGCAACATCTAATATTGTTTAGTTTAAGCTCAAGTATTTAAAATTACTAGTTAGTATAGTAAATTTAAATTACTAAATTACTAAAAAAAATAGTAAATTACTAAAACAGAAAATAAAAATTATAGAAATTTAAATAATAGCTTTCAGTTCATGTTCCTGTGATGATTCCAATCACGTCCAGTCCTACTGTAATCTGTTCCCCACTGTCTGTCCTGTTTCACTATCAAATACCGCACATTATTATCATTCATCATTATTAGTAAAATAATGCATGTGCGCAAACACAAGCTCTCACAACAAATAAATCCATTCATTTAGCATTAATTCACAGGATCTGACAGGCGACAGCAAACGCCTGCAGCTCTTCCTCATTCAGCATTAATGTGATTACTGTAAATGATGATCTCATAACACGAGGTGCTTCAGTGCCGATCCCTCAATCTATCAGCATGGATGGACTGGTTAACAATTTTGTAATATTTCACCTTGTATTAAGAGTGATTGTTTTTTTTGTTTTTTTTTTTTGATAAATGCAATATTTTTTGTGTTATTTAAATTGTATCGTGAATGATTTAAGGGTAAAGAGGCCAACTAAAACGAACACTAATCACCATAATGGTGACTTAAAATTATTATTTTTACGTGATTCTGCTTGTTAACGTCAGGTGTCTTCAATGTTGGCAATAAAAAATAAAGACTTCTTAATTCCTCTTTGACGCCTGTCTGTTATTCAGATATTTCAGTTAAAAAAATTACTCATTTTAAATGGTTAACTTTTAAGGAATTAATTTGATTAAGTTTAACTCAATTCTAATTTGTTACATTTAATTAATAATATTCCTTGTAATCTGCTGCCACAATTTTATTGAGTAGATATACACTCTCAGAAAAAAAGGTCCAAAAGCTGTCACTGGGGCTGTACCTTTTCAAAAGGTACACTTTAGTACCCAAAGGCTGCATATTGGTACCTTAGTGGTACATATTAGCACCTAAAATGTACATATTAACACCTTAAATGTACATATTACCACCTAAAATGTGCATATTACCAACTAAAATGGTCATATTAGCTCATGAAATGGATATATTAGCACCTAAAATGTACATATTAACACCTAAAATGTACATATAACCAACTAAAATGGTCATATTAGCTCATGAAATGGATATATTAGCACCTAAAATGTACATATTAACACCTAAAATGTACATATAACCAACTAAATGGACATATTGGCTCATAAAATTGACATATTAGCACCTAAAATGTACATATTAACACTTAAAATGTACATATTAGCACCTCAAACGTACATATTAGCACCTAAATGTGCATTATACCAACTAAAATTTACATATTAGCTCATGAAATGTACATATTAACACCTTAAATGTACATGTTACCACCTAAAATGTGCATATTACCAACTAAAATGGACATATTAGCTCACGAATTTGACATTTAAGCACCTAAAATGTACATATTACCACCTAAAAGTGTACTTATTAGCACCTAAAATGCACCTAAAATGTACATATTAGGACCTAAAATTGACAAAAGTTTATCTTTTGAAAAGGTACAGCCCTAGTGACAGCTTTAGTACCTTTTTTCTGAGAGTGTAGCGTATTCATTTTTACTGTGTACAGTACGTGTAATCATCAGACTAGCACAGAGTTCATGTTAAAAAAAGTTATGGATTCACGTGTCAAATCTTTGTCTTTGTGCTACACACTCGTGGGAATGGCGAAGAACGAAACATGGCAGATCGCCTTTACATTCAGGACTGATCTCTCTCAAAAGAGGGACACTCTGACATTCTCACATCCCAAAGCGTGAATTATGGGATAGAGTCGTGCACTAATGATGGGCTGAGCGTCCCCGGTGGTCTGGTGTTCACTGGGCCGTAGCTCTTCTCCACTCAACGCACGCTTACGGCAATGTCAGCGCAGCTCGTGAGGGTTTGCAGGAAAGACCTTTCAGTCCACTAACATAAAAGTACACGCACCTATAAAACTGTGGGATACAAGTTTGCAATCCCATGCAAATAAGCATGAAAATCGTAATCGATCAGTATCAAAACATACTGAAAGTAAAATGTTTATTTTGTTTCTTTTTTTAATACTATCGTTCAATAAAACTGTTTTAAAAAAAGCTGATTAAATAAATATTATATTATATATAATATTTATATTATATATATATATAATTTTTATTCATATTTTTAATTAGTTTTTATTTTCTTATATTTTCCATTTTGATTAACCTTTTAGTAATTTTGTTTTTCTTTTCTTTTTTTTATTATTATTATTTAAATATGTCTATATATATTTTTTTGGTTTAGATATATAAATTTATTTTTTATTTTTATATTTTCCATTTTCATTTTTATTTTTAATTAAACCTTTAATAAAAAAAATCAGTGTATTCGTATATTAAAAAAAACTGGTATAGTTTTGTATTAATATTCTGAATTTTTTTTATATATTTTCTGTTTTAATTTCGATTGAAGTTTTTGTATTCTTTTTTAAAAATATTGTAATGTATTCTTTTTTTGTATTTTTTACATATTATATTAAATAAATAATAAATATTATATTAAATAAAATATGAATATTAGTTCATAATCAAAAATGAAACATAAAAATAAATTAAACCTAAACAGCAATAAAATCATAATAAAATGACACGCACACATACTGAAATAAGTACAAATTAAACAAAAATTAACATATATATATTTTTAATTTAAAACACGAATAAAACTAATAATTCCACATTCACTTTTAGTCATTTAGCAGACGCATTTGTCCAAAGCGACTTACAAACAACGCAAGTCAAAAATAAAAGGTAAAAATAATGATTAAAAAAAAAGATAAAAATAAATAAATAAATAAATAAAGCTGCCTTTTTCTCGAAACATTATTTTATGAACATAAACTGGGAGTATCATTATATTAAATTAATAAAATTAAATATAATAAATTATGCTTATTTAGCAGTTTCAAGGACTGAATATTTTTAATAAAACAGTACGAAAAATAATATTTACTAGATAAAAAACATCAGATAGATAGAGAGATAGAGAGATAGAGAGATAGATAGATGGATAGATAGATGGATAGATAGGTGGGTGGATGGATGGATGGATGGATGGATGGATGGATGGATGGATGGATGGATGGATGGATGGATGGATGGATGGATGGATGGATGGATGGATGGATAGATAGATAGATAGATAGATAGATAGATAGATAGATAGATAGATAGATAGATAGATAGATAGATGATAGATAGATAGATAGATAGATAGATAGATAGATAGATAGATAGATAGATAGATAGATAGATAGATAGATAGATAGATAGATAGATAGATAGATAGATAGATAGATAGATAGATAGATAGATAGATAGATACTGTAGATATTACAGTGAAAAGGCAATAGTGTCATTATTCAACTCAGTTCAGTTCAATAACAGATTCAATGTTGCAACAGTTCAACAGTTAAATTTAATTAATTTAATTTAATTAAATTCATTTAAGTCAGAGGTGTTTCCCCCTGCTTGAGTAAAGAAACAAACTTTACAATCACAAGTTAGTTCCGTCTGAAATGAACGAGAGATCCAGCACTAAAATAAAGACACTTGATCCGCTGAATGAAGAACACATAAGTGCATAGTACATCACCCACAAATCTCATTTGCATATGTAAATCTGAGCCTGAAGCACATTCGAGCCAGATGTGCGCTCTCTGCCAGAACACTGTACATCTCTGACGCTAGCGAGAGTCTTCGAGGGAGACGAGCCTTCACCGCTGAAGGTTACGAGGTCAAAGGTCATCTGGCCGGAAACACAATCAGACTGGTGTGTGTTCACAGACCTCATTTACCCCTTTTGAACGGCAGACAGATTATAAAAGGTCAGTGGCCGTGACCCGTGTGTGAATATCTGCAGTCATAATGAGAAGGGTTCCCGTTAACGACACATCCGATCTAACATTGCTTATGCTGGTGATTAAAGCATTCGATTTCAACAAAATGGGTCCCACTTTAATGGTCTACTAATTAAAAAAACAATACATACACACACTACTGTATGAAACCCGCTTCAGACAGCGCATCAGTACCGCATTGAGGTCTATTTCACGTTTGAACGGACAAAATTGTGTCAAAATGTCCATTTTGTCGAGTATCCTCCTCTTAAATGAGTCTTAATCATGTCTTAAAGTGACAGCAGCCTAATAAAGTATTTGTGCAATATAGCATACAGAAGGTGAGGGACATTTTGGGGGGAAAGAACTACTGCATTTTCATTTAAACACGACTTTTTAACATGACTTCCAAGATTGCCGCCACCATATGATGTCATAATATGCAAATTAGATGGGAAAATGTAATCCCTACATAAACTTTGGGTCTTCCTTAATATTTCTCGAATTTACAGAAAGTCTCTATCTGTTATCACTTTTAAGATATGGCCTTTTGAAATTAAGATGTGAAAATCGAACATTTAGGAAAAAAACCTCTAAACCGCGCCTAAAGGGTTAACAAAGTCGAAGAGAAAACAGTATCAGTACATTAATTTATTAAAATATACGGTCTTTATGTTTGTTTCTACATTATTTTGGAGATTCAATGTGAATTTACTATTAAAAGTTTTACAATATAAAACAAAATATATTAAAATTGTAATTGTTAAGTGCGATTAATCGCGATTAATCACAGAAAATGTGCGATTTATAGTTGGTGTTTTATCGATTAAAAAAACATTTTTGTTTTTGAAATAAGTCTATTATGCTCACCAATGCTGCTTTTGTTTGATCAAAAAATACAGTAAAAATTGTGAAATATTAATAAAAATAGCTGTTTTCTACGTGAGTATCTATATATTTATTAGGGCTGGGAAACGATTAATCGCGATTTACAGGTTACGTACTTTCTTAAGTTAAACCAACAATATTTTTTTAAGGTGTAATAATCACAACATTTTTTTCTTTTGTCAAATCAACTTAAATAATTTATTTAGTTCAGATAACATAATATTTTGACTTTCTGACGATTAAATTAATCTCCTTCAACTTTTTCCAGTTCAATCAACTTAAAATTTGATGGCAACCCAGGTTAAGTACTTTTTTTAAGTTAAACCAACAATATTTTTTACAGTGTAGTGATCACAACATTTTTTTCTTTTGTCAAATCAACTTAAATAATTTATTTAGTCCAGATAACATATAATTTTGAGTTTCTGATGGTTAAATCAATCTCCTTCATTGTATTAACTCACTTTTTCCAGTTCAATCAACTTAAAATTTTAAGGCAACCAGGTTACTTACTTTTTTTAAGTTAAACCAACATTTTTTATACAGTAATCACATCTTTTTCTTTTGTCAAATCAACTTAAATAATTTATTTAGTTCAGATATATTATTTTGAGTTTCTGATGATTAAATCAATCTTCTTCATTGTATTAACTCACTTTTTCCAGTTCAATCAACTTAAAATTAATGCAACCAGGTTACTTACTTTAAGTTAAACCAACAAAATTATTTTACAGTGAAGTCATCTGGCTGATGTCACTGTGCCATTAAAGAAAGCCTCTAAGACTAATGATTTCTCCAAAGTTACTGAAAGCACATCTGTAATATCGCTGATTGTTCTGGCAGCCAGAAGCCGGTGAACGTGATCGCATTACGCTCCGACACTAAGGTGCGGATGCGAGCCGAGCGAATAAAAGCAGAACCGATAAACGGACAATAGCGCCAGCAATCCCGTAACAGGATTAGCCGGCGTGACGTCTTCAAACATCAGCCCAGGGCAAACACAGGGCTTCTGGGACCGGGCGCGAATGCTTTAAAACGTCAGATGAATTAGCCCGAAACAATCTCCGAGCGCTGAATCCAAATAGAGATTTGAGGAACAATGTTGTTTTCTAATCCAGATGGGGAAAGACTTTGTGTTGCGTGTATCTGAGCAACATAATTCATTTGGAAGCGAGTGGACTGCTCTGAATGTTCAATTTGTGCCTCGACAAGCTATGGGAATTATAGTGTAAATCAACTCTGGATTTGTAAATCAACTGAATGCTAATACGGCACACAGGTAATTGCATACGAGCGGTGAGACTGCATTTCCCTGCACTTTTCCCATACACATGCAAACTCACAAGAGGCTGGAAAGGGGATGTTTATGAATTAAAGGGATACTCCATTTTTTGGAAATAGGCTCATTTTACAACTCCCCCAGAGTTAAACAGTTAGGTTTTACCGTTTTCTAATGTATTCAGCCGATTTTCTGATAATTAGAAGAATATCAGTAACCAGAACGTTTCTGGTCTCATTGACTTAGAAAAAAAATATATACTATGGAAGTCAATGAGACCAGAAACTGTCTGGTTACTGATATTCTTCTAAATATCAGAAAATCAGCTGAATGGGTTCGAAAACGGTAAAACTCAACTGTTTAACTCTGGGGGAGCGGTACACTCTAAAAAATTCTGGGTTGTTTTAACCCAACTTTGGGTCAAATATGGACTAACCCAGCAGTTGGGTTAAATTTTTACATTACATTTTTAACCCAACATTTCGGGTTTGTCCATATTTGACCCAAAATTGGGTTAAAACAACCCAGCATTTTTTAGAGTGTATTTTTCAATGTAAGTACATAGTACTTAAAGCCACTTAATATAAAGTGGGACCATTTAATTTTCCAAACAGATCAATTTTCCATCGTTAATAGAACGACTTTGCCAAATAACACATAGTTTATATTTTAATTAGTTTGACAAACAATAACTTGGTTTCCCTGGTTAAGCCTGATGGTTTATTTAGCAACCGGAGATATTTACATTCGGAGAACCCTTCAGTTTAACTATAGCTTACGAGCCAGAAAGTTACATTTTGTTTTTTCATGTTAAAGGAGTAGTTCACTTTAAAAAAAAAAAAAAACTTTTGCTGATAATTTACTCACCCCCATGTCATCCAAGATGTCCATGTCTTTCTTTCTTCAGCCGAAAAGAAATTAAGGTTATTGATGAAAACATTCCAGGATTTTCTCCATATAATGGACTTCAATGGGGACCAAACGGTTCAAGGTCCAAAAGACAGTTTCAGTGCAAACTACAAACTATTCAAAGGGCTTTAAACGATTCTAGACGATGAATAAGGGTCTCATCAAGTGAAACAAGTAGTCGTTTCATTCAACGAACAAAATGAACCAAATGACTCTGAAAAAGATTCGTTCATTTTGATGAATGAGTTCGAACAGGAGAGTCACGAACGCGCATCACAGAACAGAGCAAGGCGAGCATTTGAGCTTATAAAACTTAAACTTTGTTATTTATTTATTAAACGAGCGATCGTTTCGCTTGATAAGACTGCTTTCTTTTCCTCGTGATGATTTTTATTTCTAAGTAATATTAAAACGTATTAATTATTTATAACATCAAGTAATAAATAATTATGCAAACTGTTCAAAGGGCTTTAAACGATTCCAGACGATGAATAAGGGTCTTATCAAGCGAAACGATCACTCATTTAATAAATAAATAACAAAGTTTAAGTTTTATAAGCTCAAATGGTCGCCTGTTCGAACTCGTTCATCAAAATGAACGAATCTTTTTCAGAGTCATTTGGTTCAATCAACGAACGAAACGAACGAATTGACTCGGAAAAAGATTTGTTTTCTTTTCTTTTCTTTGAAGTACGTTCTTATTTAAATATAGTACAGTACGCGATTTCGGACGCAGCCTAGGTGTCCTCCTTGCAGCCAATCAGAATCGAGTATTCACCCAGACCATGGTATAACAAACAACAACAACAAAACAGTATAAATATATGGAATTAAATGAATTAAACACTGAAACTGTCTTTTGGACCTTGAACCGTTTGGTCCCCATTGAAGTCCATTATATGGAGAAAATCCTGGACTGTTTTCATCAAAAACCTTAATTTCTTTTCAACTGAAGAAAGAAAGACATGGACATCTTGGATGACATGGGGGCGAGTAAATTATTAGCAAAAGTGAACTACTCCTTTAAGGATGTTTAGACATTTGCACTGTAAAACAAACACAAGATTAAAGGAGTAGTTCACTTAAAAAATAAATAAATAAATAAATAAATAAATGAATAAATAAATAAAAAATTTCTGATAATTTACTCGCCCCCATGTCATCCAAGATGTCCATGTCTTTCTTTCTTTAGTTGAAAAGAAATTAAGGTTTTTGATTAAAACATTCCAGGATTTTTCTCCATATAATGGACTTCAATGGGAACCAAACGGTTCAAATGAGAGTTTCAGTGCAAACTACAAACTGTTCAAAGGGCTTTGAACGATTCCAGACGATGAATAAGGGTCTTATCAAGCGAAACGATCACTCATTTAATAAATAAATAACAAAGTTTAAGTTTTATAAGCTCAAATGTTCGCCTTGCTCTGTACTGTGTGACTCTACTGTTCAAAATGAACGAATCTTCTCCTGAGTCAACTCGTTATTTCGTTCATTGAATGAACCAAATGACTCGAAAAAGATTTCTTGTGTGTGTTTTGGACCTTGAACCGTTTGGACCCCATTGAAGTCCATTATATGGAGAAAATCCTGGAATGTTTTAATTTCTTTTGGACTGAAGAAAGAAAGACATGGACATCTTGGATGACATGGGGGCGAGTAAATCATCAGCAATCTTTAATCGCCTCATAATGTTTTGACACAAATGTGAATGATGTTTGTGATTGCTGTGTTTTTGCACACTGAAGTATCCATTCGCAATCTGCTCAGTTTATTTCTTGTCTAGTTCTGTTCCTCTGCCAGGTTTAGCGTGATCGCTCCTCTGAGTGTCTCTCCTGTTCCTCCTCACGCCGTCAGCCGAACGGAGATTTCACAGCACTATTATCTGTTTACTAACAGCTGAATTCGGCTGCGAGGGGAAGTGCTTTCCGCCCACCCTCCGCTTATTCATTACTCAAAGATGAGGAGACGGCGCTCACGCTAAAGGCCTATCCGTACGCCCGCCGTGGGAAAATGTCATCCGTGACAACCTGAGCAAACATCAGAGGAGCTGAAATAGACCTGGACGCTGACAAGAACAGCCGTTTAACGTTTTAATGAGCTGTGTGTGTGTGTGTGTGAGCCCGTCCTCGTCCCGAACAGAGCGTTTAGGGAACGTCGTGCTTCAATGGAAGCCGGTAATGAGTGAGGAATGACATTTCTACGGCACAGTGGCATTTAGTCGGACTTATCGACATGTGTGACATTTGTATTTCCTCATTCATCTCCCGTGCAGCCGCTGACGGAGCGGGAAAAGAGGGAAAAAAACAAGGTTGACCTTGTTTTATGGTTTATTTTGGACTTTTGTGACTCCTCCTGACGTGTTATTGCTCAAGTCTTCTTTATTTATAGGCGTTTCTCCTAAAATCCCTGTGGAGAAATGAATGAGTCACGGATGAAGCTGATAAGCATCGGATGAGAAATGCTTGAGTTCGTATCTGTCTTTAGTCTTATAGTCTTTAGTAATCTGGAGATCTCGTGTGATTTACTGTGGATTGTGCTCTCGATTCAGTCAGACACACACACACTTAATCCATCTATGTCTATTAAACCTTTGACAAGTGATTCAGATCTGTGTTCGCTCTGCCGCTGACCCAGAGAGAGCGGTTGTTATGTTTAGTTATGAAACAGCTTCACAAACTGTATAATTGGTACAATAATAGAAGTATACTGGGATAAATACTGGGACTTGATGCTTCAAATAAAGATAGTATCAATTACATCGTTACACCAGTAGGAGGCGATGGGTTTCAAAAACTCTGATTTATACAGTAAAACAAGTCTTTATGAGTGAGTCATTGAATCATTCACTCAAGAGATTTGTTCAAAAATGCTGATTCTTCCAGTAATGAAGCAAGTGAAGTCTTTATGAGTGAGTCATTGAATCATTCACTCAAGAGATTTGTTCAAAAATGCTGATTCTTCCAGTAATGAAGCAAGTGAAGTCTTTATGAGTGAGTCATTGAATCATTCACTCAAGAGATTTGTTCAAAAATGCTGATTCATTCAGTAATGAAGCAAGTCTTTATGAGTGAGTCATTGAATCATTCACAGATTCATTCAGGAATGAAGCAAGTTACGTCATTATGAGTGAGTCATTGAATCATTCACTCAAGAGATTTGTTCAAAAATGCTGATTCATCCAGTAATGAAGCAAGTTAAGTCATAATGAGTGACTCATGGAATCATTCACTCAAGAGATTTGTTCAAAAATGCTGATTCATTCAGTAATGAAGCAAGTGAAGTCTTCATGAGTGAGTGATTGAATCATTCACTCAAGAGATTTGTTCAAAAATGCTGATTCATCCAGTAATGAAGCAAGTTAAATCATAATGAGTGACTCATGGAATCATTCACTCAAGAGATTAGTTCAAAAATGCTGATTCATCCAGTATTGAAGCAAGTGAAGTCTTTATGAGTGAGTCATTGAATCATTCACTCAAGATATTTGTTCAAAAATGCTGATTCATCCAGTAATGAAGCAAGTTAAATCATAATGAGTGACTCATGGAATCATTCACTCAAGAGATTTGTTCAAAAATGCTGATTCATTCAGTAATGAAGTAAGTTAAGTCTTTTTGAGTGAGTCATTGAATCATTCACTCAAGATATTTGTTCAAAAATGCTTATTCATTCAGTAATGAAGCAAGTGAAGTTTTTATGAGTGATTCATTGAATCATTCACTCAAGAGATTTGTTCAAAAATGCTGATTCATCCAGTAATGAACCAAGTTAAGTCATAATGAGTGAGTCATTGAATCATTCACTCAAGAGATTTGTTCAAAAATGCTGATTAATTCAGTAATGAAGCAAGTGAAGTTTTTATGAGTGAGTCATTGAATCGTTCACTAAAACAAATAATTCAAATGAATAAAATGGTGTTTTAAAACATTTGTCAGAACCTCTAAGAAATGACATGTCATTTTGTTTAGTTGTCTACTCAGAATCATGGAAGAATCTGTTTTAAACACATGTTCTGAATTAATGACATGTATTTTTTTCATTATATAAAACTAAGATAAATAAAAAAATACATATAAAAACTAGACCAAAAAAACAAGCAAACATTTGCCAGGTCTGCATAATAAAACCAGCCCAATGAACTGAACTGATGCAGTGTATTACGACAGTATCACAGCACACTTTTGTGGGAAAACACTTGCAAACCCTGATTTATGGCGACTTCAAAATCTATATTTTTGTGCATATTGTTTTTCCACACCTGACTCAGCACAGACCGAGACACTGAACGAGTGTGTGCTAAACAAGCCGAGAAACAAATGAATTACATCATCTGATGATTTGCATAGACACTGGAAGTGCGGCCCGTCTGAACGACACACACACACACACACACACACTGAGACTCAATGAACACCTGCAGCTTCTTCCACAGCAATCTACACATCTAATCTGAAGGCAGGCGGTGTGTGTGTGTGTGTGTGTGTGTGTGTGTGTTTCTTTAAAGCTCTTGAAGAGCGCTTTAACACGAGTGCTTGTGCTCAACTAATGTGATTAGTCTTCAAAGAGAATAAACGAGCAGCCACTAATTAATGAGATTTCATGCAACACTAACACTCAGACGGACAGATGTATTTGGGCTTTTAAAGGGTACCTATTATGGCATTTAAAATGTTCCTAATATTGTTCTGGGAGTCCGTTTTACAAGCATGCAATGACAAAAAACACTTTTGTTGTCTTATAATATGCATTTATTTTTACCTGATTTGCCCACCGACTCCCATATGAATCGTTTTAGCGAGTCCTTTTTCCAAAACCCGCCTTTGCGTGACGCTAATCTGCGGTGATTGGTCAGATGACCTAGTTAGTTGTGATTGGCGGACCTCTTATCACCTTAAATGGGTTCTCAACTCCAGTCCTCGACCCACTGCTCTGCATATTGTGTATGTCTCCCTTTTTAACACACCTGATTCAGACAATCATAGGAGGTTGCCAGGGTGTTGCTAAGCTATTGTGGGAAGTTTCTTGGGTGTTGCTAAGCTATAGGAGGTTGCCAGGGTGTTGGTAGGCTATTGTGGGAAGTTGCCTGGGTGTTGCTAGGCTGTCATAGGAGGTTGCCAGGGTGTTGCTAGGTTAGTGTGGGTGGTGGCCAGGGTGTTGCTGTGTTATCATGGGAGGTTGCCAGAGTGTTGCTTGGATATCATGGGAGGTTGCCAGGGTGTTTCTAGGTTATTGTGGGAAGTTGCCTGGGTGTTGCTAGGCTATCGTAGGAGGTTGGCAGGGTGTTGCTAGGTTAGTGTGGGTGGTGGCCAGGGTGTTACTTTGTTATCCAGGGAGTTTTCCAGAGTGTTGCTTGGATATCATGGGAGGTTGCCAGGGCGTTGCTAGGTTATGGTGGTAGGGTCACTATGCAGGGATTTTTTCTGTGGGTGTGACATGCTGAAGTTGAAATGTTAGGATCGTGTTCAAATCACTGCAGTAAAAGTGACGCATTACTTCTTAAAGAGTACCTATTATGGCATTTAAAATGTTCCTAATATTGTTCTGGGAGTCCCCAACAGCAGTTTTACAAGCATGCAATGACAAAAAACACTTTTGTTGTCTTATAATATGCATTTATTTTTACCTGATTTGCTCATCGACTCCCATATGAATCGTTTTAGCGAGTCCTTTATCCAAAACCCGCCTTTGCGTGACGCTAATCTGCGGTGATTGGTCAGATGACCTAGTCAGTTGTGACCCACTGCTCTGCATATTGTGTATGTCTGCCTTATTTAACACACCTCAGATCCTCAGCTCGTTAGGATAGAGCCGGCTCGCGAATCCATACTTTATAGCGTTTAGGTTTGTGAAGCAATCATCTTCAAAATGACACAAACACAGAATTGGCAGGTGAAAAAAGTTCGCTTTTGCGTCGCACTTCAAAACACAGCGTCTCGTCGACATGATTGTTTTCCGGTTTTCCCTGGCGTCTCCGAGCGCAATAAGTGGGCGTTTCTTATTCAAATAACTTGTCAAGTTGACGTCAACCAGACAAAGGAAAAGCATCGTTCCTCAAACGATTCATATCAGCGACTCAGAGTCGACTCTTACCTTTGAGAGATAATAACTTTGTATACGATGAACTTTCATGTTTAAAACTTTGCAGGATGTTTCGTTCACTTAGATCTATGTTAAACACTACATGGAAGGACAATATTCAAAAATCCATAACAGGTACCCTTTAAAACAATATCTCTTCATGCAGGAGTGTGTGTGTGTGTGTGTAGAGGGATGCAGATGAGACACAGGTCAGTGATCAGTGTGTGTCCCTGCGCACAGAATGACCCTCGAGATCGTGAATGAATGTCAAGGAGATTCGGACTGGAACTGTCCTGACTGTGTGTGTGTGTGTGTGTGTGTGTGTGTGTGTGTGTGTGTGAAGGTTCTCTCAAAGTTAAAAACAAATATTACAAAGATGTTAATTCAAAGTTATCATGCTCTTTAATAACTGAACATTCACAACAATAACTTCATGAGAAACGCTCTTGGATCATATTTATGTCTGCTGATGATGCAACACAACTGTTCAAATCAGGGTGACATCATCCCAGACGTGCTCATGAATATTAATCAAGTGATGTCATGTCCAGCCAGTGCTGCTGTCTGAACATTAAACTTAAAAGGCAAATAATATTCAGTAAACTGGACTTGAAACAGAATGAGATCACAGTGTAATTAAATTAAATTGAGCTGAATAAATCACACTATATTTTGTCTTCGGCTTTATTGTTGAAATTGAATTAATAAGTGGAACTATTGAATCCTGATTGAAGAGTTTTGCGCATGCATTAATGATCTGGGCTGAATGATGAGTTGGTGAAGTTTCTGGTTCTTGAATCACCTCAGGCTCAGGAAGTGTGTGTGCGGAGTGTGTGTAACCTCTCGCGAGGTTAATTACAGCGTCCTTCTGCTCAACCAAACACACTTCGGTTTCATCCCGTTACACACGGCGGATCATTACACGGCGTTCATAAACACACGCGGTGTGTGTCGAGAGGTCAGTGAGCTGCCACAACACGCTAATTACTATTATTGCTATTTATTACTGTATCTGAAGGTTTAGAAGTATAGGAGAAACATTAGAGGAATATAAACGAGCCGAAGCCAACAGAACGAGGACGTTATCACAGCATTGATACTTTTAGTCTAATTGAAAAAATAAAGACACTTATGTAATGAAAAAAAAACATAATAAAAAAATACAAATTAAATTATTTAAAAAATAATAAATTAAATAATTGTTAAAAATTATGCATTTAATAATTTGTTTGCATTCATTTAAATAACCTTTAAGATGTTATTAAAATAAATTAAATAGTTATTACAAAATGATGATTAATATTATTATTTTACCATTTTAAAGTAAATAAATGCATATAAATATGTTAAATATAATTGTCATAAATACTTGATGTTATAAATAATTTATACATTTTTATTGTTATTTTTTAAAATAAAAATCATTCAAATGAAATCGATCAAATTATAACAACAATCAATAATTTGTTTGCATTCATTTAAATAACCATTAAGATGTTAAAATAATCAATTAAATAATTATTATAAAATGATGATGATTAATATTATCATTATACAATTTTAAAGTAAATAAAAATAAAAAGATGTTATAAGTAATTGTCATAAATACTTGAAGTTATGAATAATTAATACATTTTTATTATTATTTAAAAATAAAAATCATTCAAATTAAATCGTTCAAATGAGAACAAACAATCGATAATTTTAAATAACCTTTAAGATTTTATTATAATAAATTAAATAATTAATATAAAATGATGATGATTCATATTATTATTATACCATTTTAAATTAAATAAATAAATATAAATATGTTTGTATAAATATAATTGTCATAAATACTTGATGTTATAAATAATTAATACATTTTTCTTATTATTTAAAAATAAAAATCATTCAAATGAAATCGATCAAATTATAACAACAATATATAATTGGTTTGCATTCATTTAAATAACCATTAAGATGTTAAAATAATAAATTAAATAATTATTATAAAATGATGATGATGATTAATATTATTATTATACAATTTGGTCCGTTTGGTCCCCATTGAAGTCCATTATATGGAGAAAATCCTGGAATGTTTTCATCAAAAACCTTAATTTCTTTTCGACTGAAGAAAGAAAGACATGGACATCTTGGATGACATGGGGGCGAGTAAATTATCAGCAAAAGTGTTTTTTAAAGTGAACTACTCCTTTAATTTGGACACATGATATTGTATTGCTCACAGGTTTCTCATCCACTAAAGCACAAGTAAATCAATAGATTTAGAGTTCAGAGTGAACTTCGAGACACTATCGAGATTATTTCAGTGTTTCTACATCAAAGTCATGTTGAAGTGTCGGAGAAACAATTAACTGTGACTGTCCTTCCCGTTGGGCGTTAAATATTATATTATATAATGCCGCACTGACTTATTTAAAGACCAATAAACTCAATATGAACTGTCTGCAGTCCTCCATAATTCTGAGTCTGCAGGATAATTCTCTGGCATTAATTTCCAATCAGATCAAAGCGACGCTAATGAAGCAGTGTTTAAAACCAGATAACGTCCCTGGAGATTCTGAAACATCTCGATAGACACATGAAGCCTCACGCTGATCAAAGACTGGATCAAGAAAACAAGCCAAACAAGCGAAACCAGCTGAACGTGCAGCTTTAAGACGACCCGCGGGAGACGCTCAACAACGAGAAGATCCGTGTGTGTTGATCACACACATGTGTGTTCTGAGAATAGAATAATCATAAAACTTCAGCATAATCTCTAAATAAGATATTACAAGGCCGGGTTGAAGTGAAGCACCTGAAGACGAGTCGTAGCTGAACACATTATAGTTTACACGAATGTAACAGTCAATAACTGTAAAGATTTATAGCAACAGAATCATACCTAATTATGAGGATTTCTGAAATGGTTTGCAGAACATAATTATTGTGATCCTTAAAAAAAAAAAAAATATATATATATATATATATATATATATATATATATATGATAAACTAAAATGCTTTCCTTCTTTAAAATAAACAAATCAATTTAATTAAAATAAATCAATTGCATTTATCTTTTGAATAAATAAATGAAATGATAATTAAAAAAATATAAAATATTATTATAAATATTACAAAATATTATAATAATATTTTAAAATATATATTAATAATATTATACAATATTATTTAATATATATATATATATATATATATATATATATATATATATATTATTTAATATATATATATATATATATATTATTTAATATATATATATATATATATATATATATAAATAATATTA